>JAQPZY010001477.1:2030000-2610000 GCA_029931535.1 Margaritifera margaritifera | reverse complement strand
GACCCAACTCTTGATTCCCCCAGTATAGCCCTGACACGAGAAACGCAATAAATCAGTTTAAATCTATGTTCCCTTGTTGGGCTCTAAGATGGATGGGGAGAATAGGTGACACAATAATCGTCTTCCATTATGGGTAAACACATTAATAATACCATCAATAGTGGAGACCGGGTCTCAACAGGATCAGGTACAATTCAACCAGAGAGATTAAGAATAAGAAACGGTTTCTAGTCAAGGAAATCGGCATCGATTTCTCATCCTTGCGTCAACTGATGAGAATCAGATGCTAGCAAAAGTATTATTGTTTGTGATAGAAAAAGCTCTTCAGGGCTTGGCTGGAGAGCCAAAAAGTGTTTTAAAAAAGTAAGTGCTCAAAAAAGTTAGCTCAGGCCACTTACTTGTAGATGGCAGCTACATAGCTCATTCTCACTACAAGCGGTTTGTAGAGATACCAACTCTCTTAACACGTATAGGCATCGTGCGATCTAGGGATATAGATGTCTGCAGTGTGACTGAGATGCTTGAAAATCTCAGAACTCAGAAAGTCTCGAAAGTGAATAAAATCAACATCGCTGTTACGGCAAGTTGATTACCGCTGACACATACTAAAATTCAAATGCGCCACTTGTATGCATCGATTAAATCGATCCTTTCATCCCAAATCAGATGCTGTGCTACAACTTCCAGAAGTATTGCCACGATAAAGATGGCTGCAAAAGATAACTAGTCTGTCCCAGATCTGGACAAGAGGGCCATTATGGATCGTAATGCCATGAGACAATCTCATGTGCGAATTGTCATGGAGACCACATTTTATACTCTAGAGACTGCCCTAAGTGAACACTAGAGGAAGAGATCCAACGTGTGAAACAAAAGAAAAGCATGACTTTTTCCGAAGTCGGACAATTTGTGGAAACCACAACTCCACTAAACACTGCTGGCAAATTCTACGCCAACGCAGCTAAGGTTGAGAAGAAACCTTCCATAAATTCTTTCTGTAATCAGACAAATATTACCTGGCTACAGGGAGAGACAATGTTTATAGTCTTAACAGCTCCCAACCTGTGCATTCAGCCATCCAAACTGAGATTGAACCAGGGAAGGTATTTATTAAATGTGACAGAGTGACAAATATAAAATCCAACGCTGCAGCGAAAAACCACGTAGATCCAGCCCATAAAAATAGCAGCAAACCACTAGCCCCAGTGGTCAAAGTAACAGTGTGAAACATTAAAAAAAAACAACAGCACTACCCCAGCTAGAAACTGGTTCAATTCGGCGCATCAAAAGAGCAGCAAACCGCTGGCCATAGTAGAAATGCATGCTCCAAACTGAATAAAGAGCGAATTAAAGAATCTACTAGACTTTCTTAAGGATCATACGATCCTATCAAACTATTCAATGAGTTTGGAATTATAGAAAGTATGGCATCTGGAGAACCCCTGATACCATACCAGGGACACTCTAGGAAGTCTAGTACTTCCACAACTTTCATTAGTATGTCTGACGTAATAATACAATGGAATTGCCGAGGGTTAAAGGCAAGTATTGATGAAATAAGTCTTCTATTTAAAGAACCTGGCCCAATAGCTGTCTGCCTTCAGGATAGCTTTTTTAATGAGACCGAAAGAGTTAATCTGAACAATTTCATAAAATGCAAAATTTTTTAGCTCAGGTCATACACCAAAAGAGCTTATGCGATGGCCTGCTGTCCGTCGTCCGTCCAGTGGCACAAGTTTGTTATCTTTATTCCTCCTAAACCACTTGGAGGATTGCCATGAAACTTTACACACACATTCAACCCAAGGTCTAGATAGTCCTAAATAAAAATAGTGCCGCTCGGACATCCAATATGGCCACCGCAGCTGTCATCTTGAAGATCTTGTTATCATCACTCCTCCTGAACTGATGGTCATATCGACATGGGAATTTTAAAAAACGACTTTTCATGACATCTAGTTGGTTCTAAATGAAAATGGCGCCGATCTTGCATCCAATATGGTCTCTACAGAAGCCAACTTGAAGATCTTGTTACCGCTACTCCTCCTGAATGAAAATTCATATTAACATCGAGTTTCACTAAAAGATTTCCCATGATATTTAGTTGGCCTGAAATGAAAATGGTGACAATCTGAAACCCAATATGGCCGCCATTGCGGCGGTCTTAAAAATCTTGCTATCGCCACTATTCCTCAGTGGATGGTCATATCGACATGGGGTTGTCACTGAAAGACTTCTTGTGATGCCCAGTTGGTCCTAAGTAAAAATGATGCCGACATGATATCCAATATGGTCGCCATGTCGTCTATCTTGAAAATATTGCATCACTATTCCCCCTGAACTGATTATCATATTGACATGGGGATTTCACTAAAATACTTCTTACGATGTCTACTGGTCCTAAATGTAAATGGCACCCACGTCCATTAAGACTTCTTATAATGTCTAGTTGGTCCTAAAAAAAATATTGCTGATCAGATCTCCAATTTCATGGCCACTGTGGCCAGCTTGAAAATCGTGTTATCGTTACTTCTCCAGAATTTATAGTTGTATCGACGTGGGGTTTTCACTAAAAGACTGCTTATGATATGTGGTTGGTCCTAAATGAAAATGGTGCCAATCAGAAATATAATATGGCCACCATTGTAGCAATCTTGAACATCTTGCTATAGCTACTTTCCCATTTCTATGGACTAAAGGCATGGGGTTTTCAGTGAAAGACTTCATATGATATGTAGTCGGTCCTAAAAATGAATGGTGCTGATAAATGGTGGTCATTTTGAAAATCTCACTATGGCTACTCTACTTGAAGGGATGATCGTAGGGTTTTCACTAAAACACTTCTCACTATATGTGGTTGGTCCTAAATAAAAATAATGCCACCGTGACCTCCTAAAATTTGAATCATCTCATAACAGCTACTTGTTTTAAACGGATGGCCATACCTGCATTTAAAAAATAAGCAGTTCTTTCTTGGAATATAGTTATTCCTGTAAATAAAATAACGCTGATCTAATCTACATATGGCCGCCTTGCCTGCCATCCTGACAACTCTTTTATGGCTGCTTCTCCTAAACAGATACTCTTATTGACATGGGGTTTTCAGTAACACACTATTATAGCAATATGTAGCTGGTTCTGAATCAAAATGGTGCTCATCTGACCTCCAAGATGGCACTATAGGCAACATCTCTTTTTATTTACCAGACTTTGTATTTAGGTGCATTCAAAAGTTGATGATCAGCGCTCTGACATTGATTTTAATGTTCAAGGTCTTAACTTAGGATTTGAGCTGCACTGTCTTGTGAACATGATAATATAAACAAGTATCAATGGCGTTTTATCAAACCCAGTTTGGGGATATATCTGATGAATACCTTGAACGATGACACTTAAATAACTATAGTTTGTTTTTAAAATAATATTTAGTTATAGTTTAACCAAACATATATTGGTATAGTCTGAGACACGTTCAATTATTTTCTATCCATGATCTCAGGTTCAAGGTCAAATGCATTGACAAAGAATTATATACTGTACTTACAGGCATCACGTGCAGATATTAACTCCGACATGTAAGAAAATATTTTTGCTACCGAATTTGTCATGTTGGAGGTTTTAAAGAATATTAGAGATGGTTCCTATTCTCAGCAATTAAAACGAATAAAAGGACAGAAGAAAGTGACTTATCCTGGATTCTTTGTTTCGGCCAGTAGAGCGTCGAGCCTCTGCGAGGTATTCTTGTTGAAGCAATACTGTGTTATGTATATTAAATTTATAATATGTGTCCATGAGGTAAGTTGTACTTTAGTCAGTTTGTAAACAACATATTTACTGCATTTGAGTTCAAGGTCAGACTTGTTTACATAGCATTTAGTACTTCGATTGAAATTTTCCATGGCTTTTAAGAGAAATGTCACGTACGCAGAGGAAATTTTCCATTAGAGTTACTCATATTCAAGAACATTCTGTCACGTGACTTATGTTTATATATAGAGCTTTTAGGGGACAATATTTCATTTTTGTTCAAATTGTCAGTGGATGAAGAATCATTTTAATAATCAGATGTTTATAGTTGTATTGTAAAAATGTAGAGCAAATTTAGAGAGAGGAATCATTTATTTGAAATATTCATTGGAATTACATAAAGGGTTCATTCTCATATTGAATTAATACTTGACTTTGGGATTTATATGAATTTATTCAAAGATATTCTAGATTAAATCATTCAGGCATTAAAGACTACTAACACTTCAGGACATTCAAGGCTACTGGAATTCATTTGGAACATTCTATATTTAGGACTTGTGATTAGGGCACTTAGGATTATTGGATTCTTTGGATCTGAATTTACGTTACTGTAATTGTCTTTTGAATTTTCACTTTAATTGTCTAGAAATAAATTGCTTGTTGATTTTACTTACATTGTTGGTTTCACTTTCTTTCTGTTACATTATTTTAAGACCTAGAGTCGTAACAACTGTCAAGGCCACTTGAGGTATATCCATCGCCATAAAAAACAAAACTCCTTACAGTCAAATTAATCTGAATACTACATTACAGGCTATAGCCGTTCGCGTGTTCATACACAAAACTCTTACAATTTGCTCAACATATCTTCTCCCAAGCACTCCAGCAAATCAATCTTATCTTGACCATTCCCTATTAAACAGTTATAGGCACCTGTTGTTCTACTTTGAGACTTTAACGTCCACTGGACACTTTTGAGTGGCGAAAATATCAAGGAGATTGGGAAGAAAATAGAACACTTTGTTTCAAAACACAATCTTAGCCTTTCTAATGATGAGTCGAACACATGTATACATCTGCCACATGTATTGTTATAATAGCGATTTTGTATTTTTTCATATTATTGGTACCGATCTCGGTTAAAGCCTTCTATACCCGTTATGATTTTTTTCATCATTGAGCACGTGTGCATGATAGTGTAAACGATTTTGTGCTATCCTCTTGCATGGGTGGAAGGCTTTGACCCAGATCAGTAACCAACAAAACTGCTACTATTACAGACACAACCATTGCACGTGGGTGTATTACAAACTCAACCTATACATATGAGTATAGTTTTCAATTATCATTGCAGCGATAACCAAGCAGCAAATCGATCAATATTCAGCTTTGTTACAAGGCTCCGTTAGTCATACTGGCTTTGTATGAAAACAGCTTACTTTGCGTGCGTATCTCAATGAAAACATACTGATTTCTGGCGTGCTTAATATCAAAGACGGAATTCAGCATATCTTGGTTTCATAAAAGGCTAACCAAATTGATAACTACCAATGTGAACATTTCTCAAATAATTGCTGGTGGACGTGCTATCAATATATGAGAGACCTAGAATTACTATTCCAAGACTATGTATGCTTACCATTACATGGCAGCATATAATAATCAATGGAATAATAACTGATGGCGTAATTTTTACACCGGCTTAAATGGGGAAGGTGCGCGCGCATGTTTTCTTACCAACCTGTTAATTTCAAATATGAGTTCCTTTTATTTACTACATACGTGAGCTCAGTGGGCGAACTAGATAAAACGCTATTCTCGTAATCACACGTATGCATGTTCGAGTAACACTCGTGGTAAATATTATTTTTCTTAATAATTGAGGAGACGTCGATGCTTAGGTTGGTTGTACATGAAACCCAATTTGATGATGCAAGGTTGATATTAATTACAGGTACGAAGCACGCATAAATTCGTTGAGACGTACTTTTGTTTGAAACAACATCTGGGCCTTCTAGTCTGTCGTTTGGCAAGCTAGTGGCTCATCTGGGGTTACAAATTCAAACCGCCAAAATTAATATGAACTACATACATCGGTTGACTGTAAGAATTTAGTGTATGACAGCTTAAAATAGGCAGCGCGCTTATAATCTCAAAGAATTCTTTTTGACAAGCACAAACCGAGCGGAGATATCTCCTTTTTTTATTAAATAATTACTGCGGTATATATAAAATGGCAAAAAAAGTACCCAGATCGACACAGTATTTTGAAAGGATTTATGGATATAAACAATTGTGGCATCATTTTACCAGACCAATGGATTTTTTTAAACGTTACAGAAAAGATTAAGTCGTTGCTTTGTTTAAATGCATCATACAGGTTTGTGGAAGAGGCTCAAAAGATGTATGATTTTTCAAATACATATCAAAAGCATCTTGATAAATTAATTGACTTGGGAATTATCTTAGAATCGCAACGACGCAGACTTGGAGAACAATACAACAAAAAACCTGAAATGTCACTATATGATATTGTGGAAGAAAAGTTTAAGTCGCTGACGTAGACGTTGACTAGTTAAACGGATGAATACTTTGAAACACCGAGCGAATATAGTTGCAGTACTGAAGATCATCAAGAATAAATTAATTTGAGCGATTCCTTTGGCATTAATATATGGAATCACCAACGACACGTTTTTGGTAATTCTGTGAGAAGTTTAGAAAGGGAAGAGCGTAAGAGGGATATGCAATGTGATGAGTTATACCTAAACAGATTCTCATGCAAAGACACAGAAACTATTGAGTCAATATACAAAAAAACGGTACACGACATTTTATGTTATCGGATGCCATTGTACAAGCTGCGGTCATATACGAGTTGGTTTAATAACTGCGTGTACTGATGAGTATGCAGTGATGTGGCCAAATATCGAATTAAAGAACATTATATTCGAACATAAAAATCTATTTTAGGGTAATCTTGGGTTGATGCCACCTGTTGACCAAGATCATTTACACCGCACCTCCAATAACTTGGAAATTATTATCACAGATGAAAAGTCTTTTATAGTAAATGGCCGTACAATCAAATACTATATATTGCGAATATCTGTACAATCTAATGTATTCGGCGCAGAGAACACACACTCTGAAGTTACGTACATCATCAATCGAAAACACAGATGATTATATCTATGAAAACACAGATGATTATTTCTATTAGAGAATACAATTTATAAATATAAGAAGTTCAATGACTTTTGGACGAAATCAATGCAAAGGTGTATGCCTTGGAAAACGTGAACTATGCGGAAGAACATGTCATGACTAATACTGTAAATCACATTTTGATCGCGTTACGTGTTAGTCCGGGTGCTCGACAATGTTTTAAGTGTGGTATCGGTGAAAAATCGCGTAATCAGCTTTGCCGACTATGTGGATATATTCGTGAGTATTATCGTTAGCGCCATCAAAGATTTGCCTGCACAACAAATATAGAACCTATTGTTGTAGAAATACCCGACACTGTTGAGGAAACACCCGACAACGCCAAAGCTGTTGAAAACGATACAGAAGTAAATTAAATAATAACCAGAATCAAACCAATTGCAGCTTCTGATCCTGGTAAAGTGAAAACGATAATACCAAAATTTCTCAATTAAGACAACGATTTGGTTATATAAGCATGCCAACTGTGAATCAACCAAAGCAACTCACACAAGAGCGTGAGATACGAATATCAAGTGGTATGAAGAAAGATAACATACTTGTAATGTTAGGACTTTCTCCAGAGGAACCACAGTTGACAGCAAAACAACTTTGTTAAATAGTAGCGCAGTCTTATATTAAGATTCCTACATTGGCCAAGCGGGCTGAAATAGCACAGTTGATTGGTGATGAACAAATGCGTCGTCACCATATGACACACACCATTGCTGAGGCTGCCGCAAAAGCAAGGCAATTACAATTACCTGAGTTTGAGTTACATAAACGTTGTGGTCATTTACAAGATTATCGGGCAATTATTCCGACCGAATACGTGCCAGGTAAAGACCTGGCGAAACTTTTTTCAAAGATGCGTCCAGGAATCGTATCAACATTACAGCGCACAGGTACCTTCGCGGTAAAGATAGATATTGTTTTCCATGTGTATGCCACTGAACCATGACAAGGATGGATTTAAAACCACAACTTCGTGGCTTCATGGTGGTCCCCTTGTGATCTTAAATCGTAAAGACACCGAGACCATCAATTATAAAATCGATGATGAAATCGATAAAGGCTTTGAAAAGATTCTCAACAAACTGGAAAAAGACACCAACGCAGGGTCAGGATGGACTCTTGATAGATGCGCGGAAGTTCAACTGCACATTTCCCCGTTTAATCCTATCCGTGGGTCGAGTTATATTCCAACACCAGCATGTATTCCACGGCGAGCTATGATTAATGTAAAAACTGATGACAATCGATGCGTTGAATGCGCTTTTGTCTGCGTTGTATCCCGCGATTGATAATCAAGACCAGCCGAGGAATTACCGACAACACCTGGGTGAACTTAAGTTTGGTAACATAGAATTTCCTATGCAAATTAATGACATCAGTAAGTTTGAACGACTCAACCCTGATATCCCTTGAATGTATTTGTTTGGAATAAAAGCCTGCAACCGATTCGACTATCCACACAAAACAGGCGGTTTAATATGGATTTGTTATTATTGCATGATTCAGAGTCGCGGTACCATTTTGTATGGATAAAAAATTTCTCACGAATGGTATATCGCCATAGTAAGCACGAGTGTAGAAAATTTCCATGTAGACGTTGCATGCATGTATTTAGCACCCAACAGCTGCTCTCTGACCATGATTTTTACTGCGGTGGAATCAGTGAAAAACCGCAGCGTACAGTTATGTCAGAACCAGGCAAAAACATTTTGAAATTTACCGCGGTGCAACGAAAAATGAAAGTACTGTATATCATTTATGCGGACTTTGAATGTTTTAATGTTCCTGAGGAAGACGTGTTCGAGTCCAGCACCGATGTTCAGTCAAATACAATTAAAGTTGCTGATCACGTCACACGCGAGTTGCACTACATTGTTGATAGATGTGTCGGAGCAAAGGCGCCAGCAATATTGTACCGTGGCAAGGATTCATTTGAAATATTTCTTAAATCGCTCGAGTTTACAGCGAAATGGATTCGAAAACAGCTCTACATGATTATGTTCCGCGATGATATTAATGAGTTTTCCGCGGCCACTCATTGTTGGATATGTGATGGTCTTTTTGGTACTGATGTCAAACTTCGTAATCACTGTCATATTACTGGAACGTACCGAGAAGCCGCACAGCGCATGCAATTTACAGCTGCGATTTAAACCAAGTAAAACAAGAATTCCTGTGGTATTTCATAACCTGCGTGTGTATGATGACCATTTAATAATGCAGGCAGTAGCCACAGCATCAAATGCAACAATAAGCGTCATTCCAAACAATATGAAAAAATACATGACTTTTAGGATAGGACAACTACAGTCCATTTATTCATTTCAGTTTATGAATTCATCATTGGAAAAACTAGCACACAAACTTGCAGCCGGAAGCTGAGCTTCCCATGGTAATGATGGTTTTACAATTACTCGTCGATACGGCGGTGCCAAGATGAAACGTTTATCATACTCACCCACAAAGGATTGTTTCCCTACGACTACATGAGTGACTGGGACAAGTTTGCCGAAACTCAGTTACCGCCGATCGAGGCATTTTATTGGTTGTTGTCTCGCGGAGATATTTCCGCCAACAACTACATGCACGCAAACAATGTTGTTGCTCGCGGATGTCTTTGAGGCGTTTCGTGATACAGCCAAGCATGTGTACAATCTCGACCCCGCGCACTATTTCACATCGCCGGGAATGGCATGGGTCGCGTTATTATCGAAAAAGAAAAATGAGTTATAGCTGTTAACCGATATTGATCAGAATCTGTTTATCGAGCGCTCGCTTCGGGGTGGAATTTCTATGGCGAGTCATCGCTACGCGCGCTAACAACCCAAAAGTGGACGGATAAGACAAAACCAAACCAAACAGTTACATCATGCATCAATACTCAAACATCTTGTATGACGGGGCAATGATGCAGCTCCAGACTTTTGGTGGGTTTGGATGGATTGATCCAACACACGTAGGCATTCATAAACACGTACACGAGTACGATAGCAACAGCGAAGTTGACTTGGAATATCCAGACGAACTTCATCAGCCCACAACGGCTATCCACTAGCACCGGAAGCGCTGTCGGTGCCACGCGAATGGCTGTCCCCTTACCAGTGCGGAATAGTCGACTAATCCTTACGCAAGTTTACCAAATACACTAAGCTTGTTCCGAATCTTTGAAGCTAAAACCAACTATGTAGATCACATACGAAGCCTGCAGTTGTATCTCCGATTTGTAATACGTGCAAGTAAAATTCATCGGGTGCTTGGATTTCGCCAACACACTTGGATGGCTCCTTATATCCAGATGAACACGAATCTGCTAACGGATGCTATAAATGAGTTTGAGAATGACTTTTTAAACTTATGAACAATTCCGTGTTTGTAATACTATGGAGAATCTTAGGAAACGGATTAGCGTTGACCTTGTCCGTGATAGTGAACAATAAACGCTTCAAAGGTTTATTGCTGACCCGGAATTCGAATCCCGAAAGATCTTCGATGGTAGAGTCATTGCCGTCCATAGTAAAAATCGAAATTGAAGCTGACAAAGCCTATCTATGTTGGCACGTCAGTGCTAGACTTGTCCAAGCTGCTCATGTACGAGTTTTATTGCGACAAGATTAAACCGTTTTACCAGGATCGTGTCAAGATGCTTTATACAGACACCGACTCGCTGCTTATGCATATAACCACAGAGGATGTTTATTCGGATACTGCATTAGACACACTCGCGAACGAATTCGACAACAGCGAGCATCCAAAAGCACACCTGTTGTTAAGTAACATCAAAAAAATCGTGGGAAAATTCAGAGATGAATGTACATGAAAACCTGTCGAGGAATACGTGGGACTGCACCCCAAAATGTACTCGATCGTGGTTGGACCGCAGAGCGCTATCGGCTCCAAGAACATCAAAATAATACGGAAGGAGTTCCACTGGTTATTGTGCACAAAGATCTTCGGCACGATATGTATGAGGAATATTTACGCTAGCGACGCGATTTCACACACAGCAAATATGATCCGGTCACGGAAACATCGTATGGGTGTATACCGATGCACCAAGGTGAGTTTGTCAGCGCTTGATACCAAACGATGGATATTCTCCGACGGAATTACCACTTACGCGTTTGGACATCATGCGATTGCAAATCAACTTATGATTGATGCATTGAAATAGATTTAGGAAGTAGTTCCGTATTCGCGGGAACGACTTGTAATTCATCTCGCTGAACGAGGTCCACTCGGTGACGGTGTCAAATGGTAACAAGTTGGTTGCCTCGTAAAATCAATCCGGGCCTAGATAGTAAATACATCCACCTTCTAACTCCTTAAGTGCATACAGATACCGAGCAAAATTGTTTTTGAGTGATTCTAACGGTGGGTTGCGAAATCATTTTGTAAGTAATGGTGACAGTCTTCTGCTGAATCGCATCAGCGGGTTTTAATCCAATTGCGCTGCGCATGTGATTTCATTATTCAACGCTGCGTTGACTGATCGAAGCTGTGTTACCCACTCGTGTGAACGCTGTGCGATCCGAGACTAGGCACTTGGGGGGGGGGGCTATGCCTCTGCATCCGAGACCTCATAAACAATTATTGTGCGTACTGATGCCCAAATGATCGTTCCGCAACTGTGCGATTAAATCGTTCCCCAACAGCTTGGTCATGATGTATATTAACATGTCCAACACGAACAAGATTAAAAATTGTGTTTTGACAACAACGCAGCAACGGTTCCAAGAAATTCTTTACCTGGATCCACTTGTAATAACCGTGTTCATGTTAATGGTCCGCGTGTGTAAATACGTTTAAACGCATCTGCGACACTTCCTGACTCTTTAGACGTCAGTCGCTTCCTTATATCTGCTAGCGACTTCTACGACGGTTAACGCGTATTTGTATGTGTGTCCCGATCATGTGGGGGAAATAAAAGATCAACCTGGTGAACATTGTTAGGTGTTTGAACATCAAACCAACTACGGGAAACTTACTTGGCACGGGTTGGTAAATTTGCCACAGCGCTTGTTTGCCCAACCATGCTCGAGCAAAACCATGGTTGACTTTTGCCGCGTTTGCTAACTTTTTAACAGCAGCTTCACCTTTAAAATAACCGCGCGGACTGTAGTATATTTTCGATAATGTCCGTTCAGCAACTACGCTCTTTCATCCATGTTTTTTTGTTTATTATATCAATATATTTTACCTCCAATGAGTAAACTTTGTCCACCACTCAGTGCCCACCTCCCAAAAAAAGCTTGGCCTTCATACCTCCTTAGAGGATCCATCTAGCGATTCTTTCTACGAGTGTAGGATTAATTGCATTCAAATCATGGAAAAGATCCACATTGCATGTTGATGTTCACGGATATCGTTTGATGCTTTGTAAGCAAGATCATGTCGGTAACATGTTGCATCGACGCAATTTACGGGTGCTTCCACGGGTTTTGGTCGATTGTTAGAATCAAGTCGTATAACCAGCCGTGTTCTAGGCCCACAGTAAATATGTTTTTCACCAGGGTATTTACTCCATGGTGTCCCGGGTAACTTTGCTAAGCCATCAGTGACCGCCGACGTTTGTTTAGACCTGGAGCTGTCAGATCCACCGATAGACCTGGAAGATCTGACAAACGGGAACTTCTTTGCAACACATCGAACACAAGTTCCAGCGATCGCGGATTTACCATTACGTGTTTGAACTCGAGTTTTCATGCGGCATCTGACACAGTATGAAGACATGATTGTATAATACTACAACTGTGTTAACATTTAACATGGCATCACGAAAAAGGAACAGCACCGAAGATGCTAAAGATTTTACCGTCATTGATTTTTCCGCGCAAGCAAATCCCAAACCACTCATGCACGATAACATGTTTCCAATGTCGGTTCGTGCTATGTTCATTGGTCCGCCTGGATCAGGAAAAACTCAGCTATTGTTGAATATGATTTTACGATGGTTGACGTGGGATCACCTGTGCGTTATTCCACCGTCGGCTGACGATCAACCGTGTTATGATGTACCCAAAGATGTTAAGGAAGCGCTTCAGGCATCACCAAGAAGTAAATCATCCTTCATTGATTTCTTTTCCACAATCCATGAAGCTTCTGCCATTGATGATATTGATTTGAGTGCAAATAATCTGTTCGTGTACGATGATTTAATGCTCAAACACCAAATAAATCCCGCGCGAATATTTTCCTGAATTCGACATAAAACTCAGATGTGATCTATTTAACACAACGATACGCATACGTGCCTAAAGTAATTCGGGACAACTGCAACATGTTGATGATATTTTAAGGTGTTGATGCCCATGGTCTCTCAAACATTCATTGGACCTGGTACGCTGGCGACCACACTTGGGATGAATTTCGAAATATGTTTGCGAATGCCACCTCGGACCCGTATAGTTTCCTCACTATTGACTTGGCTGGTGGAGCCGGAGTGCTAACACTCCAGAGCGGTCTCACTTCCGGAAAATATCGTGCGGGTTTGGATAAAGCAATTTAACAACTACGATTCACATATCAAATGTCGAAAGTCGAAAAAGATCCGCTTAAGAAACCTTCAGTTACTGCCAGTGATACCATAGCAGAGTATGGGGCTGCCCATGAACACCACGACTTGATTCGTAATGTCATAGCCGGCTGCAAATGTGTTAAAGATATGCTACAGTCGCGACAATACGCACGAGAAGATCTTACAGATCAAACGTTTGCGCCACTGCTTAAGCCCACACGTGAAACCGCTAAACGTGTTGAGGATATTAAGAAAGCTACGAGAGAAACCGTGGCAGCGCTGACGTAAACAGAAGAAGAACTGGGTCCAGTTCGTAAGATAGCTAAACGCACCAAAGATATTAAGAAAGCCACGACGGTAACCGCGGAGAAAATTGGACGCTTGCCAGAGGCGAATACAGAAATAAAAGAAGACATCGGAAAAATTGGAACGGAAATTTGTGTAATCGCAAAAGGTACACCTGGAATGTTGTTGGACTTCCCCCTGGTGCATACGAACTTGAATCAATAAATTAGTAAACCCGACGAAGAATTGCATTGGTGACCGGTAAAGACCCTAACATTTGCATACGAGAACACGAGGCCACACTCATCTCTGCCATCTCAATTAAATCTCGAGAGTATGCGGTTGATATTGCGCAGTCATCGTTGAGAACAGTTCTTGGTTGGTCTGAAGATATTAATGAAATTTTCCCAAACGAACGAATTTTACGTGCAGGAACCCACGGTACAAGTTACAATTTCGCACCAGACATTGTCAGGATCACAGTCTGTGAAGCCATTAGTAGCATTTATGAAGCCTTAGCCTCAACAACACCAGCGTCGCAGGGTTATATATTATTTGGGTTTACCCCGACTGAGGCTCCCGGTGATCTGATATCGATTACTCCCGCGACGCTGGTGTATCTTCCATCTCATAATGGTCGGTTGGCACATATTCGTTTTACCCTTGTGGACCAGGGCTGTCATATGTTGGACCTGCGCGGGGAGACCCTGACAATACGACTGTACATTAGAGATCGACCTCATATTTAAATATAATGTCATACGTGGACGTGTGATACCAGTGCGTGTTGTAAACTCGATAAAACCCGTTTACATGACATATTACGGAATTGGTCTTGGTGATGTTGTCCAGGGATTATTTACAGGAGCGCCAAAAGTGCTCACGGCTTTTATCTTCACGCGCTGTGCCAATTGCTAAACAAGTTGCAATGCGATTCGTTGATCGCATCAAAAACGTTGCTGCGGATCGGTTGAAAAATCTAGGTTTGCAAGCGGTTCAATCGATTCGAGATCGACTACGACGATTAGTGACTTGAGCACCACCAAAAGAGGTTACATTATCATCAACAGCAACAATGCCAGCCCCGGTTAGTAAAATCATTAATGAAGTCGCTCAATAACGTATAGCTGATTCAGTGATTACAAATCTGACAATGGGAAGCAGATTACGGTTGTGGACGACAAAGACGTCACGCAAAAGGTATTAGACGAAACCAATAATGTATAAGTGATAATGGCAAAATTCAAAGATGCGCCCTATCCCGCGTGGGACATGGACGCGCCTGTGATGGTAGATCGCAGCACCAAAGATTTTCAGTATTATTCGTATCTGGCTAGGGACCTCATGTCATTACAAATAGAATTACAAGCGCAGGACACGTCCTGGTATTTTCTTCCATGTGAGGCCTTCATGGATGGAAATTGAGGGACAACTGATACTGACCAACATAAACCCTATTCCCGCAGGTGCCAAGGTTGGATTTTGTTAACAATGGCATCATGGCGTTGTTCGACAGCGCACGATATTCCATCGATGGAAAGGAAATCGAATCAATTCTTGACAATGTTGACATTGCGACGATAATTCTCAGACTCGCGACGAGTACGGAAGGTCGGCTGGCATGTCTATGATGTTTCATAAGGACTCAAACGAAAATACAGATCATATCCTGTACACCCAGCATCAACTTGCGCCGGCTGCTTTCCTTGACCCGCAACCCGCTGATATGACTGCCAGACCTGGTGTTGGCGGTGCTCCTATACAAAGTACAAACCAGAATTTAAGCCTTGGCTTTGCAGAGCGTCGACAACAGCGTCATGGAGCTTAATCGTTGTTTTTATGTGCGATTCCTCTCAGTCATATACTTTGAGGTTTTGTAAACATATTTGCAAGGTTATTTTCGTAGCAATTTGGCATAATGCTGGCGTCGCTCCTGGTCAAGTTGCATTGACAACATTAACATTGTGGTTACCTTCGCTAGTCATTCAAGCATTTCTGAGGTGTCTTTATGCGGGATGAACTTGCATCGATGATCCCCCGCACAAGGGAAACCAGAATTGTTAACCTAGATTCGTCGGCAGGACATTGGGTTGCATACGTGGTACCGCCTCGACATCTTTTATATTTTGACTCATACGGGATTGCACCCCCACTTGAAGTTGTTGATTATTTACATAGACGACAAAGCCATCTACCTCTGTTTTATTCAACGCTGCAGTTCCAATACGAGCCAATATGCGGTCATCTTGTTGTTAAAGCGTTGCGTGCACTTGAGCATTCACCAACCCCGCAAACACTTATTGATTTTACATTAAATTTCGTTAATAGTATACAAAATGCCTATTAACATTTACGGAAGCTCAACCGCCCGACGACGCGGCACAGATGTTAGGTTTGCCACCAAAGCGGATTTGATCAAGTTTACCAGCCGGGTTGATCTTTTTGTTGACCAAAGCGAGCCTGTACTTTTTGAAGATCAAACTGAAAAACTTAAAACGTCTAACGTTGCCATTTAAAATATCGTTGTAAAAGCGGATTTGCCTGAGTTTATCAGCCGAGCTGACATCAACCCAGGCGAGTTTGTGATTTTCCAAGATCAAACTGGAAAACTTAAAACGTCTAACGTAGACATCATCGACGTTGTTGTGAGACTGCGAGGCGCACTCGCCCAAAACCAGGCCGTGATCAGTGAAGTCGGATGAATCAAAGACTTTGGTACGTCGATTGCGTTATCAAAGACTACGATGATACTGTTAATGATGGGATGAACAATACGTAGATGAACAGATCACAAATTTGCCTCCCCCCCCCCTCCCCGTGAAGCAGCTTCATTTATAGAATACGCAGAAATTTTGATCATTTGATCAGCGATGGAAAGGAGGAAAGAACTGTCACCGTAACAAGTGGTTGACTTATTTTCTCTAAGGTAAATGGTTTTGATAACCCTAAATCTCACATCTTAAAGGTGTGCGAGTCTGGATCGTATTTATTCATCTTATCCTGTTATTCTGGTAGGTGGGGTTCAATACCAATAATGAAAAATGATCTCCAGTCTGGTGAATTATTAATACGTGACACCCCTGACATCAAGATTGCAAAACATTTTACATATAAGATGCCAGTGTTGTTGGTCGCCGGAGATGACATTCAGTTTGAATGACTCAACATCTTTCCAGGCGGGTACTTAACCGTCTTTGGTGTTTGTGTTTAAGATTAGATTTATCATTACATATATGTGATAGATTCTGACCGCGGTGATGAGTGAGATTGCGGAATTTACCGACGGAGTGTTGGTTTGGCTGACCAGTGATGCTAACATTTATAGCAATTTGGTTCCACTTGTCGACGAATATCTGCTTCAAAATGGTGTTACCAGACCCTCTTATACGCTCAAATATAATATTGTTAAGGGCCAAATAGAAACCAACCGTTGGGACCACCCTGGTGTGGACAAACCAAATCGAAGGCAGCTTAGAATCATTGCATTGGCACGTGGAAATGCCCGATCGTTGACTGTACCACCAGATATAAAAACATCCAGGGATTGTTTCAATAACGATGAAGTAATATTCACCGCTGAATCCACCCCGGTTAAATTTCCAAACGAATATGTGAAACCGACATTGACTCAACTAAGAAAAGAAAGATCTCGACTGTTATTCAACAAGGACGCACTTGCCCGTGTAACAGTTCGTGGGCGAAGACGAGTACAATTGTTTCAGACACCAAGCAAGGGCGTAATCAATCTGGTTCTAAGTGAACGTGGTGTCATACCCCCAGAACTCACAATTGCTGGAGATTTAAATATTCCACAAGAAGATATTTTCTGTGATTGTATGGCAGTTGCATTAATAAAAAAAGGGTAATTGGTTAGAAGTCCGTGTGCGTGTTGCACCTGAACAAGGCATGATTGTCGAGCAATTGTACTACGCGATGACAATATTAATAGAAGAATTATAACGGACCCTCAAACTTACCGACGTGAAAACATAATCGAAGCGGAACTGCAAATGCGAGATGAAGTCGTCAAGAGAACCGCGCTGCTCATGAAATACAAACGCATGTGTGTGGTCGTTGATGCTATTCGTGGGCTTGCCGCGGCAGTAACTGTTGGCCTTGGTGTTGCTGGAATTGTGACCACAGCAACTATCATATTTACACCAATCGTAATTGTTGTAAGAGCTATATCAATAGTAACTGGTGTCTCTGGTGATGCTAGCAAAATAATTTAAATACGGCTGCATTCATGAATACGTGTTTATTCGGAACTTCTCGCGGCAGCACAAAGTAGTCTCAAAGCTGAAGTCGGTGGCTATCGAAGATAAAATAATTAGCATGGCTGAGTTCGAGACCGTGTTGACGGAAGTGGAAAACCACCGGCAACTTCGAGCACAGATAGGCAACCGGGAGGTAGTTGATTTGCAGATAATTAAAGTCGAGTAAATGTTTGCCAATGCGTTTGAGTTTGTATTTGTCACGTCATAATCTCAAAGCGTGTATACACAAGTAGAGATTTTCGTTGGTTACTGATCTGGGTCAAAGCCTTCCACCCATGCAAGAGGATAGCATAAAATCGTTTACACTATCATGCACACGTGCTCAATGAAAAAAAAATCATAACGGGTATAGAAGGCTTTAACCTAGATCGGTAAAAATAATATAAATTTTTAAAAAATTAAAAACGACCATTATAACAATACCCCACATGATCATTTCCGTCCCTTGACGATCTCTGTGGTATTGATTACTTTCCAATATACTTAAGACATAATATACTCAAACCTTAAGGGTTGACATAGAGATGGAAATAGAATAAAGCAGATTGGGAAACTTTTCAGTTCTCCTGTGAATCAAATTTGACAAATGATCATTTCGAAAACGTAACGGATTCGATTTACTCATTTACTAACACACTCCAGGATGTTACTATGGATACAGTACCAAATTATTTTGGCAGTTCCTAAGCGTATCAACAAACCATTGTTCGATGATTCTTGCAAAGACTCCATTAGGGATAGGGCAATGTCATTAGAGACTTCAATCCCACTTCAGCAACCAAAATAACTTAATGAATACTGTATTTTCCGAGGTAAAGTCCGTCGTACCATTAAAGAGCAAGAGGAAAATATAGAGATCCTATGTCTTTAGGTTGAACTCACACTCCTCTGCTAAATCAGTATGGAATCCGGTACGGAAAATCATTGGTAAAATAAAAACAATTATATCAAACATTTAAAGAAATCAGATACAGTGGTCACTACATTACCAGAAATTTTAAACACATTGGCCGAAATATTGTCCAAACATTCTTTACCAGATAACTATTCTAAAAACTAACGCCGTATTAAAAACCAGGAAGAAGAGGTTGCTTTAAATGTTATATCTGCTAACGCTGAAGATTTAAAATAAAACTTTTACTCTCAGAGAACTAAAAGGCTGTCTTGATCGAGACCAAGACACTTCAGTCGGACCGGATCATATCCACTATCAGCTTTCGAAACAGTTACCGGCTACAAGAATCAATGCACTATTTACAATTTTCAAAAACAAAATGGGAAACTGACCATATCTAAACCTGGCACAGATCCTCCCATAGCACTAATAAGCTCTATTTGCAAAACCATAGAACAAATGATAAATTACAGACTCCTCTGGTATGTTGAATCCAACAAACTACTATCAGATATTCAATGCGGATTCAGACGCCAGAGAAGCACATTTAACCAATTAATCAGTCTTAAAATATTTATAAGAAAGGTTTCATAAAGTAAGAACGTATAGCAGCTGTTTTCTTTGACTTGGAAAAAGCTTACGACATCACATGGAAGTACAACATGATGAGTGATTTACTCACCCTAGGTCTAAGAGGCGGCCTACATATTTTGATGTTCAATTTTTTTCAAATTTCGCAATTTTAGAGTTAAGGTAGGTACATCCTTTTCTGATACCTCAGGGCTACATATTGTTAGTCACCATTTTCAACATCAGAATTAACAGCATAGTGAAATGCCTAAATCCAGCAACTGACTGACTATTATATCTCGACAACTTTTGCTCAGCCATAGGTAAAACATGATGCATACTATTGTAAGTCATTTACGGATATACTTAAATACAGTTAACAATGGTCAGGAAAACGGCTTCAAATCTTCGAAATCCAAAACAGTCTATATGCATTTCTACTAATTCCGTAAAATACACGATGACCAAACACTCTACATTCACGATTCCTGGCAAACACAGATTGGGAACAGACCGGAAGGTTTTACTCTGGTTATACTGGACTTTACTAAGATTGAAACTTGATTATAGCTCAATTGTATACGGATCAGCTCGCAAATTCTACCTTCAAAGTCTTGATCCGATACACAATCAAGGACCCAGGCTCTGTCTCAGAGCATTTAGAACGAACGTTACCTTCAGAAAGCCTCTATGCTGAGGCAAATGAACCATAACTTTATCTCAGACGAACGGAATTGACTAATCAATATACTTCCAAACTATCTGCTAATCCAGCGATTATCAACCTAAGGTCGCGACCCAAATCAGTGTTGCGGGGGGTCCTCAGTAGGGTCGCGAAAGGTCATCAGAACAATATTTTTTTTTTCCTTTTTAATGCTGAAAAGTGCCCTGAGGGTCGGAAGGTCCTGTTGGTGGACAATTTAGGGTCGCAGCAACAAAAGAGAAAAAAAGCTTTGGAACAACTGCTCTAATCCATGTAACTCTCCATTTAATTTCGTCTTAGTAATAAATGTTGCCCAAATACCACACCATGTACGATCGGAAACCAAATTTAATTTCATCTTTGGGCATGCGAATCCGCCCTCGTCGAGAAGCAGCAAAATTCAGTCTTCCCTATACTACAAAATTCTCAATCAGAAAGTTACCACAATGGTTATTAAAACTCTTTTAAATAATATTTTATATTTGTCAATTCAGAAAGTCTACTGCCAATCCTCACAGCTTTTAGAGTAAATTTAATGAAATAAGAGCCTCCTACTCCTATAGTACGTTCCTGTATACGAACGGTTCGAAAGATGAAGACAAGACCCCACTACATCATCTCCAGCCTGTTACCGAATAAAGCATTCATCTTTTAACGCATAAGTTTCATCCGTACTTAAATCATTGTACTATACTGAAACCTCACCAAAAACTAATTTCTTTATCTTTTCGAATTTATTTAACGCACTGAAAACCTTACACAGTTTTATATTTGAAAATCCCTTAATATTCCAAGTCTTGCAGAAACACGATCTGCTTATATCTTCTGAACAAAGTATACTGTACTGTTAGCGACCCAGTTACATTGGTATCAAGGGTAATGAAAGAGCAGATAAAGCAGCTAAAAATGCCCTGACGTCACCCTTTCTAAATGGAAGAACCCATATTGGGACGTTAAGTATTATATCAATCGATTATGTTCTATATACCTGGCAAATATGTGGAATGAAAACTCCACAAAGAAGCTCTTCCAGCCCACCACTGGAGAGTGGCATTATTCATAAAAAATAATAAAAAAAAAACAACTCGCTGTAACGCGGTGGTATTGTGTCTCTCATGTATAGGATACATATACCTAACACATTCATACCTCTTCGACTAGAATGTGTACCGTGCCAGTGTCCACTGATAGTGGCACACATTCCTGTCGAGTATATCGACTTCCAAATTGCGAGACAGAAATTGTATGATGTCAACTCTGGGAAGCAGATTTCTGATGATGTTTTGCCAGAATAATAATCTTTGACTTTCTAATACATTTTATATAATACATTTGGATCTTATATTTTAAGGACTTTACCCTTATGACCTTTGTTGTTAAGTGTATATACTTTTTAAAATCTTTGACATCTGTGACCTTTTATCTTTTATCTTGTAAGAGAAAATATTTACTTTTATTTGGAAGAGTTTATCTTCCTGAAGATTTTAGCAATTTTCAACTTTTCAAATCTTTGTATCTTATCTTGAAGGAAGATTTACATTCGTTTGAACGGGTTTATATTCCTAAAGAGTTCGGCAATTTTATTTTTCTATTTATATTTTAGAACCAAACTTTCAGTCGGCACTATACATTCAGAATTGAACAATATACATACATACATATACGTAATCAGTATTGCATGCAGCAATGTAGTACTGTATCGTATACATCTATTTCGCTTTCTCACTCTGCCGACTTTCCTAACCAGACGCCTTCAAATCCAAGAGGGCATAGATAAATTCAACTGTGACCTCTGCGTCATTCCAAAGTACCGCGAGTTTCATATGTTGATAGTCAAGGTTTTTTGTCTTACCTGTGTTAGCACGGTGATACACTGGTATCACATTTCCGAGACAACTTCAAAGTCGTGTTTTAAGGTTTTTACAACTTAGATACGGAGTTAGGTACATCAGCACGGACGCGGATGAGATATCGGGTCTCGTAGAACATTTGTTTGTACACTCGTCATACTTTAAAACAATAATACTTCAAAAAAGAAGACTGAGTTGCAGTACAGACTATGGACTTCACTTTGACAAAGTAGTCCACAGATGCCAACGTCAATTTCAAGTCCTATTGTCCTCGCTGGTAGGTTCCGCCGCTTTCATCAAGGGGCCTCTTCATGCAATCGAAGAAACCGTTATTATCTTGAAGTTTCATGAAAACATTATCTTTAAAAAATTTCTTCCAATCGCTTTATGACAAATTGTTTCAGTTTTCACATGATATTTTCCTTTTCTCAGTTTATTCATGCTTGAAAATTTGCCTTTTGTCTTCTCTAGACCTCAACCATTTCAATTGGCACCATACAAATTAATTACATAGTAGTGGGATCAGGCAGAGGTCAGTAAAGGTTGGCGTCTTTAGCGACGTTAATTGGCGACCATTCAATTGCATGTTAATGACACCAGAAGGTGTTGGAACATGCAACTTCACCAGCCATCGATTACTTTAAGGATTCGTTTACTATACTCAGAACTAATTCCACTACTTTTTCTACAATTTTCTCAAATATTTTTCTGTAAGAGCGTATATAAGATTTGTATGTCCCGCCACATATGTTGAAGGGGCATATAATGTTACTTTTGACCGTCAGTTCGTCCGTCCGTCCGTCCCACAAGTTAAGTACTGCCTAATGTCAGTTTATCATACAACTTTTGTTTCAAGGTCTTACTATGCATGCCTCTAAGTCAGTGCAATAAACTTCCACCAAACGCAGATCATTATGACCTTAATTGCATGCCTTGAGAACTTGATTAGGTTCCGCGTTTAAGTTAGTTTCCCATGCTCTGTTGACTGCAGTTCCATGCAGCTTAGTGTGTGGATGTATCTTCGTGAGTGCAACATTTACCAAGATACAAATGTTGGTCACCACGACCTGCATTACGCGCTTCATTTACTTTTATGACATTCTGCATTTTAAATCAGTTTGGCAGGGAGTACATATATTGCAAAAGAGAGGGTGGCGGGGCATTCTTGTTGCAGGAACACATTTCTGGTCGTAATGATTGTTATTGTGCTGGTGAACCTTATGTTGATTATTTAAACATTGTATTCAAATGGTTTTCAATATAACGTGATGGATAACAATTTTCGTTCCATTTCATATTGCACATATATTTAAAATGAAGACTCTTTAAAAATTGTACACGGATGCATAGCAACGTTAGTGCCACGAAACACTATCATATTCTTGTGGGCTTGAAATTATGGTAATATGGTTTTCGGCTTTTGTTTTTATTTCAAAATGCATCCAGAATATTCGCCATTTGAACTATTTTAATGCTGTAATAAAACTAATTTCACCGAACTTATGCATTTACAATCGATGCTTCCGCACTAGACATTATTCAGACTGTCTATTGAAAAGTGTCACGTGAAAATCCATTTCCCTTTAAACTTCATAAATAAATTTTAAAATAGACAAATTTCATTTTCAGAAAGGATTCTATTTTAACGCTGTAATTAACATCTTGCTCTCTTTCATAATAACTCTGGTGCCAAAATTGCCAGCTTTTACTTCAAAATTTGATTATGTGGACAGGTCTTAATCCCCATGGTGCCCTTAAGAAATCTGACCACTGTCATGGCGTCCATTTCATTGAATGTACATTGTTTGCGACAGAAAAGTGCGGTGTCTGCTTTCATCGAGTGATCCCATTGATTAGATTTAAAACAAAAAACAAATCTTCCTGTAAGGTTTGATGACCAGACCAAAGATCAGAGATTGTTTAATTCCAGTTTAATTTCATAATGGAGAGGACATAATACATTTTGGTTACCGCCCTAATATTTTTATCTAATTGTTTTCACAACGATGGATAGATAGCATTACCTAAAGCACTCAATTCCACTAAAATCAGTTCAATCATTGTAAACGATGGTGACGTCAATTCTATCAAACACTTTTTCATCCGTTTCATCCAGTCACAAGGCTCCAATATATTAAAAATTTGTCCTGGTATAATGATTGCAACCCAAGAGACTTTCCTTCAGAAACAACAGTGGGTACAATCATGAGTCAAAACCCTTGTGTTTCCCATGGGACTTAGATTCTATGCAATTATTTTGTTTTGTTCAAAGTCGTATCGACAAACGCCAATATAATTAAATCAGAAGAAAATATCGACACATGGTAGCCCAAAGTCAACTATTGTCTTCTGAAAACTTATGAATGCTTCCATTTGTGTTGGAAATCCAAACTGTTTTGTTCTATGAATACTATGGGGAACCAGTGACTGAGTATACCATAAGTGAACTGACTTGATGGTGGCTTTCCTTTGTTAATATGAAGATTGAATAAATGAGAGAATTACTCATGTAGAATACAAAATAGTTAGCTTGTTGTTTTCTTAGGCAATCCTTGCAGGTTGTGCTCCAGTGCCAACTGCAGTCGCATAATATATGGTCTTATTTTTGGCAGAAAAGCTGCTGTTATTTGCATTTGAAAGGTTTTAATCGGCTTTTAGTCTGTTCAGTAGTGAATATATATATATATATATATATATATATATATATATATATATATATATATATATATATATATATATATATATATATATATAAACTGCATATGTTTGTGTGTGTTAAAACAAGGTTTTGAAAAGGATATTTAAGAAATAGCGAAAAATATAGGTGAGGATGATACCTCATTTTCTTAACATGATTATTTTTCATGATTACGACGAATCGGGGTTTCTTCAGTAATACGAATGCACAATGTTAATCATTTTAGAAAGCTTTCATGCGGATCATCAGGTTAGAAAGCTTTCATGCAGATCATCAGGTTAGTGAATATCGCTTTAAAAAACAGTTTGTTCAATTATTGTTTATGCTCCATGATGATAATTTCTATTAAATGCCTCCTGAGTAACGTTTTACTGTATAACTTTTCTCTGTCAAAATTCCGAGAATGAGGTACTACCAAGACAGAATTATTTGTCATTATAATATGAAATTATGGACTTCATTACATGTTTGAAAAGAAGTTACACTCAAATTTCTGAAGTTTTATATTCCCTTGTTGTTCAGCGTACGACTGCTTATCGGTCTAGTTCCAGTCTAATCTAGTTGTCATCGGAAGCATAGGGAAATAGGGAAATAATCCAACTATTTCTGTTCCACTGAATTTGAAATACATAACTTTTGTTCATAACACACATCCTAACCATCTATCGCTACTGTCAGTTGCATGGTTTTGATACAATTGCATTGATTAGCAAACCTTTCCTCTGTGCTTGCTGACCAAAAGGAATTCACTTTCCTTTTCGTTTTGTTGTGTCATGAAAATTCTGGATATGTTGGGCACTGAAAGAGCTGACCGTTTTGGATGGTTTCTATGTAATGTCTGAGTCAGGCAGAAGAGCAGTTGACTTCAATACAAATTGCGATACTCTTTTTGCATGTGCATGGATTTGAAAGTAGTGCTTTTTGATACAAAGCATAATAGACATGATATATGATCACAAATCTATATTGTCAATCTATATTATAATGACTACCTACTGTATTGCAATCATGAAATTATCATTAAAGCATCTAAGCTGTGCTAATTGTTGCATAGAAAAAAGAAATATATATGACATGAGATATATTTCTTAGGTTCTAGAAGTGACTTGTATTTACTATAATAGTAACATTTTGGTGAAATAATGAAAGAAGAGAAGAGTAAACAGAGCAGAAAGATTCAAAGAAATGGTATAATATTGATTTCCAACGACTGATTTCTTCCATCAAAAAGAAATTAGAAAAAAGGGGCATATTGACCATACAGTTGACCATAAATGTAAGACAAAGTAATATACAAATGTGTTCTTGTACCAAACAGCTTTCCAAGTAGCATTACTGTTTCACTAATAACGCTATAGCCAAGGCTTCCATAGACTCTTCCCCCTGCCCCCTTCAAAAATAGGAGAAAAAAGTATCGAGATTTTACCACCTGATAATGCACATATCTTTTAATGTTTAGTTTATTTAATTTTTTATGTAAAAATGCGGCTAAAAGAATGACACTGAAAACAAGTCAGAATTAGAGCAATTTTCATAGCTCGTCATGGTAATCCTTACGCTTTTCCTCCCTCCGAACCGTGACCCAGGGGTCGCAACCTAAAAGCTTGTACATGCATTATGTGTCTCCCTGCTATGTTTGTTAAAAAATATTCATCAATGTCACTGTAATTGTAATTGCAATTTTGATTTTTCGACCTTTGAGACCCGAGACGCCAAGGTAGGGGTCCAAAACTCGTGCTCCTTTTGCAGATGGTTGCTACATGACCAACCTATGTACCAACTTTGGTGAATTTTGACCAAGCGGTTTAGGAGGAGTTGGAGTTACGGATAGAGGGAGGGTATTGTAATATCCCCAGAGTCAAATAACAATGCGACAGTTTATTGTTATATCCCAGGATCAAATAGCAATTCAGGCAGGGGTTTTGTCCAAAAGCTACAGCTGGGGAGTAGTTTGTTCTTCCATCTCTATACTGTCTTTGCGTTAACTGATGTATCATCAAATTCTGTCCATTTGAATAACCTTATTTTACACAAATGAGAATTTTTCATAGGATCCATTCAACCATTCGCTTTTTTCGTGCCGACATTTATATCTACATAAACACGATCTAAATACGTCTATAATAGCTTTGCAAAGTTGCACAGACTCATTGTCGTTGCTTGACTTAGGATTACGGGTCAATTTATAGCCATACGTTAATGCAATGTTACCATCATTCTTTTCAAATAATGAGCCTTAACAAGTATAGTTTGTTCACTTTTTCTCTTCATTCTACAAGAAAGATAGGCGAGATACAAGTTTGATAAGATAACAAAATGCCATTAAAGTAGTAAGTATATGGAGAGTATTACCACTCTTGTACAATTTGACACCAACCAATCGTATCGGAATACGACAAAACTGACTAAAATGAAAAACAAACTCTAGCACACTAGTACACTTGTTAAATTTTACTAAAACAGGAAATTAAAAATGTATAGCACACTTGTGAAACTTGACACCAACCCACAATAAAAAATATTATTTTTTTACAAAAAATTTCTAGCACTCGTCAGACTACTGAATTAGTACTGTAATTTGATACACATGTGGAACTAATGAATTAATAGTGCCAATTAGCACACTAGAGGAACTATATAAATAACGTTCCTAAGCAATACACTAGTGGAAATATTTAAATAATAATGTTAATTAACACAGTAGTCGAACTATTGAACTAATAGTGATATGTGATATGAATTAATAGTGATTGTGATATGAATTAATATTGATATGTGATATGTGATAGTGATATGTAGCACACTACTTAAAGTATATAATCTAATTGTTTTGCAAGATAGGGCAGCGTCTGAAACGCCTATCGGAGAGCTATTTCAATTGTCATTGCCTTTTATTTACCAAGGGATTTTTAATTGTGCGCGGATTGTTTCCGGATACAATGAGTCCTCAGGTTCAATACGTTTAGACTTCAGAGACTGAGCGTGCAAAAGTATTGCGAGCCTCGTGATTTTTCAAGGCTATATTGTGTCTAAAGCCTTTTTCGCAATGTTGCGACACCTATATCTTGCAAATACGTACAATATATATGTCTGACAAAAAATTTGTAATATATTGTAATTCATGTTGCATTCTGCATATGTAAGAATTCAATTCTTTTACAGCCTTAATTGTGTAGAATGTTTCTATGCCGCTAGCTGAGACAATTGCATTTTTTTTTTAAATTGTGTAGATAATACATATTGCTTTGTGCAACCTATTAAGTAAATCCATTCTACTACATCGATTCTAGGCTGTTTAAGTACATGCAAATAAACTATTCTTACCCTTTACAGAACCAAATGGCATATTAATCTTTTTAAATTTGTGAGGTAACACCCCTATTTCAACAATTCGACAAATGTATTAATTAACACTATAAATTCTTTAGTTCACTTAGTGTGCTAATTAACACTATTATTTCAATAGTTTGACTAGTATGCTAATTAATACTATTAATTCAATAGTTTGAGCAGTGTGGTAATTTGCCCAGTATTGTAATAGTTCCACCAGTGTGCTAATCAATACTATTAATTCAACAGTTCCACTAGTGTGCTAGAGATTTTATATTTTTTTATTTTAGTGTTGTCCTATTCTATACGAGTAAGTTGGTACAACATTTCACAAGTGTGTTAGTGTGCTAGAGATTTTAAATTTTTTATTTTAGTGTTGTCCTATTCTATACGAGTAAGTTGGTACAACATTTCACAAGTGTGTTAGTGTGGTAGAGATTTTTTTATTATTTAACAACAATTTAGTGTGGTCATATCTCTCTACGAGTGGGTTGATATAAAACGTTTACGAGTATGTTTGTGTGCTAAAATGTTTGAATTTTTATTTTATTTTAGTGTTATCTCATCCCTATACAAGGGGGTTGTTTTAAAATTGTACAAGTTTGCTAGCTTTGTCAATACAATTACTACTAATGAAGCACATAATGGAATAAATGTAAATGCAGTTCCTTTGATCATTGGTAGAAGTACTAGAGAAAATGTCGGTTGCAGGAGACAGCTGTCGTGTATAACAGATTCGGGGCTGTAGGTTCCCATTCCGTTTTGCAAAGTCAGTTTTCTTACTTTTTACATATCAGAATCACTTATTTAACCTTACATTGATCTATCTGTACATACTAGATTATATCGTATATATCAGGTATTTCCTTCAGGCTATCATACATAAGCCAACTAATATAGATTCTCATTCTTTCAATAATATCACAAAATCAGAGAGTATGTTGCTGACTGTATTTAGGTCACAAGGTTATAAAAAAGGAAACATCCAAGCAGCTTAAAATTACGCCATGCCCGATTAGTCAGTGTCTTGACATCAGCCAAATATATGTCATAATTTTGAGTTGATTAGTGTGTGTCTTGACATCAACCAAATATATGTCATAATTTTGAGTTGCTATGTCAGTGTCTTGACATCAACCAAATAGATGTCATCATTTTGAGTTGATTAGTGTGTCTTGACATCAACCAAATATATGTCATAATTTTGAGTTGATATGTCAGTGTCTTGACATCAACCAAATAGATGTCATCATTTTGAGTTGATATGTCAGTGTCTTGACATCAACCAAATAGATGTCATCATTTTGAGTTGATTAGTGTGTGTCTTGACATCAACCAAATATATGTCATAATTTTGAGTTGATTAGTCAGTGTCTTGACATCATCCAAATAGATGTCATAATTTTGAGTTGATTAAGGATATGAGCTTAAGATTATTGACATAATTTTTAAACTACATTGGCACATACAGTCATTCGCGGAAAAGACAAAATTTGCCACCGTTATATATATATATATATATATATTAATATATATATATATATATATATATATATATATATATTAATATATATATATATATATATATATATATATATATATATATATATATATATATATATATTAATATATATTATGGCAGGTGTTCTAGTCTACTATTACGTCTATACTTACACAGTTCTGCCTTTTGTCTCTGCTACCTTGTAAAAAGAATTCATTCATTCATTCATTGAGAAAGCAAATTATTAAATAAGTGGTTAGCCCGATCATCCATTTTCACTTCCAGATATATATCGTTCAAATAAAAAGTGAATGTTTCGCCAAATAGCCTTTGTTATTCAGCTAAGCAAGCTGTCTTTTGAGTTTTCATACATTTTTTAAATCTCGTGCCTGTACCCTGCCACCAAGATGTTAGATATAGTTTGGTAACTTACATCACGGTTGTTCAGTCCATGAATGGCAATTTTTTAAAAGCAGGCATTTATGTTAATTTTTGTATTTAAACAGCTTTTGAGCTTATTGTTGCTGCTGAGAGAAGCTATTTCTATAGAGGAAACTACAATTTAATGTAATCGATCAGATGTTATAGCTATTGGAAAATACACAATAAATTGTTTCTTGGCTGTATGTATTTACTGTGCTTTCTATTAATAAATATTTATTTTAATTAATTAATTTAACTTATAATTCTTTCCAATATTTCGATTTTGAAAATCGAAAAGTTTCCAATTGTAAGTCTGAGTATTGATTTCAAGCAGTTTGGACCTGGTTCAGAGGCGTTGGTAGGTATACTCAAGTACTCGTATGATTGCATTATTTATTTATTTTGTTTCCTACACAGGGTACCTTGTAAATATGATAAATACTGATTTTATTTTTGGAATGAGTATGTATAAAGTGAATTCCATTTATATAGACCTCTGGTCATTACAGATATATATGTTGATAGTTTTAAAGCAATCTTTTATTTTATGTTTATTGAATATTTTAGGCACAAGATAAACGTCTGACATTTAATAAAGAAATATTCCATATCCCCTGTTGCATAGACCGATGCCTTCTTAAGTGCACTACATTATTATTATTATTATTATTTAATTTTTAAAAAAATTATGTTCTCGTATTGGAATTATCGTAACGGAGGCATGATATCAGTGGTGGCGCGAGGGGGTCGGAAGAGCAATTGCCCCCTGTCGTCAAGCGACGGGGGGCGCCGTAGGGAGCTTTATTCCCCCCTCCCATCTAAGCCCCCGGTTTCAGGGCTTTTATTAGGGGAGGGCTGGGAGGTTGGCAACTGACATACATGACATAAAAACTGATCTCTGCGGCAAAGTAGGGGCGCCACTAAAGAACATTCCCCTCAGGCGCCTCGGTAGGGGGGCGCCATTAAATAACATTTCCCCCGGGTCCCTCAAACCCTCGCGCTGCCACTGCATGATATGACGAATGTCAAACTCTTTATGTTTTAAGAGTTATTGATTTTATGAATAAATTCCTCGTTTAAATATGATTGACAAATTTGCAAATGTTTATTATCAAGAATATCTTTTAGTTATTCCCCCCCCCCCTCCCCTTTCGTGCCGCCGACCAATCCTAACTGAAATATTTCATAATTATCGAAGCCATAATTTTGCAAAATTGTTTTTGAATTCGCTTGCCTAGCATCTGTCATATGCAGTCGCTCTCTTTAGAATTCTGCGTTTCTCTGTCCATTTTTTATGGAGAAGTTATTGGATTACCTTCATTTCATGTAATGTCGTCTTTATATAGCTGTTCGTGGGAGAACGTGCTGCTATAAAGTCTTTCGTCTTGCATTAAACGAGATTTGCTCCCCTGAGGGAACACTGACGGTATTGACAGTGTATTTAGGACAGCTTATTTTCATCTGGTGCCATGAATGTCGAGGAAATAGCTCCGCGACTGTGCAAACTAGCGGCGGCTGACGGGTTCCAACCTTGGAATAACACGCTAATTACCCTGTGGCGGAAGTTGCTGCCAAAAACTGTACTGCAGATAAATCCACGCTATGACGCGCCCGTAGCGTGTGGTCTGCTCACACATAATAATTCTGCCATAATACAACAATGAATGCAATACTTTGGGATTGGCCTGCACAATTTCATATCATCACTCAAAGTTGCAAACCTTTTTTTACTTGACTTTATATTTCAGCTCTCCGATAGTAAATGTATTTACAGCCAGAAACCATGTTCTATGCGACATCCTACCCTATGTACGTCGTGATCTTCTATCACTATATACCAACAGAGTGAATGCTCATTGCCTTGAATTGGTTAGTATTCATTTAATTCCTCTTAGACGTTAAATTAGATGTCACAGCCCCTGTGATTGCTTTCAGATAAGTAACTCGTGTTGCGCATGTGACATTTGTCGCTCATCGAAAGCCAAGAATCATCACTTAGAACTTAACCCTAGTGTAGGGTTTATATTATCACTAACCCGAGAGTGCGTTTTCAGATCTGACCGTTTAATTTTATATATCATCGCAAGTCTGTTGTTGCGACGTCTGGTTTCAAGGCTTTCTCACCGAAGTTGGTTAATAATTCTTGCACACAATCTGGTGTTCTGTTTGTATATTAATTTAAAACATGCCACGCTTCTCTCGGTTGTATCTGCTTTGGCGCCTCGGACATCATCTCTCGTGGAGTGTTGGTCCCGTTCTTGAAGACTGGTCTTACCATGGTGGTGTGGTGTGTTTTTTAATTGACTTTGGAACTTCTACTTCCCTGACGCAGACGCTTTGAAATTCCCAGCAAGCATGAAGCTAAATCAATAACTGATGGCGCTTGAGTTAGCCTCGTCCAGACTAGCACAGTCAACGGGCGCTAATTCACAAAATGCTGTGCATAACAACAAAGATATTATTTCGACACGTGTCTACACTCACAAGAATGTATGATACAAGCTTTAACCTAACAGTGTTGTGGAGAGAGAGAGAGAGAGAGAGAGAGAGAGAGAGAGAGAGAGAGAGAGAGAGAGAGAGGGAGAGAGAGAGAAACTTAACTAGCTATTATTATTTATTTCCTCGTATCGTATCGCAGCAGTACATAGGTTTGTCAGCACCTTCCTTCTGCAATGAGCTCGCTAAAGTCCATGTTTAAGGTAACCACGTTTGCCGGTTGCACTACTATTTTGTTTCAATGATAACCTCCAGCAATGTCAGTTAATTTAATTCAATATCGGATTAAATGATCATGGCTGTTTTTATCGAAGTGTAAATTGTACCTAATCATTCACTCTGATGTGATGTACGTATTGGCTGCGAGATTGGGGTAGTCATGTGACTAGCAATGCAAATGGCGAGTATCAGATCAAATGTCGCCAACGCTGTAGTTTCGTCTCGTCTGTCAACGAATTAAAGACATAACGAATGCTATACTCGCAATTTCAGAGAAGATAAATCATCTTCCTATCGATTTATGCAGATAGGGCTCGATGTAACATCGTTTAAGTTTGCTAAGCCCGGTTGTAAGCGGGCTACCCTGAATTCCAACTTTTCAATACGCAATGGGTTCTGACCGCACACCTCAACATAAATGTCAAAATATCTAAAATCAGGTGGGAAGAGTCAAAAGAAAGTCGGACTAAGATAACATGAAAAGCAGGGCTTTTAGCCTAAATACATTATTTTAGTATTTGGTAATCACTCATTTAGCTCCTTTACAAATAACATTTGTAATGTATTGTAGTCCGATAGTTTGAAGATTCTCTCTCTCTCTCTCTCTCTCTCTGCTGATTGAGGCAACTGTCTCTGTACGATGTCGATACAGTTCACCAAGAATAGATAAAGAATAGATTTGATGCAATAGAAAAGATTACAGTTTGATCGTGCTAAATAAGAAAATACTTGTGTATTTAAATTTATCAAATTCACCTACAAGTGGGCCACTTATTTTACTCAAAGTCGTTTAGACTGAACTTGTCATTATTGGTTCACTCTTGCTGAATGGAAAATGTTCACGTACGGAACTAAGGGACCGACCATTTTTACTCTAGACCAGATTTTTTTTTATTACCTTAAGATATTTTTTTTTCAACTCAAATAATGGATATTAAAATTTTTTACATTTGTTTTTACAAATAAGAGCAAGAATATTTATTTGAACCTATTTGGCAACGGGAAATGTTTTCAAAAAATCCCAGACCCCCTCCCTCCGCACCCCACCTTAGAAAATTAAATGGTCGGTCCCTAAACATGCACGTGATATTGCGTTATAAATGTCACATGGTTCAAATCTGTTGGAATTTTTTTTTTTTCTTTTTTGCATAGAAGGCGTTTCTTATTCTAATCATTGGAAGGGAACAATTTCTGTGTTTAATTGAAAATTCACATAAAATGGATGCCTTAACTTCATCGTGCAATCCATGTTATTAAGTCTAAGGAAAACTAGGGTCTGTTTCCTCAGCCAAACACATTTTCGGTGTGTCTCGCTCAGGATAGGTTATTATTTGTAATTGTGACTCCAAGGTTCTTGCTTGAGTCAACAACCTCTAATGTATGCCTGTGGGTGGATTATGGAGACTACAGGAGCTGTTCCGCTTGTTGGGTTCAGACCAGATGAGTGTGCAATTATTATGGTTGAAACTCATTTACCATGTTATCTCCCATTCCTCAAGGGAACTGGGACCTTGCTGGAGAAGATCGTTATCATGTTGGTTTGTGATAGTCTCGAGTAGCAGACAGTCGTCGGCAAAGAGTCTAACTTCTGATGAGCCTGAATTTCGAGGAAATCGTTCATGTAGAATGTGTACATCAATGGTCCGAAAATGGTGCCTTGGAGCACACTTTAAAGTACATAAACTGTGGATAAATGGGACCATTCAAGGATAACTTATTACTTTTCTGTTTTCTAGGAATGGCCTAATCCATTTACTGATGTTGTTCCACACTCCATAGAAGTTCAGTTTGAACATCAGACAAGCATGGGAAACTTTGTCGAAGGCTTTCTAAAAGTCAAGAACGATGATATCCACTTGATAACCGTTCGCAAAGGTTTTGGCAATATCATGAATGGTAACTATCGGCTGTCAATAACATGAACGCTTCGCCCAAATTCATGCTGACTGTCATAGAGAATGTTATTTCTGTCAAATGCTTCATGATAATGGAATGGACTATATATTCCAAGATTTTGCATGTGTTTGAAGTAAGTAAAACTGGACGATAGCTCGCTGGTTAGTGTCTCTCGCCTTTCTTTTATATAGGTACGATCCATACATTTCTCCAGTCCCATGAAACGTCCACAGAGTCTACGGAGTATTGATAGATTATTCGTCAGGAATGGAGCGAGTTCATCAGGAGCAGCTCTGAGAAAGAAGGCGATGATTGAATCCTGTCATTTCATGAAATTCAGTTCCTTCAGCAGTTTTAAAGCGACTTTCTGTCCAACACTTATGCTTTCCATCGCCAGATAATATATAGAGCCTTTTTCAGGAAGACAGCTGGTATCCTCTCTTCCGAAGACAGACTGAAACTGATCATAGACGATTTATGTGACCCATCTTTCTTTTCAGCGGCGCTACACTGGTTATTGTTTACCCTTGCTTTTGATGAAGGACCAGGACGTCTTTTGATATCTTTGGATATATTTACAACTGTTGCTTACGACTTCCTACATGTTCAGTTACAGGTCTGTTCAGATGATCTCATGCTTTACTTCATATTATAAGCTTTTGTATCTGCACTTGTCATGTTTTTCCTTGTTTCACTTGCTTATATAAGTGTTCTCATTTTGCGGGCAAATGGCCCTTTGTATGCTGCTGTTAATCCATTGGTGGGTATGTCTTGATAATGGTCATCTTACTTGGAACTCTGTGTTTTATTATTTGATCGATGGAAATCATGGAGCGTTCCACACGAGTTCGATGTTGCTAAAATGTGTCAACTTAGAATAATGCACCGAATTTACGATACCCCATTGATACCCTGGATATCTGACTGCCTCTAGAGAAAAATATTTTTCTTCATGTTATTCTGGGTTTATTTGAGGTCAAAGAAATGTCGTAAGGGACGATGTAATGGTCACTGGAGCCTATGGCAGATCAAGTGTCTTCTGTTTCCTTTAAGGAAAGTCGATTTTTTGTTTTAAGCCATTATCAGCAACGATGTCCAAGAACGTTTGGTTTACTCTGGTCGGATGCTGATTCCCATTGATAGAAAGGTCAGCGCAGTTAATAATTGGGAGCTTGAAATACCGTAAATTAGTAGAATGTACCTCCTGGAATCTTGAATTCCTTATTTGTGTTGGAAATATAGCCTTCATCAATTCTGTTCGATGGTATGTGGTGTTTAACAGCTAGGAGTATGAAGCGAATGCACTGTGACTGAGGAACCCGATACATAGGTCATAACTTTGATCTGCTCTTCATACGAATTTGACAATAAATTCATTAATTGGTTTACCTACTACTTTGTTATTACGCTATTCATGTTGACACTGTAAAACGAATATTCATTTTTTTTATTTATTTTTTTACTGTACATTGATTCACTTCAAGTCAAGACAATTGTTTGAATTAGATTGAAATTCATGGTTTGTTACAACACATTACATGAACATACGATAAATAGTTTGCTGGGGGGAAGGGGACAGGGTACAGGGGTACATGAATATTTTCAGAACAGTTTAGTCTGTCAGATATAAACCATGGCAAAGGGAAACAAATTTCTCCGCGATATGAACTTACGCAGTGGGTTCGGCATCGTTGGTCTGAACATATCACGACAATGTCAGTCATGTGCCATAACTGTCGGTAATTTAAGCTTATGTTTTTCCACGCAGAGAATGGTACCAAAACATGAGGTATGATACTTTGCAAGGTTAAGCCTTGCCTTACTTCCCGATTTGAAAGTAATGGGGTTTGTTTGTTTTTTTTTTTTTTTTTTTTTTTTTGGGGGGGGGGGGGGGTGTTTTTTTGTTTTTTTGTTTGTTGTGAAAAATGTATTTTATTTAAGTAATCTTAGCTTTTTTGTTTTGAAGATTCAAACTGATAACCTTTGGTAGAGTTGTCGAAGATAGTCCCGTGATAGTTTTCCTAACAAAATAAGATGGCACGATACGATGGCAGAGCTTGGACTAATCTCGTCTTTGGTCATTCGGGATGGTGGGTAGGAGAAGATTCATCAATATCAGCTTGACTCTACATTCCTTTCAGTTTGGCTGCTTATCCACAATGTGCAACAGTGGGCAAAAGTAGGTATATCAGTGCACAAGTTGCCTATTCTGTGTCAGTGGACTTTATTGCTCAGTTATCTCCCGACTAGATGGCGCCACAGAAAATGCTGTATCATTCGGGTTTATCTGTAATCCTATCGCTAACATGATTTTTAATAGTAAATAACGCATTTATCTTTATCTCTTTGCCGTAAAATTTCGCAATGAATATTCCGCGTGCAGCGCCTAATTTAAATATTACATTACCACATAATGATCTATGCAGATTTATAGTCACATACAAAACAAGATGTGCGATTTTTGAAATAGGAATTGGGCATAAATTATGTCAACATGTCAGTTTATTCTCATCATCTTGAAAATGATATACATATCGAGACCTTTTCTATTTGATGTTCAAACGCCATATTTCAGAACTGAATACCTGATAGAAAAATTATTTTAAAATATAATAACCTCAATGAAAATGTCAATAAATCAAATATTTGTACATGATTTTATGATTGAAATTATCGAATATTTCAGGGACGCGAAATTTTTATATTCCCAAACATTAATATTTTTCTTTTCTTTTTGAATTAGTTACTTTATTAACTAATATTGAATTTATGAATGCATGTTTCAAAGAAGTTTTAATACCAATCATTCAGTTTATTTGTATGGTATTATCACCAAACAATTGTTTTATTAATATTCTTTATTCGTTTCTTTTATAAATAAACGTAGTGTTAGAGTCCAACCTTGTGCAAAATTTGGAAGGAAACTTTTCAAATGACTTTGAAATCATTTCTAAAGTCTCAAGAAACATTCATTATGACGACTTCGAAAGATATTGATTTACCGCTGAAAACAATTAAGATAACAATACCCTCGCTTGGTACCTTGGCTGAATACCGCTTTTTTCTAAAACTGTGGTAATTTCAAAGAAAGTAGGCAACCAATATTCAGATCACTGGTAATTGTAAGCATATAATAATAATAACAATAGCAATAATTACATAATGCTATTGTTGATAATGATTATTATCATTATCATTGTCTTTGTCTTTTTCTCTTATTGTCTTCTTTTAACTATTGTTATTATTATTATTATTATTATTATTATTATTATTATTATTGAAAAATGTTATTTTTGTGTATCAACATTTAAAATAATTACGAAAGAATTAATATTTGATATAGGATACAGATATGTTCCTTACTGACTGATACAGTATCACCCAAATGAATCAAATGAAGGAACGAATGAATAATGATTTACAATTAATACCTTGTACATTTATAGGAACAATATCCAAACAAAAGGTTTCTGCATAGGATTTTTGTTGGTAACACTGTTGCTATGACATTTGAAAGAAGATGAAGACGAATATACTGCTGGATTAATTTTGGAAATTGTCATCCTTATGTTTAGTTTAGATTAAACATATTTTATCCCTTTACCCGGGTTTTACTATCTATATACATGCATTGACCGTTTAAAAAAAATAAAGAAATATAAAAAAATAGTGAGTTGTATGTCTCTGAAGTTTCACTTTTCGCGTAAATTACCCAATATAACGCTGTAAATATCGAGCAAAAGAAATATTAGTCTACCTGTTCAGATATTCATGTGGAATTCGTTTCCTTTCTCGTTCATCAATAGCAACTATTAATGTCCCTTGATGAATCCACATAGTTACTAGTGAAGATGAACTGTTTATAGAGTGTTTTGATTTCTTTTGCAAGCTGTCACTTGGTGCATTCTCATTTGAAATCGCAGCCTTTGATAAAATCAGTCCGTACGGTATCAGTCGAAGTACAGCTGATACCTTTCTACTTTGAAATTTATCGTTGACCAACTCCCGGCATTAGTATGTGGATTCGGTCAAGAGAATGTTGCGGAAAATAATACAAAGAATCATAATATTACCATGTCGGAATATAAGAAACTCCTAGCAATTTTAATTGTAGTTATCTTACATTTATTGTGTAATAAGTTGTACTATTTTATTACGTTTTCACGACGGTGCATATGTTAGCGCTAGATGCACTTTGAAATAATAGCTTAATCCGCCCCTAACCCACCCAGAAGTCCATTATCTTGAACTCATATGCAGAGCTGTGTCGGATAGTGAATGCAGTTATAATTAGAACTAATGAGGTGTGTTGTCTACCATTAGATCTTCGTCGAACGGATCCCCTGTGATTTGTGTCCTCAAATATATTGAGTAATCGGTACTTAGATAAACGGGGATATCTACGTTTTTTGAGTAGATATAAGGAAGTAATTCATGAGTGTAGTGGAAATATTGTATTGTCACAAGTGGCATCTTCGCCATAAAACTGTCCTCTTCACGAGTGAAATATTTCCTTACTATCTACAGATGAAAAACGTAAATGTTCTTTTTAGTATATACTTTTTACCGCAAAAACCGTCGATTTGTATGGATTTTTCCTCCCTTCTTTGCCAATGCGATTAACGGCTGCATTACTACATCGATAAAAAGAATTTCAAAAATTTTACAATAATTTGAGAAAAGCGACTTTTACACATTAAGCTCCCAGATAAAATGCTTCGAACTGTGTATTGTGTCAAATTAATGACTGTTTTCATACGAAAATGAAGAGATTTTATTTTCGTTAACACATTTCTTGCGCGGATTGTTACGATGAGCATTGTTGGCCTGCGGGTACTGTAGCAATATCACGTAGACGCTGCGCCCAAAATTTCGATTGCGACTTAATTTCGGTTTGCAATCAACACTCATCTATTCCCGATTTTTCCATAGCTTTCAAGTGTATTGATGTTTATGATGAGAGTTAAAATCGCTATTTAAAAACAATTTTATTACTATATTTAATCAAGCTTTTCCCCCTAAAAACTTGTACCCGTTGTAGTAGAGTGTAACAGGTATACGATACTGTATGGGTATCACTGAATATCGAATAGACACAGTTTATGTAAGTTCAGTCGCTGACAATTTGCATGATTCATATGGAAAACTGTGTTTAAAAAGTTAATACTTGAAGCTTACTTTTTGTTGTTTTGAGTTCGTTTTTATGCATTTTTGATGGCACCTCCTCATTTGATTACATAAATGCATACTACAGTCTTGACATATTTTAGGATATGTTCATCCTGGTGTGGAGAGAGAGAGAGAGAGAGAGAGAGAGAGAGAGAGAGAGAGAGAGAGAGAGAGAGAGAGAGAGAGAGAAGAAGAAGAAGAAGAAAAATGAAATAAGCATATACATGGAAATACAAGTTTGATAACAGACATAAGGGCAGATATATTTCCGACAAGAGAAAAGAAAATTGTTCCAAAAGTGATATCGCCACTGTGGCGATAAAAGCCGTATCGCCACTGTGGCGATATAAATTTTCTCCTACTGATACATTTCAGTATATCATTATGAAATATGTAATAAATTATTATACCCCCTTCTCCGCAAGCAAAGTGAAGGGAGGTATAAAATAGTCAGTTGTCTGTCCGTTCCACTTTTGTTTACCTAACTTCCCCTGAATGCTTTCAGATATCTTCATGAAATTTGGTATGTGTATCCTGTGAGAAATGGAGTCTGTTTAATCAGTATTTTAAACTATATCCATCCGTCAGTCGCACTCTTGTTCGAGTAATATCTCCAGAACCGTTTGAGACATGTTCATGAAACTTGGTAAGGATTTGTATCAGGATAAGAGTTTGTGTTCCATATAAGATTTTACTTTGTTAGATTTGTATTTCTGGGGTTACCTCCCCAAATCTGTACAAACTATATTTAAACTTTAGACCTTGGGGTATTCCGTAAGCACTCGCTTACTGACAGATCTAGTATTTTCTATATGTTTTCTGCGAGTGAGTAGCAGTATTCATTATGAACATTTACACACACACACACACACACACACACACACACACACACACACACACACACCTGATACTTACTTTCGTTAAATAACGTAAATTATTCGTTTCATCTGTAATAGTTTCAGCATGAAATGACATTTACATGACAATTTAATTGTCATTTTAATATTTTAATTTCACATAGACAAGACCTGTTTAACATTTTAATTATTATTATTTTTTTTTAAATTTTCGATCAGAAGTTGTGTGTAACTGAGCTTTGAAATAAACACTGTATCTTCCAGTGGCATGTTTTGGCGGTGTTTTGATCTGGAACAGATGTGACATTGGTCACTGTTTTCATGTGTTGGTGACCTTGGGTATGATAACAACGTCATTATTTATATCATAGTGTAACAGGTTAATACGATGTTGGACAGACACAAGAGGGTGAAACAAAGGAGTCCACCATATTTAGCTTCGGATCATGTGCTGAAGCAAGATGGCGGACAGAAGGTCGTCATCAATATACCAGCTTGGCAGTTTCGAGTGTGAACAAGATGTTGCTGTTTGATCAATTCTTGTTCGGAACAGATTGTTTTCGTTAGAGTGTCAAAATACAGAAAAGCTGACCCTATGCTAATCGCTCTTAAATATGAAAAGTAGTTCAGAGTTGTTTTCTTATAATAATTTTGACTACAAAATAATTCCGAGACAAAGAAGGTTAAATTCTTTTAACACAGTGTATGAGCTTCTCCTATGTTGAAATTTGGTACATGCGAAATTAAGTAAAGAGATGAAACAAAATTTGCTGTATGCAAACGTTGTTTGGAGCACGAGTGAAGAGTTTTAGACCCTCGGTTCAAAATCATCGACGTATTTATTTAGGAACATTGAAAATAACTTCACTTTTGGTTTTTTAAGAAATTTCTCATAGAAGTATGGTTACCTATAGTGCATTTAGACTGGGGAGTGACCTAATTATTGCTGCATCATCGGTGTTGAAAACTACTAGCACTGTAAAATTTCAAGAGTGTAAGATTTGTCACAAGGAACAGATTGGACATAGAGTTGGAAAGTCGTAAAAGATGCACTCAATATTCCATACTCTTAAAACTCACAATAAGCTCAATCTATCTGGAATTCTTCTAACAGAATACTTATTATTATATGAAGACATTTTTATAAATTTTCTTAAATTTGAGAAACCCTTTTTCTTTCAAAAAGGACTTGTGAATCTATTAGACGACAGTTTCAGGTTTATATCTCTGATAAGAATCCCAGCTTGATGAAGATTTTTATTCACAGATGTAGATTTAACAATAAATTACCAAATATGTCTCATTTTTATTCACAGATGTAGATTTAACAATAAATTACCAAATATGTCTCATTTTTATTCACAGTTGTAGATTCAACAATATATTACCAAATATGTCTCATTTTCTCTGAGAAACGTATTCTTCTTACACAAATTGTACATGAGAAAATTTGGACACCAAATGGCAACAATATAAAAAGATTCTTCTAAACTAAATATAATTTTGTTGTTGTTGTTGTTGTATATTTGGCACTATATCCATAATGAAGTATATGGAAATATGCAGGTATGTATTGATATGTAAGTATATATATATATATATATATATATATATATATATATATATATATATATGAGGTTTCCTATGATGCCCACTGAAGATGGACATATTTTGGTATACAAAAAAACCCATTCTCAAACAATTACAAAATCTATATCCTGGGCTCCTTTATCGTCCCAGCAGTGCTTTGTCAAGGGAAGTTTGACTTTATTAATAAGACTGTAATATGCTTTTATTCTTATATGTCTATACTTATATGTTTATGCATGCATATGTATGTATGTATGTATGTATGTATGTATGTATGTATGTATGTATGTATGTATGTATGTATGTATGTATGTATAATCAAATGAGTGTATTTGTATGAGTATCTATGTACGGATGGATGGATGAATGGATGTATATGTAGGTACGTACGTAGGTACGTATGTATGTACTACATTTCTGCATATATGTATGTATTCAGCAGGCCAGTATGCATGCATGGGTGGAAGAATCGATGGCTGTAAATTCATGTAAGTAAAAATGCAGGAATACGAGCATATAGCACAAATCCCAGCACTCTCTCTCTCTCTCTCTCTCTCTCTCTCTCTCTCTCTCTCTCTCTCTCTCTCTCTCTCTCTCTCCTGAAAACTTCAGACACATAAACAAAGAGGAGAAATACTCATTGTTGTTTAATCTGTTAATCTTGGACTATTTTTGATGCGATATTGTGAATACTATTAAATTAGAAATTGTTAAAGGTAAGTCCAAGGTTCCCAACCTTGTCACCATAATGTAACTGGGGTAATACAATTGTTCAATATTTTTTTTATATACATGCAGTAACTAATGATCAAAGAGTTAACAAAGATGCTGCTTCAATCTGATATAAATTCAAAGTTTTGATCGGCTTCCATAGATTATTCAAATTCAATAAATACTGTAAAAGCACATAAGCCAACTATACAACATACATTGTTAAAGACGGGAGGGAGACAGAACTTTTACACATCAGATCATTTATAGCAAATATATAAAGTTAAAACTACTTGCCCGCATGAATACAACAAAGTCCTAAGGTGTGTTTGATGCGGGTCAATTTCGCGACTTTGTATTGGAAGCAAGTTATAATTAGGACCGTATATTTAAAATGTCTTTACGTTACATAACAAAATGTCTTTACGTTACATAACAAAATGGCTTTACGTTACATAACAAAATGCCTTTACGTTACATAACAAAAATGTCTTTACGTTACATAACAAAAATGTCTTTACGTTACATAACAAAATGTCTTTACGTTACATAACAAAAATGTTTCGAAAATGCATATAAAGTAAACGTGCTAAAAACCAAATACTGAATCAAACAGTATTTTTAAGGAATGTTTGCGGCTGTAACCGCCATAACAGAAATACGAAAAACTGATATTTGCCATATTTCTGGCAGCCCCAAAAAGTATAATATTTCCCGTATCAAAGTAACCTTTATACAAATGTAAATAGACAAGTTTCATTCTGATAGAGGTTTGTTAATAATAAGTACACTTGCTATGTACGTAATAAGTACACTTGCTATGTATGTAATAAGTACACTTGCTATGTATGTAATAAATGCACTTGCTATGTACGTAACAAGTACACTTGCTATGTATGTAATAAGTACACTTGCTATGTATGTAATAAGTACACTTGCTATGTATGTAATAAGTACACTTGCTATGTATGTAATAAGTACACTTGCTATGTATGTAATAAGTACACTTGCTATGTATGCAATAAGTACACTTGCTATGTACGTAACAAGTACACTTGCTATGTATGTAATAAGTACACTTGCTATGTACGTAACAAGTACACTTGCTATGTATGTAATAAGTACACTTGCTATGTACGTAACAAGTACACTTGCTATGTACGTAATAAGTACACTTGCTATGTCTGTAATAAGTACACTTGCTATGTATGTAATAAGTACACTTGCTATGTACGTAATAAGTACACTTGCTATGTATGTAATAAGTACACTTGCTATGTACGTAACAAGTCCACTTACTATGTACCTAACAAGTCCACTTGCTATGTACGTAACAAGTCCACTTGCTATGTACGTAACAAGTCCACTTGCTATGTACGTAACAAGTACACTTGCTATGTATGTAATAAGTGCACTTGCTATGTACGTAATAAGTACACTTGCTATGTATGTAAAAAGTACACTTGCTATGTACTGTTATGTATGATGTTTATATAATATTATAAATATTTTAGGAAATTATAAATGTTTCTTCACTTTAATATTTGCTTAAATCTTAATGTTATCAGGAAAAACATGTTTAACTAGTGTCCTTGAATTAGGTTGTTTTGATCAATATGTTTCCTCAATTTGAAGGTCAAGGTTGATTGTTGTTTACAAGTAAAATTCCATTAAGATGACACATGTTCTAGAACATTCTGTCATGTGACCAATCTTTATATATGCCATGTTTGGTGGACATTTATTCAGTTTTGACATTACCATCAGTCTTGTAAAGAGCTATTACAGTTGTGAAGATTCATTCCAAATTCTAAGAGAGGAATTATTTTAAATATTCATTGGATTATAACAGTGCTCATAAACTTTTGGATTTTGGATTTTAATTAATGATTTTGGAACTTAACTGAACTTATTCAGAGATTTTGGAATACTTCATTTTGACATCAGCACATCAAGATTTCTAGTACATCAGGACTTTGGAGACCATTAACACATCATAACATTCAAGGACACAGCCGTGAATTCGAAACATTCTATATTTAGGACTTGTGATTAGAACAATCATTCTTATTGGATTATTAGGATTTCAAAACACATTACTGTAAGTGACTTTTTGATTTTTCATTTTAATTATCTAGTAATAAATTGCTTGTTGATTTTTACTTGATTTGTTGGTTTCACTTTCTTTCTGTTACATTTTTCTTAGACCATAGAGTCGTAACAGTACGTAATAAGTACACTTGCTATGTACGTAATAAGTACATTTGCTATGTACGTAATAAGTACACTTGCTATGTACGTAATAAGTACACTTGCTATGTACGTAACAAGTCCACTTGCTATGTACGTAACAAGTCCACTTGCTATGTACGTAATAAGTCCACTTGCTATGTACGTAACAAGTACACTTGCTATGTATGTAATAAGTGCACTTGCTATGTACGTAATAAGTACACTTGCTATGTACGTAATAAGTACACTTGCTATGTACGTAATAAGTACACTTGCTATGTACGTAATAAGTACACTTACTATGTACTACATTATGGAAGGCAACTAAGTAATTACTTTCAAAGGAAAATTTCCGTTTCTGCGAAGAAATAAGAATATTAAAAAAATAAAAATATAAAAAAATCACACATTTAACAATGAACCGTCATTACATTAAGGTTATATTATACCATTATAAAACATCCAAGACTCCTGTCAGGGAAAATGCGCCCATGTAGGAACAAATATGTACACGTCTGAGCAGATAGCCCTGATAAACTATAATGGGAGAAGATCCATTAATGACTTAAATGGAAAAGTGGGTCCAATAAAAAGAACAAGCATGTCCGCGTCACTGATCAGAGCAAAAGTCTGAGAAATGTCCCCCAAGTCCTGTTGTGGAGTCTAAGTTAAGCTGGCTTTTGTTTTTTTAGATAGTGAGAAACCTCAGTAAAGAACACGCGTACCTCCTACGTTTGTTGCTGTTCAAGGAGTTTTTCATAGCACTCTCCTACGTTCCTGGTGGTCAAGATGGCAGGTAGAGATAGATGTGTCAGGGTAGAATAGTCACTCGGCTCAAACAAAACTCACAGAAATGTCCTCCAGCCCAGGAGTCCAAGTCCAGCTGCTTTTATAGGTAGAGAACACTCGTACCTCTGTTGCTGTCTGAGGTATCTGTGAAGTATCCTCACACCCTCCTGGTAATACAAAGTCAGGTAGAGGTAGATCTATCAGGGTGGAAGAATCGGGCAGTTCAAGTAAAAACAAGCGACAGACGACAATCCTTATGTAACAATGCTGATAACTTTTTTGTTTAACGTATTCTATGTGTTAAATGCGTCTGATTTCCAGTGGCCATATTCCGTATTGATTGTCACTGAAATCTTGTTTGGCTGGCTCAGTTGCAGATACAATTTTTAAACCATGTGACCTAAAGTGATCAGAGGTGAAACCTCACAAGCAGAGTGTGCATCTTATCTCTGAATTAAATCTTTTCTAGAAACAGGTTGTCCGTTTGAGTACATAAGTAACAGTCTTGGCCTATTTCCTGTAAGTGATAAGTAAACTTGCATTAGTGTTACACGGCAAATACAGGGGGGTTAGCTTGGTAGGAAACATAATTGATAGGGTTGTTCTCAGCTATGTGGGAAGTTCAAAAATTCAATGTCAGTCTATTTTGAGAAAAATAGACTAGAGATAGATGGCTAAAATTTTCATTTTGTTCTGCATATGTCTTTACTTATGCTTTATCTATTCTGAGATAATCATGGAAAGCCTCAGTAAATATTGCTTTGCTCGAAATGGTATGCAATCAAGCAGCAGAGAGTTTTTGCCTATGGGAAAGCGAACGTCACGAGATTTCTAATTTTTTTAAAAATGATTTGAAAGAGATTTTAATAAGGAAAGAGAAAGTAGGATATATGAAGCCATATTAAAACTTGTGCACATAGCAACGTGCTAAAAAGTAGATATTAAAGATGCTGCATAGAGTACTTCCTCACTATTAGACCCTTTATTATAACACCATTTGAGTGTGGTCGTGGATATCATTTCATTGAGTTGTGGAAAAATTATGATTCACTTTATTATGAGGCGGTCTCACTACAAGGCGGTACAATTTGGGAAGGTACGCAATTGTGCGTGGTTGTTGGTCTGCTGGTGGGGGGCAGAGGGGGGTATCTCCTTCACATGGAAACCTGTTAGTGAGAATGGGCATCAGCGAGTTTGTTATGTGAACCTGGTACATGTCTTGCCTTGAACATTATATTCAATTCAAGGCAGTAAAGTACTAATTTTCGAATTGGGAGCATTGACTTTTCTGTCTCTGGAAAGTTGCTACTTTATGATGTCTACTAAGGCTTGATTATCAGTGTGGAAGAAAGTGAATTTGCTGGCCAAATCTCAACCCCAAAGCTCCAGATCAAGAACATTAACAATCGGACATAATTCCAGAAAAGAATTTTTTTGTTTTGCCCATAGTACATAATATAATATGTACCAACGACTTCACCGTATCCAGCCCAACCAGAGGAATCTGAGTTCAAGGAGTTAGAGTCAGATGTGGCATTTATACATACCGTGATAAGACATTGAACGGCTGAACAATTGACGTCGGACAGCAGATTAGTGGGTGCCCTCCTAAGCAACTGAAACATCAGTGCCGAGCCTGTAAGAAGACCCTGCATGATGGTGATTACCTGTGTGGTGGGTGATAGATTATATATAAGGGGTATGCTCAAATCCAACCAATCTCAATCAACACAAAGCCTCTTTCATTTGGTTTACGCTGTTCACTTCCTCTTGTGCTCCGGTTGCTGCCTTCCAACGACGTGGCATTCTGCAAGCAATATGCAAGTCATGAGACACTTAGAACAGATGCAAAGATTTGTGTGTTCCTATGTGATCATGTCTAATGTAGAGATCTTACATCATAGAAGGGGTCTTAAAATGTATTAGGTACGGATGTGACATGTGCTCCCAATTGTAATAACAAGGAATATGTATAATAAACTTAACCAATTCAAGAAGACTATATGTACTTATTCAGATGTGTACTGTTTCATGCAAATAAAAATTAACATATGAACCGCCATTAACCAAATTGATCAAGTAGCTGATTGACAGCATGGTGAAGCTGAGCATATTGATAATAATAATAATAATAAGGCTAGGTTGTTCAGTGGTACGGAAAGAACTGATGGAAGATAGAACCCCTGTTTCCATTTTTTTTTTAAGTCAGGGGTAAATGTAATGAAGTGCAGAACCAAAGTATATAAAAATTTGTAACAAAGAAATGAAAAGCGTGCTGCAGAACCACAGTGGAAAAATTAGAGTCTCTAAACATCAGCGACTCAAGCCACTGTTGAGTATGGAGTCTCTAACATAATAATAATAATAATAATAATAATAATAATAATAATAATAATAATTTTTAAAAAATTGGGAGGATAGAAAAGACAAAAAGAAAAGTATGTACCATTGATGCGGAACCAACCTGCAGAAAATATAATCCCGTCGTGGGTCACTGTAGTATGGTGCGGAACCAAACCCACAAAGGGACATGTCGCGTGAAACCACATGCCAAAAAATAGAACCTCAGAACATAAATGACAAAAGTCACTTTTTTTAGGGGCACTGAATCCCAACGCAAAGTATGTACCAGTGGTGCGAAACCAGCTGTGGCAGATAGAACCCCGTCAGGGATCAATGTAGTGATTTAAGAGGATAAAATAACGCAAAAATTGTAACAAGTAAATAAACATACAGAAAACTAAGCGAAAAATTAGAACCCCTGGATATAAATGACTGAGGTCACTGCTGAGCGGTACAGAACCTCCAAAAGTAATAATAATAAAATTGAAATGATAGAAAAGACTTAAAAGAAAGCGCGTACCAGTCGTGCTGAACTGGCTGATGGAAAATGGAACTACAAGCTTATTATTTTTTTTTTAATTGGGGTCACTGTAAAGTGGTATGTACTGTACAACTCAAAGGAAGGAAAACTGGTAAGAGACATTGTAATATGGTTTGGCAATTTTAAAGAGATAAATAGCTGAGCGTATAATTTGTAGGTAATATTTCCAATATGGATATAACATTATTGCCAGGAAGAAAAAAAACATAAGACACTAGTAAAAATTAAAATTTAACGAATCCAGTGTATTTTAAGATCGAAAATTGATATTAGCTAATTTGACATTATTCTACTGCCTAAACATTTGTCTGCAAGCATTTATGATAGCATCCCAGCGATGTGTAAGAGATATTGGCCTTCGTTTGACATATGAACACCATCCGCCCGAAATTTGTCAGTGCAAGTTCTAGCTCCTTCAGAAAATGAGAACTGAGTTTTAAGGTGACAAAAGGACGAGTAAGTATGCCTCTAAGCCTCAGGTGTAAGAATGGCGTTTGTGCTTTTGTCTGTACGACACAATGTACAAGCGGTCATCACCCCTATTTCTCTCCGCCATACGAAATCCCGGCAGCCGAGTAAAAACAACTGTACCTTTTCAACATCATACTTGCATTGCAACAGAGAGACTAATCCAGTGACTTCCTCTGTCGTACCACAACGACTGAGGTTCCGCTCTACAGTTATTAAGTACTTCTGAAAGAGGGAGAGTTGATAAGGTGAAGTTGTGTGTAATTGCAACAAGCACAATGGAGAGAACATTGTACCTCTATGCTTCTTTCATGTTCTGTGACTGGAATTTCTTTATGTGCTATTATGGAAACATAACTGCCCAAACCAGACAGCTGATCGAAATGGCTGCCAACTTGTGCTCGAAAAATGAACTTACACCGACTTTTGCAGTTATTAAAATAGGGAAAATAAAATTTGTCAGAGTAGATAATACTAATGTCTAAAGGTACAATCAATGAGTTATAAAATATGAAGAAGAAATAATAGGTTTCAGCTAGTGTTTTTGTTCTCTGAAGTCCAGGAAGTGAAAACGACCGAGCGGAGCTTGAAGTCTTTAGAGAGATGCACATCCGAAATAAGGCCAACCTGTATAATCCATAACCCAAATTACACTCATCAATCATACACCAAAATAAAGAGAATTAAAACTTATTTAACAATACCCAAGATATACCAGTTCTATTTTAAATGACCAGGACACCCAGTGAGGAAAACCGGGAAAAAAGTTTTCTTTAAAAATTAAACCCCAGTGCAAAGTACAAAACTGTAGAGCGGAACCTAAAATCGTTATAAACGGCCAAAATAACAACTGTGACAGGTTTAACACTACTCATCACGAAAGATCGTGCTTGATTATTTTACGATCAGATGTAGCCCCTACTAGTCTGTATTCGGACAACTCGGTATTTGAAGTTTGATAAAATGAGGAAAACACATTCATATTAGAGCATTATAACAAATATTGCGACAGCACTTTGTTTTCAAATATGAAAGTTATTCCTACTTATTTTATGCTAGGCCGTGAACTACTGGATTTTCCAAGAGAAATAATTTTGATAATTCACTGGAGTGAAAGACCAGATATACTTTTCAATGCCTTGTCCATAAGATTATGAGCAAAAACTTAGAGCTATATTTAGACGCTTACGTGGTCTCGTGGTAAGTATAGCCGCCTCTCATGCAGACGAACCAAGTTCAAATTCCACAATGTTCACATACTTTTTTTCTTCAGTTTGTTTGTTTTTTTAATGTGCTGTTTTACCTTGAATTGGGAAGGAGAATTATGTTACTACTGATATTTTCTGTGTGAATATACACAAAACACAGCAGATCATAAATGCAAACCGCTGAGATTATCGCACGGGATACAGTAAGAAATCCGCTACTTCAATATATTATGCATATTGCTATCCAATACGTTTGAACGTAAAAGAAAATGTAATTACTCCGAGTGAATAACGGATATATTTCATCTTGTGGGTGAAAAATTTAAGTACTTTCACTCGTGGCTTCGCCACCAGTGAAAATAGTTTTTCACCCACTTGATTAAATATATCCGTTATTCACTCCTTTCAAGCAAATATCCTCTCTTTGTTAGTTAAGAGTATGCGAGGAAAATAAATCTTGCTGGAATGAAATTATAAGGAATTCCTTATAAAAACCAACAGGGCCGTAATAGTCTCGTCACGTTCCGTCTGCGAGAATCAGATATAGTCTAGCCCACGACTCCATGCATAGATGTCTAAGAAATGTGCCGAATACAGAAATGAGAGCGTAGCCTTATATCTATATCAGATTTGAAATGCTAGTGTAACAATCTACAGAGGAAATGGCCCATTATAAGTGTGACAAGAAGAGGAAGTCAAGTTGCGAAACGAAGAAAATAAACAGAAAAATGTGCTGAATGTTTTTTTACGTGTAGAGTACAATAATGAAAATAATACCTATCTTTCCGGTTGAACTGTGTTGTCAATCAAAAAAAAAAAAAAACGTGAAATAATGGCCACAAATGGGAAAAGAAAAAAAAAAAATCCGAGTGTACACGCAAACGTTTCGTCACAAAATTAGCACAACTGACGCTAATGCTCCCTTTCTGGGTTTAATCTTCTACGTGATGGAAAGTGCTAAGGAAGCGAATTGGCTCAACAAATCATCTGATCTGAAGCCTTTAAAATAATTGGCCCCAAAAAAGGGGTCGCACACCGAAAGGTGGCAGGAAGAGCACCCAACACATCTCCTATAAATGTCTTTACACAACCGTAAATTGTTTTGTGAGTGCCGCATTAACGATTAGTTTATATATTACTCGATCACTCAGAGACTCAGATGCAGTTTTACTTTAATTTGAAACTGACATACTAGTAAGTAGTATATTCAAATGTTAGATTTGGCCTTTTTGTGCGAATACTTTGAAAACTTATTATGGAGCGTTATAAAATAAAGGAGTATAAATAGAAAGGATCGAACTTCGACAAAAAGTTGCCCCCCCCCAAAAAAAAAAAAAAAAAAAAAAAACAACAGCAAAGGTAGCCCAACAGCAGAAGTAATTGTTTCATAGCGTTATATCACTCATATGGCAACTGGATGTACAAGTATGAAGTAGAAAGGCATTTTCATCTAATCTTGAGAACCATTTATTCTAATTACAAAGAAAAAATGATTTAAGTAGCATTTTGAATGAGACAGACTCTAATACACAGATAACAGAAGGAGGATTATAAAATTCACTTCACACTAAACTGCAACAGTCAGAGAGATCGGGGGGACGCATTGAAATGTATCCTCTTAATTAGACAAGGAAACCCAACACATGCCTGGGATTCCGACGAAAAACATTTTGAAATAAATAGCCTAGAGGAAAAGAAATTTAATTCCTAATTCAATCCCTAATTGAGATATTTCAAATCTCCATCTGATTGACAATGAGACACAAATGGATCGGGAAGATTAAAGAAGAGTGCGAAGCGAAAAGTAAAACGCGTCTTTTTTCATTTCGTTGCAAAAGCCATCTGATTATGTTAAAACTGGTGATATTATCTCTGGTCTACAAACCAGTGCTGAAACTCGTTGAAACTCGTTGGCAAAACTATATATGTACCATAAAACCATTTCAAATGGCCGAAGTACTGTATTGTTAACAGGACAATTTGGCCTATTATTTTGTTAGAGCGTTGAATATAAACTTCACGTTGTTATCAACTACTCATGGTTTAGTTCATTATATGATCGGGCTACGAGACACATTTTTTTTATGCGTTCTTGAAGGTTCTCTCTCTCTCTAGATCGATCGATCTATCGATCTATAGAACCTATACTTTCTATCTATCCTCGTAGAAATCCCCTACCGCCGCTGATTTAATTTTCTATCTATCCTCGAAACAAAACAATCCCCTCTCCCAGCTGAGTGAATATTCTTCATGGTCAGCTTTTTCCATCGGACGCCCCTCCCCATATAAAAGACGAGGAGTAAAGATATCTTTACTTCTCTAAGAATACAATATATCCTAATAGTTAACAGTTATCGGCACTGAGATTAATTACGAAGTGATATTATTGACACAAACTTCGACTATAGATTTTCAAAATTATTGAAACCGTGTTTATATTTATCTTTACATTCTTTGACCAGTCGATTTAAAAAATAGGCTGGTACGGATGGTGAGTTATGGAAGATTGATATTACATTTAAATCTGTATAATTTTCAGAATACCGCGAAAATAACACTATTTTTATTGTCGTTTTTGTTATTGATAACACTTCGTTTTTATTCTGGTTTTTGCTATCTTACTATTTTATGGACATAGAGAATTATATTGTGGGTAGATACTGTCTATCAATCTTACCTGATCTTTCCTGGCGCTCTCTCTCTCTCTCTCTCTCTCAAATTTTATTTTTAGTACACAACTTTTGTTTTTATTTGCTATTGTAAAATGAAAATTAAAATAATTATAATGTAAGACCATACATCCTTTTCTTTGGGCGTATATTGTATGTTGACTTACGCCAATAAATAATGTTTAAGTCCATACTGCCTTATCTTCTGCAGATGAAGCAAGCCATCCAAACTGAAGTACAGAGCATAGGAAACTTACGTTTCCGATTATAATTTACATTACGTAAGATAATTAGTTTATAAATATTGTATACGATAAAATGTGATATTTGCAAACGGATCGGACACAAGCTTAATGAACTTATATGTTCTTCTTCATTAGATGGTACAATCGCATAGTGAGTGGAACACTATTATGTAAATCAAAAGTAATGGTGTAGAATATATAAAAAAAATGGAAACAAAAAATATTAAGAGTTAATTGCTAACCGTTTAATATCGATTTGTTTCGCTTTCTGTATTGTTTTACATATCTGACTAAATTTTGTGTCTCCTTCTATTAGTCGACTTTTTGGATTTGTTATTGTGTTCAATGATTCGTTTGCCTTTTCGACAATGTTTTAGTCAAATGATTTAATTCGTTCTATCTGTTGTCTAATTATCTCTATGATTATCTGAAATGATTTAATTCGTTTTATCTGCTGTCTAATTATCTCTATGATTATCTCAAATGATTTAATTCATTTTATCGGTTGCCTAATTATCTCTATGATTATCTCAAATGATTTAATTCGTTCTATCTGTTGTCGAATTATCTCTAAAGATGTTCCACTTCATTCGTTGACTTTTTGAATGCTTCACCTAAAACTTTACATCTATGTTTACTGAACGAGGCTTGGAAGGCGATCAGAGGCGTAACAGATCAGAATCGGGCAGATATTTGCTATCACTCATTTGCAATCTAATTTTCATCTCATTGCGTTCTATATCATTATTTTTCTTTTCTTCTAAATTCGGTTGATAACTCACTACCATTGTTTAAATTATTAAATTTGTCATGTCCACTGACCAGCCACCTATTTCTTCATTAGCTTGTCTTTTATTTATTTCCTGTTGATGCAGACGAGGTGCACTCCGGTGCAACTTTGATGGAGTTGAACGTTAGAGCTGTTAATGTGTGCATCACTTGTGTGCTTCAAACTCCCTTCAATCGACAACGTTGAAGTCCGCGCAGAGCACAACGAAGAGAGAACGGAGTGTTTATTTTTAGCTTTTTTTTCGGATACCTAAATGTAGATGGTATACCAAACTCCGTCATAATTTTGTAATACGTATTCCTAGGCACTCCATAAATTTTTTGTCACCACGTATGTTCCTATCTATCTCTAATTTGGGGAAAACGTTCAAAGTTAATGAAAGTTTATAGTTTTTGTGATGTATTTTCCTTCCTTTTTTTTTTTTTTTTTTTTTTTGTTGAAGCAACCCCATTTCAACATAATTCCTTTGCAACGGAAATATTTTTCCTGCGACATTTTATTTATTTGTTTATAAATTGTAATGAATAGAACATACGCTATCGATAAAAAAGCCTGCTAGTCATGAGATGATAAAGCTACATTGTTCATAATTATGTTGTAGATTTCGTGATGATAAGACCTAAGCAATTTTATTTCTTTAAATTTTTCCTCGTGGTTGAATACGCAATCTTTCTACATAGTGAATTTTAAATTCATTTTGATCACACATTTTTATACCCCTGCATACGTTTTCTCTCGTCATGATCAGTCCTAAACGAATAGACTTTTGAACTTAGTCAGCAGAATACTTCAATGGATGTGCAGTTTAGTTCATTATTGAAATCTCCGTGTACCTTTTCGTTTACCAGCGGTGTGTTAAACATAAGAAGTTGCATTATATCTTTGTGCTTGATTACTACTTGTTCTGGTAAAATTCATACATTAGCCACTTTGATAACTGTAGCACAGTAAATCTACCGTAAATGAATTTTTTATTCTAATTTGATTCTCGTATTTTTCGTGCTAACTAAAACCAAAGCATCATCTTTTATCGTTCTCCCAGCAAATGAAAGATCCTTTTGGCATCTGTAACATTTCTTCTTACTCAGACATATTTTATCTCTTGTTCTTTTCTTCGGATATCTCCATATGTTTACCAAGTACAGAGTTGCTAATAAATTTTATGAAGTTCTTCTCAAAATCGTTGTGGCTTTTTGTCTGAAAGTTGTATTCAGTTCAACGTAAGATTTGAGCCACAGCTGCTGTTCGAAAAGGACAACTCTATGTAGTTCTTTTATAAGTGTATAGCCTATCTGTATCTAAAGCGTCAGATTTGTGTTGTGAATGGAATGTTTCTCTTTCTTTTGCAATGTACATAATAGTCTAGGTACAGTTTTTCTGTTGAATCAATTTTCTTTGAATTTCATAAATCATCCATGCAAGAGTTAAGTTTTTTCAGGTGCTTGTAGTCCTAAAAATTGTCATGCAAATGTAATGGAATCACTAAATCAACTTCTTAAATATAGCCGGTTTCATTGTCTTCATGTACTTCTGACAGATTTACTTTTACCTACCTAATTTGTTCAGCAGTTGTCCATTTAAATGTTTTTACCGGCATGTATTGACACGTGGAGAGTCAATAACAAATGTTATCCTATAAGTGTACGATGAAGCACTTTGGTCTTGACTTGTATTGGCCATTATTTTCATTTTTTCCTTTATCATCAGCATATGATTTGTAATATGCTTTGACGTATCTATGTGGTGTCATGCCATTTCCTGGTCGTATTCCACTCTCAGCCATCAGGAACTTGTCGTTATCTGTTACAGTTATAATTTTACTGCAAACTAGCGTCATGAGCTAAACCGTGGGCACTGGAAAGATGCGGGGGAGCTAGTTTCTTGCTTCTTATACATTCCTAAACTCCTCAAAAGTATCGCACAGTATGAATGTATCTTACTTTACGTAATAGTCTTGAAGATCACTGAGAATATTCAGTTCAAAATGATTCACGACATACCGAACATACCTGTAATCGTCATGTAGTATATTTGAGTTTCTTAGATTGACTTGTTTAACTTTTCTATTGGTGATATAGTTCATTCTATTGGTGGTATAGTTGTTTCGTTAAATCTTTCTGTTGGTGGTATAGATCATTCTATTGGTGGTATAGTTGTTTCGTTAAATCTTTCTGTTGGTGGTATAGATCATTCTATTGGTGGTATAGTTGTTTCGTTAAATCTTTCTATTGGTGGTATAGTTGTTTCGTTAAATCTTTCTATTGGTGTTATAGTTGTTTCGTTAAATCTTTCTATTGGTGGTATAGTTGTTTCGTTAAATCTTTCTATTGGTTGTATAGTTGTTTCGTTTAATCTTTCTGTTGGTGGTATAGATCATTCTATTGGTGGTATAGTTGTTTCGTTAAATCTTTCTATTGGTGGTATAGTTGTTTCGTTAAATCTTTCGAAGATATCCATGTATTCGTATGTGTGAATATTTTTTCCCAAATATTTGGGTGGCATTGTATCCCTGGTACACCTTGCATCATTCATATTCTCTGTTTAAAACATCTCATCGTTTTTATGAACGTTTCGTCGTTTAAATTATTCGGTAATTGTTCCAAAGATTGTCCCATAAACCGGAGAATGTCTACAAAGATAATTGTCATTATAACTGTTATTTAATTTCCTTCTTTCCTGAACCTAGTATAGTTAACTCCTAATTGTTGATAGGTATTATAGCCAACTCCTAATTGTTGATAGGTAGCATAGTTAACTCCTAATTGTTGATAGATAGCATAGTTAACCCCTAATTAGAATCGTGTCTATCTAACTCATTGATAAAGAGGTGGCTGCCATTACCGGATAAGTTATTAACGAATAGTGAGATGCATTTTGAGTTTTTAAAATGTAAACTTCATCCTTTATTAACAGGATCTTTACATACCTTTAGCGTGATCATTGTCACGCACCGTGTGTGCATGCTATTTACCGCCCCGAAATTTGTCTTTAAATGTTGTATTTCCGGCACTCTCTGACTTCAGCACGATTTTTCTTTCACAGATAGGACATATGTTGTCTCATGAAATGTTTCACAGCTTCATCTATGAACACCATATGCTTTGCATTTTTTTGGGGTCTTAACTTTCCACACACAAGTTTTCCGATTTTCCTCAATGCATTTTACAATATTTTAATACAATTTGTTCCTTTATAAAATATTGGTTTATATATCATGTGGATTGATTTAATATGCAAGCAGAAACCAGATGGAAAGAGCTTAAATCTTACTATGTTCTGTCCATTACATAGTTTTCATCCTCTTTAGATGTAGCCATTATGCTTTCAAAGTAACTGTAAGTAACAAATGAAACCTTTAATTGATGTGGACAGTTCTTGCATCTTACGACAGAACATATTTTGGGCATGATGTCAATCGTCTTACCTACGACATTGTACAATCTTTTGTGTTCAGTGAATCTTTGCTGTGAATAGAAATTCTTTGGGCACTTTATATATATATATATATATATATATATATATATATATATATATATATATATATATATATACTTTGTTACAACTCTATGGTCTAAGAAAAATGTAACAGAAAGAAAGTGAAACCAACAAATCAAGTAAAAATCAACAAGCAATTTATTACTAGATAATTAAAATGAAAAATCAAAAAGTCACTTACAGTAATGTGTTTTGAAATCCTAATAATCCAATAAGAATGATTGTTCTAATCACAAGTCCTAAATATAGAATGTTCCGAATTCACGGCTGTGTCCTTGAATGTTATGATGTGTTAGTGGTCTCCAAAGTCCTGATGTACTAAAAATCTTGATGTGCTGATGTCAAAATGAAGTATTCCAAAATCTCTGAATAAGTTCAGTTAAGTTGGAAAATCATTAATTAAAAATCCAAAATCCAAAAGTTTATGAGCACTGTTATAATCCAATGAATATTTAAAATAATTCCTCTCTTAGAATTTGGAATGAATTTTCACAACTGTAATAGCTCTTTACAAGACTGATGGTAATGTCAAAACTGAATAAATGTCCACCAAACATGGCATATATAAAGATTGGTCACATGACAGAATGTTCTAGAACATGTGTCATCTTAATGGAATTTTACTTGTAAACAAAATCAACCTTGACCTTCAAATTGAGAAAACATATTGATCAAAACAACCTAATTCAAGGACACTAGTTAAACATGTTTTTCCTGATAACATTAAGATTTAAGCAAATATTAAAGTGAAAAAACATTTATAATTTCCTAAAATATTTATAATATTATATAAACATCATACATAACACCTCCCCTCATAAAGAAAAAGAAAGATTTATATAATAAAGCTTTCTTTTGAATATACATCTAATACTATAATAACCAAAATTACATAAGAACATGTTTTATGATACTGGACTTAATTACATCAAGCAATATTACATTTCTAGGCACGTGAGAGTGCATCTGCAATCACATTGTCTTTTCCCCTGATGTGTCTAATGTCAATGTTATATTCTTGCAATATCAAACTCCATCTCAACAATCTCCGATTTTTATCTTTCATTTTGTTGATGAAAGTAAGGGGATTGTGATCACTGTACACAATAATTGGAGAAAGAGCTGAGGTGACATACACTTCAAAATGCTGCAAAGCCAATATCAAAGCCAAACATTCCTTCTCAATTGTGGAATAATTTTTCTGATGTTTGTTTAGTTTTTTAGAAAAATAACACACAGGGTGATCCACACCACTTTTGTCTTCCTGAATCAATACTCCACCAACCCCTACATCACTTGCATCAACAGATAATTTAAATGATTGGCTAAAATTTGGTGCAGAAAGAACTGGTGCATTCTTAAACATGGCCTTTAACTTGTCAAAAGATTCCTGACACTTGTCAGACCAATGAAATTTGGTTTTCTTACTCAATAAACTTGTCAAAGGTTCAGCAATTTTGGAAAAATTGGAACAAAATTTCCGATAATATCCAGCCATACCTAGAAATCGCATCAGTTGCTTTTTACAAATTGGAACTTGAAATTCAGAGATAGCTTTGACCTTAGCTTCTATAGGTTTAACTTGACCTTGTCCCACAATATGTCCTAAAAATGTGACACAAGCATGGCAAAACTCACTTTTGCTCAAATTAATTGTCAGATTCACATCGCTGAGTCGATCAAAGAATTTTCGAGTGGTTTCCAAATGATCTTCCCAGGTGTTGTTGTAGATAATGACGTCATCGATATAAGCGTCACAATTATCAAGACCAAATGTTATCATGTTCATCAGACGTTGAAACGTTGCAGGCGAATTTTTCATTCCAAACGGCATGACTTTATATTGATAAAGTCCATCTGGAGTTACAAATGCTGAAATTTCTTTTGCCCTTTCCGTCAATGGAATTTGCCAGAATCCTTTTAAAAGGTCAAACTTGGTGACATATTCCGCATTTCCAATTTTATCAATGCAATCGTCCATTCTTGGGATTGGAAATGAATCAGTTTTGGTGACACTGTTGACTTTTCTATAGTCAGTACACATACGGAATGTATTATCTGGCTTGGGAACAAGAATACATGGTGAACTCCAGTTACTTTTACTTGGTTCTATGAAATCATTCTCCAGTAGATACTGAATTTCTTTCTTCAGATAGTTCTGTTTGAGAGGATTCATCCTATAAGGATGCTGTTTCAAAGGCGCAGAATCTACAATGTCAACGTCATGATAAATTTTACTTGTTCGTGTTGGAACATCAGGAAACAAGTGCTCATAGTCATGTAATAGCTGTTTTAGTTCATTTCTTTCCTGTTGTTGTAGATGTGAAAGTTTCTGGTCTAGGTTGTTCAATATTTCTGAATTCCGAAGATGGTTATACCAGAGTCACTATAGTCTGATTGTATTCCATCGTTGATATCTTCACTGTGTGGGACAGGTACAACTAAATTAACAGAATAATTAGCTGGGCTATCTCTGTCAAAATATTCCTTTAACATATTTATATGACAAAGTTGTTTCTGTTTCCGTCTCCCAGGAGTGTTAATGATATAATTTAAGTCATTTACTTTCTTTTCAACGGTATAAAGACCAAAGAATTTAGCCTGAAGAGGATTCTGAGGTATGGAAAAGAGAGCCAGAACTTTGTCACCAGGTTTAAAACTCCTTTCCTGTGAATTTCTGTCATACCTTAATTTCATTTTTTGACTGGGTAGTGTGAAGATTAGTTCTTGCTACTTCACAGGCCTTTGACAACTTGTATTTGAAATCAGAGACATAATCGAGAAGATTAATCTTTGAATCTTCATTTGAAAGAAGTTTCTCTTTCAATAATTTCAATGGTCCCCGTACAGTATGACCAAAAACTAGTTAAAAGGGACTAAAACCCAACGACTCTTGAACTGATTCCCTAACAGCAAACAACAACAAATGAACACCCTCATCCCAATCCTTTTCTGTATCAAAGCAATATGATCGAATCATATTCTTCAAAGTTTGATGAAGTCTTTCCAAAGCACCTTGACTTTCAGGGTGATAGGCAGAAGATTTAAACTGTTGGATGCCTAATTCATGCATAACTTGTTGGAAAATTCCAGACATAAAATTTGACCCTTGATCTGACTGGACAGATTTGGGAAGGCCAACAAGTGTAAAAAAACTTCACCAAAGCTTTCACAATAGTTTTAGTTTTTATATTTCTCAGAGGAATTGTCTCTGGAAATCTTGTAGATGCACACATGATGGTCAACAAGTATTGGTTGCCTGACTTGGTTTTAGGTAAAGGACCAACACAGTCTACCATTATTCTACTAAATGGTTCATCAAATGCAGGAATAGGTTGCAGATGAGCCTTAGGTATCTTCTGATTGGGTTTTCCTACCATTTGACAAGTGTGACAAGATGTGCAGTATTTAGAAACATCCCTTTTGAGTTTCGGCCAGTAAAAATGATTCAAGATCTTGTGATAAGTCTTACGGACTCCTAAATGACCAGCCAAAGGAGTTTCATGGGCTAAATTAAGAATTTCCTGTCGATATGACTTAGGAACAACAATTTGATAGCTCACTGACCACTCGTCACCAGCGGGTACATCAGGTGGTCTCCATTTCCTCATAAGGACCCCATTTTTCACAAAGTAACACACTGGAACTTGTGTGGCTTCAGTTTCACTAATAGACCTCTGAAACAAACAAGATATCTCGGGATCTTGCTCCTGTTCAACGACAAGGGATTGTCGTTTGTCATCCTGATTAGGACAAAGAGAATGAGTTGCCAAAAGAGGATCACTGTGATCAATACCATTTGATTGATCAATACCTGAGGAAAAAGTGACCTCATCAAAAGAATGACCAATACATGTGTCAGCTAAAGGAATAATATCCTGATCAACATCACTCTCAAGAGCTCTTTTTGCCATAGCTCTAGTAACTGCACAAGCAGGGTACAAATCAGGGATTTCAGTTTCGACAGGATCAACTTTCTGATCCAAACAAGGCTTGTCAGTTACAAGTGGATTAACCACAACCTTATCTCCAGCTAGGTCATTGCCTAGTAATAAATGAACACCCTCTATGGGTAAAGAAGTCACTGCCCCAACAGTCACAGGTCCAGAAACTAAGTCTGATGCCAAATTTACACAATGAAGAGGAACATTTACAAAGCCGCACTCTACTCCCTGAACAAGAACACTTTCACTTGAAGAAGACTCCTCAGACAAAGGCAAAGTACCTGACAATAAAAGACTCTGAGAAGCTCCAGTGTCCCTTAATATTTTAATTGGGATAGGTTTGGCAGAATCACCAATAAGTGATATAGAACCTTCTGACATGAATGGTTCATAAGCCTCTAAAATAGAATCAGACTGGGGTTTGTTTGACCCAACAAATGTATTGCTTTCAATACAAGACCGTGACCTTGACCTCGTAGAAATAAGAGCATTTGGAAAAGCTCTGTCTTTATTCTGTTGCTTATTTTTGAACTTGAAGCAATCAGAAATAACGTGCCCTTTCGTTTTACAATAAGTGCACGTAGGAAGAGATAAGGATTTCTGATCAGTCTTATCAGATGTTTGATTCCTAACAGTTGTGCTGTTGTGAAATTTGGAAGTACTCGAATGAGATTGAAATGGTTTTTTACCAGAAAACTGCTGAGAGGACGACTTATTGCCAAATGAAATTTTGTGAGTCAAGGAATAATCATCAGCCATACGAGCAGCATTTTCCAAAGTTTCCACATTCTGCTCGTCAAGATCGGTTTTAACATCACTATGGATGCACCTCTTGAACTCTTCAATTAATACGAGCTGTCTGAGGTTATCATAAGCTTGATCAACTTTCTTGGCTGAGCACCACTTATCAAATAGTTGTTCTTTATCCCTTGCAAATTCGACATGAGTTTGTCCAGTTTCTTTTCTACAATTCCTAAACCTTTGTCGATATGCCTCTGGTACCAACTCATAAGCTTTCAAGATGTACTCCTTAACCACATCATAATCAGTGCTTTGTTGTACTGACAGTGAAGTGTAGACTTCACGAGCTTTGCCAATAAGTACACTTTGTAATAACAAAGTCCAATGCTCTCTGGGCCATTTCAAGTTTTCAGCTATTTTCTCGAAATGAAGAAAGTATTTATCTACTTCTTTTTCCTGAAAAGGGGGTACTTACCTAATATATCTAGTAACATCAAAACCTGAACTTGTGTTTAAAGGAGTGGAGAGTGCTCTGTTTGCCAGTTCTAATTCTCTTAATTTAAATTGCATTTCCCTTTCTTCTCTTTGCATCTGCATTTGTATCTGCCTCTCTTCTTTCTGCATTTGTATCTGCCTCTCTTCCTTCTCTCTCTCCATCTGTATCTGCCTCTCTTCTTTCTCTCTCTCTCTCTGAATCTGAAGCTTTGCCAATTCTAAATCAATCTGGTTCTTTAACTCTAATTCCCTTAATTTCCTGTCAGAACCAGATACAGGGTTTCTCTTCAAACTTAAAGCACTGCTATCAAAAATTCCCTTTCCTACTAAATACTGAATCAAAATAATCTTTATCTCCTGTTTTGTCAATGATACTTTTGCCTCAGATAGACTGTATTTTCTGGAAAGCTCGAGCAACTCATCCTTTCTCATGCACTCTAACCCCTCCTGGGTAGGTTTTGAAATGAAATTCTGAACATTAGATGCCATTGTAAATGCTTGTTGGTTTCACACAAAAAAAATTCTCTATTAAAAATCTTTGCCAAAGACAAAAAAAATTCAGAGACAAAATCAATATGAATTTCAAAGATAAATTTAATATCTCTAATATGCTTTAAAGAAATTCAATCCCGGAACGACGAGCCCCCAATTTATGTTACGACTCTATGGTCTAAGAAAAATGTAACAGAAAGAAAGTGAAACCAACAAATCAAGTAAAAATCAACAAGCAATTTATTACTAGATAATTAAAATGAAAAATCAAAAAGTCACTTACAGTAATGTGTTTTGAAATCCTAATAATCCAATAAGAATGATTGTTCTAATCACAAGTCCTAAATATAGAATGTTTCGAATTCACGGCTGTGTCCTTGAATGTTATGATGTGCTAATGGTCTCCAAAGTCCTGATGTACTAGTAATCTTGATGTGCTGATGTCAAAATGAAGTATTCCAAAATCTCTGAATAAGTTCACATAAATTCCAAAATCATTAATTAAAAATCCAAAATCCAAAAGTTTATGAGCACTGTTATAATCCAATGAATATTCAAAATAATTCCTCTCTTAGAATTTGGAATGAATTTTCACAACTGTAATAGCTCTTTACAAGACTGATGGTAATGTCAAAACTGAATAAATGTCCACCAAACATGGCATATATAAAGATTGGTCACATGACAGAATGTTCTAGAACATGTGTCATCTTAATGGAATTTTACTTGTAAACAACAATCAACCTTGACCTTCAAATTGAGAAAACATATTGATCAAAACAACCTAATTCAAGGACACTAGTTAAACATGTTTTCCTGATAACATTAAGATTTAAGCAAATATTAAAGTGAAAAAACATTTATAATTTCCTAAAATATTTATAATATTATATAAACATCATACATAACAACTTTTGTCCATTCTGTTCGTTCATCTGGCTTAACACCAGTTTAAAAAGATTTTATATTCCAACGTAGTGGTACTGTCCATCTATGGAATGATCTCCGGAGGAGAGGAGTACCGATCTTCCTTTAGAAAACATTGTCTGCGCAGGCGACAACAAAAATGCTACACTGTCTCAATACAAAGGATTAATATATCAATATGTTTTTTTCTTTCTCGTTTTCTATTACTCTCACCGACCTAATAAATTTGTCTTCTACTGTCTCGTTAACATTAACTGATATGCCAAATTCCTCTTTAAATGAGTCAATATCCTCAATTTTTACCGGACAACTGTCCAACCACTGATATATTTATACACACACACACACAAATATATATATATATATATATATATATATATATATATATATATATATATATATATATATATATCGAAATTATATTTTAACGGTCTTTGATGATCATTGTGGGGACTATCGATATTCGTTATCGGTATGTTACAATTATACAAGCTTTTTGTTTTTAACCCAGTCGGGCAGACTTATGTAAGAGCTTTCTTTTAGTAGTTCATACGTATCGATATTCATGACTAGGTATCATATTCTGTCGAATACTCAATTAACGCTTTCAATTATGTTTTGATCAAACTGAGTAAGAGTATCTTCGTACAGTGTGTCAAGTATGAAATTTAACTAAAATTTGTTAATAATAGCTTTGACAGCTGTTGAATAATAACATTTCTTTGTCTGCATGCCCTTTTCTAGTGAAGGCAATCGTCTTAGTCTTACAGTAAGTACCAGCTGAACGAGATCCAAATCATACGTTTTTAGTTTCCTGCCAATTATTTTCTTCGTGTGGCTTAATCTGGCCAAAGAACAGGTAGAAGTCTTGATCATTACCACCAGAAAATTTGTATTCGCTAATTTAGTTCCTAAATGAGCTTTTTCTTTCAAGAGTAATTGGACTATGTCCTATTTTTTGTTGCTTTCTGAGTTGCGACGTTCCCTACAACGTAGTGTTCTGCACAAGCTCTGCTCCGTCTTTGCTGTTGGACCTTGCTTAGTTCTTGTGCTCTGGACAGATTCCACCGTTGCTCACCTAACAATCTTTGACGTTGTTGCTTCGTAATCAGGCTTGTACCAAATGGACATCGACATTGGACTCTGCTTCTCTGTCTTTGCCGCTGAACACTTCTTAGCTATTGTGCTCGGCACACCCTCTGGAGTGGTCACATTCACGTATCCTTTAACACCACCCACTCATGAATAGAGTTGTTGTCCTTCCTTGTGAGTTGAGGAGTACGTTGGTGTCACCAAAAGTGAGTAGAGGAGGATTTACTGATCTTCCTTGTATAAGTTCATCCTTTGTGAATCTACGTAGTCCATACTTTGTTTCTATGTACACAGGATAATCGGGTGTACCTAACTCACTTGAACTGATCTAAATTTTGATCTAAATTTTAGTTTTGATTTTCGTTTAAAAGTCATTAATGTATGCAGTGAATTCGTTTTCTTCAATTTGTTCGCGTAGGAAATAGTCAAACTTTTAGCCGTATGATCCATCTGTAACAAATCCTTTATTGTATATAGGGAAAAAAGTAAATTTATTCCCGTAATATATTGTTAACCTTTTAACTGTTTTATCCATATGTGAATATTGCAATGATTGGTATAGTGAAAAGCTCTTGAATTTATTCGCTTAAGAATTTTATAAACCTTGACCTGTGTTTTTAATGGGTGAAAAATCCGTTGATTTATATGGAAAAAATTGCTTCAACTTATTCGCGTAAAATGTCCACTGGTGAACATTCTTGGATTTATACTGCGAAAATTTATTGAATATTGGCAAAAATGAAATATTCAACTTTCAGCCATATTATCCAATATTTATAGCATTAATGTTCAGGTCCTGATTCATAGATTAATTTAATTTGATTTCTTTTTAAACAGTTTTTAAGTGAATTCTAATACAATGAATTTTTACTCTTCTTCAACATTTACACTAGTTTTATTCTTCATTCGGCTTCCTAATTTTCTATTCCATTCAGCCTTTTGTTTATTTGCACATTTTATACATAGCATTTCCACCCGTCTTCCTTTTCTCAAATTCGTGTGCAACTTTTGTTCATTGTACTTTCTACACAACAATTTCTTTTTTGGTTGTTGTTGCTACAATGGTTTGTCATTATTAGGAACTCTCTTCTATATCAACTACCATCTTGAAAGATATATTTATATTGGTTGAAATTATTTCTATAAGGATTTTTCCTACCTAAATTAAGTGTTTGAGAGAGATTTTCAGTTAGTTCATATTAGTGACTTTCACTTCAAGCGTCTATCAGTGACTTTTAGTGACTACCTAAGTAACTTATTGCGACTTACTTTTTTCTACCGAAATAAATAGTATGCTTAAACAGTTTCCTTATTGCCCTCACTCGAAAAGACACATGTGGTATCTTTGACAACATGTTAAAAACAAACATCCTAAAGCGAACATTCAACAACTAGACTTGAAAACCATTGTCGAGGAATATATTAGTAAAGCCGACATAAATTGACAACAGAAAAGGCCTTAAATCTACTATAAAACGAATAAAACATACATAGAGAAAATTAGAGTTTATTTGACAAAGCTACAGAACATAGTAGAACGTTTGAACAGAATAACTATGCTACAAGAAAAAGAGGAAAATGAGTTGGAGGAAATGGAGGAAGTTATGGAAAAAATGGCGAAGCACATGAAAGGAAACCAAAGAAGAAAAAAGGAAAAGGATTTGTTTGGAACATTGCATATGCCAAATTTCCCGTTGCTTATCGGTATCGTTTGCATCATTTGAAAACTCGAAGCATGTCAAAAGCAACCAACTTTACAAAGTAAATATACAAAATAAGAAAATAAAGTTGCAGAGCCTACAGTATGCAAACGACAAATCCTGTGCAAAGCACAACAAACTTTAAATCATCATATCAACTATCAAATCCTTGACATGTTGTAGTTTGCAAGATTTTACTTTCAATTTAATCGTGAAATAAGTGTTTGATAGTGATATCGTCATAGTTGTACCTAAGCACAACTGATCACACTTTAAGCATAGCAGCACTCTCACAGTATCTCTGATATAGATAAAATAGGTCATAACTCTATTCACTTGGAGGCGAGTAAGTGCTTTGAATAAACTAAAATAGCAAATAAAAACATAGTAGGTGCAACAGAACTTTAACTTTGTACATTGCTCATATTTGCTATGTTTTTAATCATATACATGATGCAGCAGAAATAAAGTTCAAAATTGTTCACAGTTCACACCGGCACACTAGTAGCAATATAGTCAGTTCTTATGATAACACACGCTATGACAAAAGCAGAGCCTAAGCGGCGAGGGCAACTGACTGACTTCCCGTTTCGTCATTTGTAGAAGACTGACATCGTGTGACACCGTGATTTTTCACATTGCAGCGTGTGCGCATCCTCCGCCAGAACAAATAAAAGATACTATGATACTACACTGTATGGAATATGTATTGATTTTATTTTTCAATTAATTCCCATGTTTGTATGTAATTATCTGTTTATTTCAAACTTTTCTTTGGTGGTTTCCCAATAAGTATATACCATTGCGTCGTTGGAGAGTAAAGATATGAATGGGTCTAATATCTGTTTCAACACGGTCACATAGGCATGCACTTCCGGATTGTTGAAGAAAAGAAAATACTTCACTAAATTAAAAATGATAACAAGGTACCTTGACTACACGATAGTTCAGTTGATTTTTTATTTTTATATTTTGTATCTTTTTTTCGCAAGTAAATGAATGTCACTTTCTGTCAGAAGTATAATGTACAACAGACGACGGAAAATGCGGAAATTCAAGTTACAAATCAGAAATTTTGCAAATGATTTTAGTTCATCTTCTGCAAATTATTTGGGTAAGGTTGAAACAGTGTAATACTTTCACTAATTCACTCCTATATAAATGAACATTTTTGTACATTAGAATCTAATACTAACCATACCCATAATTTACTGCAGATAATTGAACATACTGATTTGTAGCGATGGAACTAATTGATACTGAAAATTTCCGCTGCGTAGGTGATCGTTTGCTAAAAGGCATACTTCTAGACTGATATTGACATTCATTTACCAGCTCGAAAAAACTAAGCTCTTGTGTTGTCAAGATTTGTAGAAATCGTTATAATATTGTGAAATAATCTCTTCAGAAAAACTGGAAGAATATACCAACTCGGCCGTGTTGAACTATAGTTTCATCGATTTATTCTAGGTTTCATGTTTCTCTCTAACTCTAAACTCTCTTTCAATTTCACCATCATACAAACCCCTGGTTAAAGAACGTTTTTTTCTCAGCATACACGATACACAAGTTTTAGCTTTTACAATAAGCGTGTTGTCTGTTAGCTGAACCTGTTAGATGCTGAATCGAAACCTATTAATGTATGAGTTAATACCTAGGGTGTTACTGAAGGTTTATGGAGAATCTGAATAGTTTGTTTTTAGCCTAGTTTCTATACGTATTATCAGGATGTCACGGGGGTTTAATGAAAAAAGACTGTTTGATGCAGATCAATAACAAAGTTCATCGAGCATGGATCTTCAGATGCCAATTTAACACTCGAAGAACATCTAAAGGAAAGCAAAAGCTATTCTTTGCAAATTTCATGAATGCTTCAGCAGACTGGAAGCAGCAATGCGTTACGGGGATATTCAGATGCAACATAATAACAAGCTGGGCTCGCTCGCTAGGTTTCAGTAGAGGTACTTTGTGCGTTTAAGATTTTTGTGACTGGGATAAGTCAACCCTTCTATACCCCATGACTTTAATACTTTTATCTTGCTCGTTACACGCGAGTGCATGCGCGGTTGGGTTACAAAATATAATTCCGGTGGGTAATCGCTACGATTTATATTATCAAAGTCGCGACTGACATTTTTCCCAGCGCGGCAATCACTACGATTTATACCATCAAGGTCGCTATGGGAGTTTCCCTCAGCGTGCGCGCTGATGTGTATTGACGGTTACTTACCAATACCTGTAAATTCTCTACTGTTTTTGGTCGCTTACGTCCCGGTTTCGTATTGGTGCGAGGAGACGTCTGTGGTTTTCCATTTCCGCCAACACGGTCTCGAAGTCAGCCGCGCTAATGATTTTATCTTCGATAGCAATCGAGTATAATTTACTAATCGTATTAAGACTACTTTGTGCTGCCGCGAGAAGTTCCGAATAGATAAGTATTCGCGAATGCAGCCGTAACAAAATTATTTTACTGGAACTGCCTGCGACACCGGTTACTATCGATATAGCCCCGACAACAATCCCGATTCGATGATCTATAATAGTCGCTGTCGTTGTGATTCCAGCAACACCAAGACCAAGAGTTGCTGCAGCGTTGATTCCATAAATAGCATTAACGACGATATACAAGTGTTTGTATTTCACCAACAACGCGGTTCTGTTGACGATTTCATATCGCAGTTGCAGTTCCGCTTCGATTATTTTTTTCACGCCGGTTCTTCAATTAATAATACAATTGCATCATACAATTGCTCGACAACCATGCCTTGTTCAGGTGCAACACGTACATGCACTTCTAATCAATTACCCTTTTTTACTGGAACAACTGCCATACAATTATAGAAAATATCTTACTGGAATACTTAAATCTGCAGGAATTGTGCTTTCTTGGGGTACGGCACCAGATTCATATATAACCATACTGATTACACCCTTGGTTGGTGTCTGAAACGGTTGTGCTTGTCTTCGCCTAATAACTGTTACACGGACAAGTTCGTCCTTGTTGAATAACAGTCTACATCTTTCTCTTCTCAGTTGACTCAATGTTGGTGCAACCTAAATATGAGTGAATGGAACCGGGTGACCTTGTCAGTAAATATTACTCCATCATTAGTTAAACAATCCATGGATGTATTCACACCTACTGGTGCAGTCAACGATCGGGCATTTTCACGCGCTAATGCTATGACTCCAAGCTGGCCTCGATTTAGCAATGGTACATCAGGGTGATTTCAATCTTACCGTCACTTAGATTATATTTGATCATATACGAAGACCTGGTAACACCATTCTGAAGGAGATATTCATTAACAAGTGGAACAATTACCGATGTTAGCATCCGCTCTCAGCTGGTCCAACACCCCATCGGTAAATTCCGCAACTTCATCACCGCGGTCAGAATCCATCACTTATATGTAATGATAAATCTAAAAACCAAACGCCTTAGATGTTTAAGAACCTTGCCGGATAGACACTGACTCCTTCGAAGTGAATTTTCTCTCCAATGACCAAGGATCTCGAGAATACAAATGTGGTAGGTTCTCTACTAATATTGTTTTGGGTAGTATATGGTAGTGATATAGAAAAATCCGGGCCAGTTTCATTTAACGTTAGTATTATTACACCCCACCCACTCTTATATCCATGTATGATGAATAAATACGATCCAGACTCGCGCACCTGTAAGATGTGAGGATTAGGTCTATCAAAGCGATCCACGTTAGGCGAAAAAGTAAACAGACCATTGTTAAGCCTTCTTTTATTTCCTGTCCTTGACTGGTAAATATTCCTTTAACCATACTCCATGAATTTACCACGCGTGGTGGTGATGGCACCATGCCAACCTTAACATCCACGAATTGTCTCGTTATATCATCCGCATGTTTTGTTGTAGCAGCAGCATCGTCAACATAGTCTTTGATAAACGCAATCGACACGTTAGAGTCTCTGATTCCCCCGTTTTCAGTGATTTCAGCCAGGTTTTTCGCGACAGCGCCTCGCAGCCTCAGCACAACGTCGTTGATGTCCACTTTGAGCGTTTTAAGTTTTCCACTTTGATTTTGGAAAATCACAAGCTCGCCCGGGTTGATGTCACCCCAGCTGATAAACTCAGGCAAATCCGCTTTTAAAACGATATTTTGAATGTCCAGGTTAGACGTTTTTATGTTTTCCAGTTTGATCTTGGAAAATTACAAGCTCGCCCGAGTCAACGTCATCAACAAACCGGCTGGTAAACTCTGTCAAATCCGCTTTAGTGGCAAACCTGCTCAGATCCACATCGGCGCCGCGTCGTCGGGCGGTTGAGGATCTGTAAATGCTAATAGGCATTTTGTATACTATCAAATGTAGTTTAATGCAAAATCAACAAGCGTTTGCGGTGTCAGCCTTTGGGAAGCTTTGCTTCCCGCGAGTGCATGCAACACTTCAACAACAAGATGACCACATATTAGTCCGTCTAGACGAGCCTGCAACGGCAGCGTTGAATAAAACAGTGATTATCGTCCAGGTTCGCCACATAGGGTTAAATAATCAACAATTTCGCGTGGTGATGCAAGCACGTACGAGTCAAAATACAAACGATGTCGAGGTGTTATCGTATATGCAGCCCGATGAGTACCAGGACATGTTGTCAAATCCAGGTCAACCGTCACGGTTTCCCTTGTGAGGGAAATCATCCATGCAAGTTCATTTCGCATAAAGACACCTCGGTAATGCTTGAATGAATTTACCATCGCGAGTAAATCAAGACTGGTTAACGGCGAGGCCTTCTGAGCGTTATGCCGGGAAGTTGAAGACCTCTGCCTGAGGGTATTATGCGAGTTTTTTCCGGGTAATGGAAGACCTTTTCCTCATTGATTTTCCCACCAACTGCCTTTTTCAGCGCCATTGCATGCAGTTCCGAAAGCCCCTAACGCAGTAGCTTTTGTAACCGTGGGAGCCGCAGCCACTAACAACGCTCGAATCGATGCAAGAAATAGAAATATTCCACCAGTCTTTTGCAGTTGTGGTACCGCAGACTTAGATAACTTTAATGTCACCGAGCTGTTCTTTCGTTTGGCCGCATTAAGCTGATCGAGTTGTGTTTGGGTTAACCACACAGTTAACTTTGCCGGAGAAAGTTTCAATGTGACCCCACAATCGTTTCCTATTGCGTTTTTTATTTTCACAAGCTGGTTTTCGAAGGCCAGCCTTCGATTCGTGGTAGGTCATTATTATTTACAGACGTAACAGGTTCAATTACTAGCTTAGAAAAACTGTACCAGTTTTCCACTGGTGCGTCATTAACACTCATTCGACCTCCTACACCATCCAACAACAGCAGATTATCAGAGAGAATCACAGCAATACATCTGTAGTTGGATGGATCGGGGGCAACAGGTAAACGAGTAACATGTGCATGAAAGTGCATGTCAACCACAGACTGCTTAACCATGTCCAGATGCTCGAGGTTAAAGTAATGAATCGGGTACAACCCAGTTAAGTCTTTTAGGGAAATCAGTAGACCTATGTCAACTTTTTGATACCGGTCTATGAACGACAACAGCTTGTGATATTCACGTGCTACATAATTGTTGCCGAAGTCAATAATAATTTCTTCGGTGGGTTCCTGATGGTTGTTTATTCGCAGAGAAACTTCAGACCCTACTAAATTGCCAAATACCATTTTATTACTGAGTTTTCAACCCCTTACCCGAACCATATTCTGAAATGCCACAAACATATGTCTTAGTGCGCTGATACATTTCTGGGTAGTTATTTGCCATGAAAACTGCTGAACACTGGCTTCTATCGAGTCTGTGGTGAGCGTGTGAAATGGCAGCGGTGACGTGCCTCTGTAACTCAACAACGATAACAAACGCGTTTCTGCAGCCATTGAAGGAATTATCATAGGCATCCACAATGTTAATTTTGATAATATAACTTTACCATCATCGACACCATCAGCGCGCCAAATTGCATTGCTGTTAAGCTTTCGGTATAACACGACTGTGTGTTTGGCTCCAAAAAAAGCCTTGCGAACAGCTCTGGAAAACCCAGATATGTGACTGAGGGGAATCGTGCACGAAAACCTCAATGAGGGTTCAAGAAGTTGTGTTCGAGATTGTAGTTGGAATTATAAAACGTTAAATCTTTTATAGCTTGAGCAACAGGGGAATCTGATTGGCTATTAGGCTGTAGTGTTATAAATTTTACATGATCTGGCGAGTCCGATAATCGTTGTAGCAATGTCAATGTTGCTCAAACATGCTTCGATTTCCTTTCCATTGATGGAATCAAGTGCCCTGCTAAACAACGCCATGATGCCATTGTTAACAAATCCAACCTTTTTACCGCGGTCGTATTCGGTATCGTGGACGTCGTTTTATACCAATTGTTCATAAATTTCCAAGAAAGCTTCACATGGAAGAAAATACAGAGACGTGTCACGCACTTGTAATTCTATTCGGTCTTTTTGATTAGGGACCCTAGCCAGTTACGAATAATACTGAAAATCTTTAAAATTGTCCATTGTTTACACGTATACATTTATTGGTTTGTCCAATACCTTTTGTGACGGCGTTGGTGGCTTCGCCACTCACGTCCGCGTCCAGGTCCAGTCCCCAAGCGTAATCCGCTTCCGATTACTGCATTGTCAAGCATTGAATCAGCTAGACGTTGTTGAGCAGCTTCATTGATGATTTTACTGACTGGCGCAGGCATTGTTTATGTCGATGGAAGTGTAATTGGTTTTGAGTTTACCCGCAATGCCTGAGTAACCAATCGTAGTAATCGATCTCGAAGCGATTGAAACGCCTGCGATCCCAGATTTTTTTAACCAATCCGCAGCAACGTTTTTGATGCTATCAGCGACTCAGATTGCAACTTGCTTAGCTATCAGTGCAGCGAGTGAAGACAATGCCACTAGCACTTTGGGTGCGCCTGTGAACAATCCACGGACAACATCGCCAAGGCCAGTTCAGTAACATACCGCGTAAACAAGTTTTCTCGCGTTAACAACACCCACTGGTATTACACGTCAACGAACGATTGTCATTGTATTTAAGTATCAGGCCGATCTCTAAAGTACAGATATATCGTTAAGGTCTAACCGCGCAGGTCCAATATGTGCCGTCCTGGTCCACAAGGGTAAACGGATATGTGTCAACAGAGGATTATAACATGGAAGATACACCGGTGACGCGGGAATAATTGATATCAAATCACCCGGTTCCACAGTTGGCTCCGCTTTCATAACTGCCACTGATTTCGTCACATGTTAAATTAATTTGAATCGTTGAGGTAATATTGACAATGCCAGGGTGATTCGTAAGATTCGTTTGTCGAATGTATTCAGGCCAACCTAAAATTATTGTTCTTATTGATGACCGTGCGATATCAACCGCGTACGGTGCCGATTTAATCGAGATAACAGAGCCGACTGTGGGCTCATGTTCACGTATGAAATTTGTAGAATCTTTGCTGGTCACGAAAGAATCCTCCGTCGAATCTCTTCATTAATGGGTTCTATGTTGTATGCGCCCGCGGAAAGTTCAACTTTTTGCCTGGTTGCGCCATTATCCATCGAAAACACAAATTAATTATTCGCGGAAAGTCCCCCAAACGGACGTTATGGGCGATTGGTGTAAAGAAAGTTACATCAAATTCTGGTTTTGTTGACGAGATTGTGATCATCGAGGTAACGCTCGGGGTTGTATTTACAGCAACGCGCTGCGTCGCGACATAGATTAAATGTAAAACACGAAGTGTTTCAATGGAAAGTGCTTCATAACTCATCATCGGTGTGTTCGTCTTATAAATCATCAATGTCTTCCACAAGTTCATGCATCAACACACCAAACATCCCCGGGTCCATGATGTCATTGGTGAGCAACCGCTGACAAATCGATGCGGCCTCATATATGACTTCGGGTGCGTTGTTGCCAGCCAGAACCGATCCCACTAATGTTTCTAACCGATCGGCGAGTTCATTTACCGGTTGGTCCACAGACATGCGTTCGCCTAGGGTTATTGGAAAGGTGAAGCTGCTGTTGAAAAGTTAGCGAGCGCGGCAGCGGCCACTCACGGGACTGCTCGAGAATGGTTAGCTAAACAAGCGCTGTTCCAAATTTACCAACCTGCGCCAAGAAAGATTTCCCGTAGTTGGTTTGATGTCCAAACACCAAACGAAGTTCACCAGGCTGATCTTTTATTTCTCCCACATGATCGGGTAAACGGACGCGTATACAAATACGCGTTAACCATTGTGGATATCTCTAGCAGATACAAGTAAACGGAGCCGGTGACGTCAAAAGATTCAGCTGGCGTCGCAGATGCACTCGAACGTATATACACCCTCGGGCCGTTAACATGGCCACGGTTTATACAAATCGATCCAGGTAAAGAATTTCTCGGAGCCGCTGCTGCGTTGTTGACAAAACACTGTGTGCGGGTTCATGTTGGACATGTTAACGTACATCGTGACCAAGCTTTTGTGGAACGATTTAATCGCACACTTGCGGAACGATTATTTGAACATCAGTACGCGCAAGAATTATTGACGAGGTCTCGGATGCAGGGGGCTTGCCACACGAGTGCTCGGATCGGAGAACGATTTGACGAGTGAGTAAAATGACTTCGATTAGTCATCGCAGCGCTGAATAATGAAATGACACGCACGACTGGATTAAAACCCGCAGATGCGATTCGGCGAAAAACTGTCACTGCTGTGAAATCAGTTTTACATCCACCATCGTCAAAATCACTCGGAAACATTTTGTTCGGTATCTGTATGCACCTGGGGAGTTAGAAGGTGGGCAACGTCGTGCTATTGATCCGGTGTGATGTCAATGTATTTACTATCTCAGCCCGGATTGGATTTCCAAGGCAACCAACACATTATTATTTGGTGCCTGTGGATGAGCAATAGGCAAAGACTCCCGATAGAGCATTTGTGCGATAGAAATTACAAGTCGTTCCCGCGAATACAGAACTGGCACCAAGATCTACTTTGAAATCGTAAGTGGATTTGTAATTTCATGATGCCGGTACGCGTAAGTAGTAATTCCATCGGGAAATATCCATCGTTTAGCTGAATATATAAAAAAGTATTTTAGGTTATAAATTTGTCTTAGAAAAAACACGTCTTCTCTGTCTTCCTTGATTTGATTGCTCTGAATTTTGCATTCCCTGCTGATGCACTCATCCGGAGTAAATCAGGAGGAACAGCTAACAGAAAACCGAAAACAAAGTGGTTTTTTTTTTCTTCTCATCTGAAGCACAATCTATATATCTATGTGTATACTCACTGAGGAGATCGCGTGACACTATAAAAATGGTTCGCACTGCTGCACGTGCGCGTTCGTAACCTCTGAGAAAAAAGTGTATCAAATTGCAAGGTGTATCTCTTGATTTTTTTCGTTTACTTTAGCTTGCGGCACAGGCTCCTACGAGTTACCATAGGGGTTCGCTTAGCGCCGCACGACCTTATCTCGCTAGTAGTCCCAGCATTAGAGTTATAGTGGTTGATCAAAAAGTTCTATAGCAGACGCTGTAAAGAAATGGTTGCTTAACCTTAACTCTTTGCAATAATAGTAATAGTATTTCTCAAAGTAAATTCCTTTCAACTTAATGCGCTTCTCCCATCTAGTGACACATGTCCTCAGCACATGCACAGCCCATCACGTGACAGCATTAATAGCGACCCGATGATTGTGTCTCTTAGTTCTTCTCTGCTTTCGTAATGGTTTCCCCGTAACGAATCTTTCAGTTTTGGAAAAACGTTAGAAGTCGTAAGGAGCTAAATCTGGGCAGTAAGATGGGTGATTTGGGGTTTAACCCTCAGTAGGTCTGGGAATTTTTTGCGAATATCCTCACGTAAATTATACATGATTACTTATTTATTTTAAGAAATTATAGCCTTCTACATTGTACCTGTGTAATATTTCTCTGCAGATCTTTGCTCTAGAACTCATTTGTTCTTTATCAAGTAATATGGGCACCCAATAGACACAAACCCTGTACATTCCTAATTCCTTGGTCAAAATTTCCTCTGCACTTCCGTATGAAATATAAAAAATCATCTGCTACCTCTCGGACAGTAACACGTCTGTCTTCTTTCACATATAAGTCCACAGAATCTGCTACTTCTTTTGAAAGAGATGTCCCTGGCTTGCCTTTTCTTATATCATCTTTAACAGTCTCCCGACCATCACTAAAACGTTTCATCCATTTATTGATTCAAGATTTAGCAAGTGCTTTAGGTCCATAAACATCAATCAAGTCAGCTTTTATCTGCGTAAATGATTTTTTTATTTTTGCATAAAATTGTATAATAACTCTCTTTTCGAAAACGGACTCATCTGCCATTTTGCAAGCGCATCTACATATATGATGTAGAAAAAGATAACATCACTAAACTTAAAAATGACGTCACATCCTAAGTTGGAACGTTTTCAATTATAGACGGGCGAATTTTTATGACGTTGGGTAGCTTTGTTTAGAAGATATTGCATTTGTTATAGAAGCTTTTGATCAACCTTCGTACAATATTTTTCATCTGCTCAGGTCGCAGAAGACAAATAATGCAACCCATCGACTGTAATTTCTTTGTCTGTGTGCCATCCTCAACATTCTAACATGAATTAGGCAAAACCTATGAGCGAGCGGTGAATAAGTCCAATAACCGAGAAAATAATCTATGATGAACGTTGCAAATACTTACTCGTCTTTATTCGTTCTATTTATAAGGGAACTTGCTCAAAACACCGAAAGATAATTGTAGCAACTATAGGCACTTCCGATGTCACTGCATTAAAAGTGCTAGGGTAATGGTTTTAGATACTTTGGTTTACATACGCGCGTCATCTAAAGACCACGGTATGATCACTACTAATACAAGTTTCAGAGTTACATTGTCATCTTCGCAGCAGAGTCTCGCAGAAGATCATTAATGTGACACCTCGACTTCGATTTCCTTGTCCGGATGCCAACGCCAGCATAAATTCTATTAGTGTTGGCATCATTGCAATTTTGCATATGAGTCTGTTTTTCCTAAGTCAGTGCAATATCCGTCATAGTAAATCGTGGGAGTGTGAATTTGCATCATTACAAACACAAACGTCAAATTAATGTCAATAATATCCCAATAGAGAGATCCAATTTTTGAAAATAAAAGAAGAATATATTGCAATATATTGAATACGCAGACGAGGAAAATGTCTTATTTCACAGTCTGGAAGTATTAAATGTGATTTTTATTGATCTCTAATTGATCTGGTGCCGGTCATATGAGATGAAAAGCACGACCACTCATAATGTTTTATACATTAATCATTTTCTAATGAAACCGTAATCGTTTTTAATACAGTTGAATTAAAAAAATATGATCCGGTCCAAAATCATTGAACAATATGAAATTCCACGCTTCCTAGTCTCTTTGTTTTTGAAGCTTTGGTGTATTTAGCTACAGCAAACTACCTGAGATATTTAGATAAGGTTGCACACTTAAAAAAAAGATAATTGCCTTATGCATACGCCAGTCCATTAAATAAGAGAATAGGATTTTTTTTAAAGGGACAGATTATCTTTATACTATATGAAATAGGCGATGGAGAGTATTTTTGGTACAAGACTGCGTGGACCGATTATTTCGTCTACTAAATGACTTAATTTAATGAAGAGAATGTAAATCTAGATAGTCTACATTTTCTCCGCTAAATAGTAACTCCTGTCCTAAAGGAGGAAGGTGACCGTTATAACAGTGAATAAATTATAAACACTTTTATAACAGTGAATAAATTATAAGCACTGTTATAACAGTGAATAAATTATAAACACGTAAATTGTAAGACAATTTGATGTTGAATGTAATGAAGACAATAAAAGTAATACATGTGACTTCAGATGAAATAAAAACACTGTGTTATAACTGTTTATACGTACGCCGTACATACTATGCGTACTCAGCGCTGAATGGAATATACCAAGATTATGAAAGGGATACACGGTATCCATGTCATAAACAATATGCATTTCAGCTGCGTAGCTTTCATCTTTTAGCAGAACTTGATCAGTATGACGCCAAAACACCTTGATACATTACTTTCTTAAGATACGACTGAATGCCTCTTTCCCACCCCACCTTTCTCTCTGTTAGCTTCTCGTTCTTTTGAATGAAACATACTGCTCTTTGTATGGATTATGAGTTACCTTAAGATAATAAGCGTTGATTGAGACTTAGGACGGACCTATTCTGAAAAATCTAAATGAGTCACACACCCCTTCGGATACACAATTGACATTTGAAATTTTATGTATTTAAATAATAACAATCTTTTATGAATATAATGCAGTTTATTTCACGCAAATATCATGAATATTAACAGAGATAGAAAAAAAGTTTGAATGCTGCGACAATGTAAAGACGTTAGAAATTCATTGATATTACACCAGGTCTTTACGTTAAAGTCATATTGTCCGAAGGGTCGCGGCCCATGTATATATATATATATATATATATATATATATATATATATATATATATATATATATATATATATTGTATATTTGCTCTACCACGAGATGTATACATTCTTAATGAAAAAAGAAAGGATCTTGCTGAGTTTCCTATTAATCAACAAAATATATACAACGAGTGGTATATTAACAATTACAACGGAGTTAAGACAGACAACAGAAAACAGAAACATGTGTATTGACGCAGACGGTGAACTCTTCTGTTGAGTGTTTCCGCTATAAAATGTAGTTAGTAGTAGATATGTTCTATTTACTGAGCCTCTACAACATACCAACAAACAGCCTTATTTTCATTTTAAAAAATTACCAGCCTACTACCCACGATACACAAATTAATTTTCAAAAACCAACACACTACCACCCACTGTAATTTATTTTAAGGCGGTATGCTTCCTAGATCAGCCAAAAAACACCCTATTTTCATTTTTCAAAAGCATACAGCCTACCACCCACCACCTTGAGACAAAATTAAATTAATAAGAATAATGAACCCAGCACTGAGGTAATATCCACTACTACATAAATCATTAGCCATAACGTCGTCATGCCTATACACGAGTGAAGTGAGCTAAGAAAACGCCCGTAGCTCATTAATTTAGATACTAATTAGGTTCAAATTCACACGCTAAAGCAATATATGTATACTCTCTCACTCTCTCTCTCTCTCTCTCTCTCTCTCGCTCTCTCTCTCTCTCTCTTTAATCTGTGGAATCTAAGCTTTTTCCTTTTTCACGGTTCTTATATGCAAACTTATCATCAATTAATTGACGAACTATCTTATATATATATATATATATATATATATATATATATATATATATATGTCAATCCTAGATATGTTTTTAAAGTATGAGTTGGTATAGATATCATCTCTTTATGTAGATGATATACATTAAATAATTAATGTTTCTCTGTACATCTTCATCAGTCTATTTTTCATGCTGATGTAGGAGATACATGTATTATTAGTCGTCTTTAAAGGCGTAAACACGCTCTCTGTCCATTATATGCTGCTGAGTCTGCGGTGCGCATATACAAAAAAACAGTCACAGATTTATTAATTCTGTTATATACCTAAATCTCTCTCTCTCTCTTTATGATGCATTTATACCAATGAATATATATATATATATATATATATATATATATATATATATATATATATATATATATATATATATATATTACCTTTGTAAATGTCTATGGGTCTAATACTGATGATCCAGGTTTTATCAGCAAGGTGGGAGAATATAAATGATAATAATTCAGAGCTGCTTATAAAAGGTTCTGATTTTAATGCTGCATTTGATCGCACATTAGATAAACAACGTAATTTTCCATATACGTGGCATTCTAATCAAAAATGCTGATCAGAAGGCTGATATACATTATTCCGTTTAGGTTGTCTAGATTTTTCTAAAACAGCATTACGATGAGTAGACAAATATAGAGGAAAAGCTTCATCTAAATCATTTCAGTTCTGAGTAGTCAAACCTTGTTCTCTCAATCTTTCATTCAGGTAATCCAGTGGCTTTGCTCTGTTTTCGTTAAATTCATTAGTTTCTTTTTCCTTTATGCGATTCTTTTAAAGCTATATAGTGTTTTTCTTTCTTCATCTGTACCATTTGGATCATATAATTGAAACATGAATTTACTCTTTGTAAATGCTAATATACATTAACATAAGCTCCTTCAATCATAATTGCTGCTAATGCCATTTTTAGTCCTTACATTATTTAATGGTAATGTAAGGATGCAAATTTCTGTCGATCTATAAAGAGCACATTAGGTTCGACAGAGAACAATTAATTAGATTTATGAGGAAAGGTACCGTATGGAATCGCTAGACTGCGATGGTTTTAATGTCCCTGTTGTAGGAGAAATTGATTCTTAATTAAGCATTCGTTTATTTAACGGTCAGACAGATTGGAAGGAAAAGGTTAACTTCGATCTTGGTATCGAAAATGTCAGAGTTGAGAGGGTACAGAAACCATTTGTTAGCTAGCTGAAGTTGCATTATCTTTTTGAAATTCTCCAGAATCAGTTACTTAAATAGCGCGAAATTAGACGGTTACGCTAGCTACGATGTGCATGTATTTATAAAAGGCGGTAGATATATTTAATCCTGATTGGCTACGCTAAATAAGGGGCGTGTTTCCCACACGAAATTTCATGGTTTTTAGTATGCCCCATCGCAAAATTTAGTCAGTCTAAATTCCTGCAAGAGGAAGATATTTTTGACTCCGATATTGAATTTAGAAGAAATTCTCTCGTAAAAACAATTATTCAAGGGACCGGATGTCTGGAAAGTTGACGGACACAATTCTGGCGGTAGAAGTGAGCAAGGCTTGAAAGCACAAGGTATTTGCATCAATCTCAAATATTCGCTGATACCAATATAATTATTTGCTTGAATTTATTTGTTTATATTTGCATGAATTTATTTGTTTAAATTCGTAGATCAATTTTCTTGATATGAGTATAACTATTTGTTTGAGTTCATTTGTCTGAATTCGTACAATAATTTTCTTTATATGAGTTTGACAAATTGTTTGAATTTATCGACTTGATTGTTATGGGAATCATGTATTCTAAGAATTTCATGCATTACTTTATTTGATACAAGTTGTCCTAGATGATTTTATGTATGATAAAGACTTGAGTATTCACTGAAATTAATGTAGTTAAGCCATGAAGTGAATTTCATTGATTCATTTGTATAATTGAGAATGGAACTGAAACTGTTATGTCTCGTGTGATGTTAATGTGAATTAGAGATGAAATAGCCCTTAGAAATACATTAATCTTCTGAAACTAGGTTTGTTTATGGTCTGCCAGGCTTGGCCTGACCTGATAGCCTTTGGTATCTGTTTGAATTCCGATAGGACGATATCTGACGTAACGAAAGTGGAGTAAGGTTCTATTCCCAGTAGGATATTTGACGGAAGATTTAGGTTGCTTCTCTGTTTATTTTGAAAGGAGAAATAGCTCCATCTACCTATCCAAGTATCCACCTACCTACCTACCTACCCACACAAAGTTGAGGGCCGACAGAGGCGAGATAGAGAGAGCGAGGAGGGGAAAAGCGAAAGAACAAAGAGAACAGCAACGTTGAAGTTGGAGGGACCAGCTTATCGCAGGTTATGCAGTTGTACAGGGCAATGACTTCGATTGTTCACTCGATTCTATGATGAACTAATTCTATCGTTTAAACAGATCGGCTATTTGCATAAGTATATTTGTGCTGAAATTCAGTAAATAATTTATTTCAAAAAGAAGTGTATTTTCCTAATGTAATGTATTATCTCAGTTTGTTTTATGTAATTGATTAAATTGTTATATTTCATGTACGGGGGCTCGTGTTATTCTGTTCTATATATCTGCTCAGATCTCTGTTTATTCTATCTAAGTTTCATATTTATATTATTATTTACTCGATGCGGGCAATAACACCGAGGTCGATCATCCTCTAGCTAACGATAACCAAGAAAATAAAGCGGACACCTTGTAACGAGGGTAGTCTGCCACAGGTAACAAATGTTGATACTGTCTCCAATCTGAAATGTTTAATCAAAAGACTCTTTCCTATTATCAACTCTTCTAACTGAAAAATAGAAATAGTTCCCTCTTCTAAATAATATGTTCATAATTCATCTACTATATATTTTTCAATTAATTTATTGATATCTACTGAGTAAGCAAAATTGTTATGATTAGCCACTAATCTGACATAATAATCAAAATAGACAGCTGAAGAGTTTGTGTTTAAGTTGAATTTTTATAAAATATAATCCCGATTTTTTTATTTCAATGATATAATAATGTGTATTATCTGTTGTTTGTAACTTATATTCTGTAAAACGTGATGGAGTAAAATTCAATTAATAAACAGCAGCTGTTGTGAAACCAGAGAATACGTCTAAAAACCGCCAAATATTACCATCTCTATAATTCTTTTTATTATTTTTTTCCCCGTAAAATATAGACAAATATCTCTGCGTGGTCGGTGTTTATGATGAATTGAGAAACAGAACCTTTTGAAAGCGTGATAAAGGTTTATGAACGGTTTATTCTGAGTATCTTGCGTCAACGGAAATGTCTTCTAGTATCAATTATGCGCCTATATCATGAAGATTGAGTTACTCTTCCTTAATTACAGAGAAATACTAACTGTTCGTAGAGATTAATTATACTCTACGTTCCGGCACTAGATGAGTAGACTAAAGCTATTTTTCAAAACTGAATTATAGTTATTTGCAAAGAATCGTATCAGCTACTATTTTATATGCCCTCGACGTCAATACTTGCGTGGATTAAAAATTGAATGTTATTAATGAACCTAAGCAGAGACTGTACATGTATGCACCTAATAATACTATTGTATTTTATACCAAAATTGATATAAGCTATTCTTTGAAAGTTGACGCAGAAAGATACAATGTTTCATTCATCAGTTAATAGGTGCAATAATTTTAGATTGTCAGCTTCCAACGTTAACCTCTGTTTATGGCTCAACAATGGCAACTAATGGACCGATATTTCCTGTTTCAAGAACGCCCACAGACAGTTGTATGCCACAAGTGATAACATATGTTAATAATTAATTGCTCATCTTAATTCATGCTTGTGTAGGATGAAGCTCAGTCAGCGTAAGTTGTTGATCTTATTATACGTAGTCGGACTTACAATAAATTAATGGAATGCATCGCTGAATTAACTGCTGTAATCATCATTAACATTACGTTGTAACGGCTATATTAATTTCTAATAAAAAAGTGATGTTACTAAATTAAGGATTCAGATGACTTTCTATCCAAAAAGCACATTTCATCTATGTTTTTATTTTTATTTAGTATAAAATGTACAAAAATGTGATGATGATACCTTGATAGATTTGTGATTTAATTTTTCTTCTTAAATGATCAGCTCCTAAGCGAAACAAGTATTTTAAAAGGTCGAGCAAACGAGATCGATTCACAAATTATTTGGTAACTAACGTCTGTTCCACATTGGTTCATTGGTCTGCTGTGAAGACATTGTAAATGACGCTGCCGTCCATAATCATTATCATCTCACGTAATACACCTTCTAACGTGGGACAGTACTTAATCAGAGTTTGATTCACTTATCATTAAAGGTGGTAGTGAGGCATGAATCATAAAGACTTCATTCATGGTAGTTACTATCATTACCGCGTTAATGCAGATTAAGAATTATTCGACCTGACTTGTTTCAACATCACCAAAAAAGTAAGAGGGTATTCATGAATCGGTTATAGTGGGTGATTGTCAGAAGAAGTATCTAATTTTTATACACAGTTAAGAAATTCTCTTTAAAAATACACCAGGTCCTTGCACACATTGGTTGTACTTCACTTCTGACTTTGTATCACCTCTCTTTTCCATCAAGAGGACTAAATTACGAACAATACTGTTTTAGTTACATGTATACATATCAGTACTTGTTGATAGTTATAGTCATGTCTTCGAGTGCTTTTTTAACCGTCCATTAAACGTGATATTGGATATTAATTATTTTCTCTCAAAAGTAGAACCTGTCACATTGTATCATCATGAAATGCCACTGAAACCCGTACTTATGTCACAGAACATGAACTTTCTACTTCACAGAATACTGCCAATTTTTTATATATTGGTAAATAAAGGAAGACGTGCACACTTGTAAAATGAAACTTTGCCATTTGTGTAACAAGCATGAAATACACGTTCTAAAACAGCATGTTTAGATTTACCTGGCTCACTTGCGTGATAAATGAAATTGCCATTTTATGGCGACATATCAAATTTATTTCAAAGATGAAAGCTACAATAAAATACTTTGTCAGCATGAATATTTTTATCATAGTTATGGCCTAATAGGTACCATTATATGATCATAACAGTTTGCAATAAAGAAATTCGTCTCGTGCTACACGTACTTATTTTCCTTGGTAACATCTTACTTTTGATAAGTCCATGACATTTTTATACTCTTTATTTTGATGAATCCATTCGAAAGAAAGTAAACAAAGCAATGCGAAAACGAAATGCTTTCCGAGATCTTGTAATCCGAGATCTCCCTGTAATAAATGCACATTCATTTCATTTCATTAAGTGGGAGGGTACTAATGGTAATTTCATTCATGCAAAAGAACGGGTGGTAGAGATGAGGTCAGACCAACATTCCAATCACACTAGGATTTCTAGGGTTGACAGAACTATTATAGACTATTACAGACATATTTACATGTAACAACTTGTCAAAAGCTACCAGGGTGAAGGGTTCTGTTTCCGGGCCAATCAAAACATAGTTTGTAACCATATCACACACTGACTTTGCATTTGCACTTCCGTCATGCTACTTTCAAAACCACAATTAAATACATCTCGAAATAAAGAATGATGCTTTTCCAATTATACCATCTTAAAAATCTGTTCCTAAGTATTTCACAATGAAAGGACTGCCAAACAATACCGCTATATGTATATATGAACTACTTGGCTGAGTACTGCCCCTGAAGCATTTTAACCTGGTCTGACCCACGAAACATGAAAACCTGTGGATTTCACGCATGGTATCTACGTTAAATATTTGTCATTTTGGTAATCGTTAATGCTTCAGAGTATTTAAAAATTATAATTTCTTCTGATTTGTTCCAACGTCTCAGGATATTCGTGAAAAAATCAGCAGGGATATCGAATTAAATGCCTACTTCTTCGATTATCTATTTCAATGAGAGAGAGAGAGAGAGAGAGAGAGAGAGAGAAAGAGAGAGAGAGAGAGAGAGAGAGAGAGAGAGAGAGAGAGAGAGAGAGGAAAACAAACGACACAGTTCAAATTATGCCTATAAGACCTCAAAGATACCTATTGTCGTGTCTTCGAACCCTTATGTGCACGTTCCTCAAAACTGGATTATATTGGATGTTAATTACTCCTTTCAAATGTAGAATTTGTGATACGAAATACCACGGAAACGTGTATATGTATCGTAGACCATGACTTTTCTATGTCACAGAATATTTCCTGAAACGCGTGTGCACTTATAAAGAAAGAGAAATAGTGAATTATGTAAAAAGCTGGAACCATATACTCTAAATCAGCATGTGCGAATTTGCCTGACTCACTGGCGTGATAAGCAAAGTTGCCATTTTATAATGACATTTTCAAGAAGTATTAAGATAAACTCTACTAAAATACAATACCAGCATGACCTGTTAAGATGAAAGTCTACTAAAATACAATACCAGCATGACCTATTATGATAAAACTGTACTAAAATACCATACCAGCATGACCTTTTAAGATAAACTCTACTAAAATATAATACCAGCATGACCTATTAAGATAAACTCTACTGAAATACAATATCAGCATGACCTATTTTGTCATAGCCATGACTTAGTAAAAATGGCGTTACCAAAAATGTGTGAGGTGTAACTTTTATCGGTAGCAGATCATGTTAGATTTGTCGAAGATATCTGTTTACTCTTTCTTGATGAATGTTTCAGTAATAAATGTGGAAGATGCAAAAATGTAACTCTTGCTGATTCTGTATGTAACCAGAGATATGTTCTAACGAATGCACAAATTTTACAATTTCAGAGGTATTTAGGTCACATTATAATGGGAGGGCCGCCATAGGCAGCCAAAATGATCGGCCGCCTGATCTAATGGCAGATCCAAGTTGTTGGTCCAGTCCGTTATTCTTCGCTACAACCTATATAGCAAAAAAAAAAAAAACAGAAACAAAAAAGAAACATGTTACCCTGTATTTCCTTTTTTGTGTAAAGTAGATATTGAAGGTTTGGTGAGTGTATAAAGTGCTCAATGTTATTTACGTTCATAAAACTGCTTAATTAGAACACAGTGGGTTTGGTGAGTGCATACAGTGCTCAATGTTATTTACGTTCATAAAACTGCTTAATTAGAACACAGTGGGTTTGGTGAGTGCATACAGTGCTCAATGTTATTTACGTTCATACAACTGCTTAATTAGAACACAGTGGGTAACACTTTTCAACAATCTGTGTAATATCATCAATACACTGGACAAACTTACCGCATAGACTTTGCAATAGTAAAGTGGAGTAGCACTTTCTTTTAATATATGTATGTAATGCATATTTAAGTCTTTATCAGACATATTTTGCCTTAGTATGTTCTATTGCCTTAGTATGTTCTATTTCTTTCTTTACTATTATTCTCTATATCCGTTTCTTCTTTCACTCCATCTCTTGGGTTATAAAGTGTTGCTTCATTTGGAGCCAAGTTATCGGACACCATGATATAATGATATATTTTTTTTCGTGTCACGTATGTTTTTTGTTTTTTTTTGTAAGCTTGGAGTTTTTTCATGTGTTTTTATTATGCGCTTTTTTGTACCAAAGATCGGGTTTGGATTGGTTTGAGGGTACATGTACCGCATGTTTTTGTACGTAACAGTTTTTCTTATCCACTATCATTTATATTCCCAACCCTCTCGTTGTAATAAATGTAGACTGTAGATTTAGTACGACTGTTAAGGATATAACAGCAATGGGAACATTTCCATGTTTCCTTTACGAACACGTTGTTGAAATAAATTGTGATTATGGTGTCCGTAAAATCAGTTCAACACTTTTGTTGAATATTTTATAAACTGTCATTTCTAAAACGTACTTTTATGGTTTGAATTGTTAAGTTGGAGTCCAGATAATCGTTGTAATAGCCTGTATTCTATTTTGTTAATGTAATTTATCTTCGATTTTCCGACTTACAAAATTAATGTTAAATAGAATTAAAACCTACAGCAAAATTAATCATAACAACAAACTTGATTACAACTACTACTTGCCCTATCTTACAGGCGCGTCACCTAACGATCATGCTAAGGGAGACAACTTTTCTAGTATGATAACATATGTGTAAAGTGCCGTAAGAGGAGCATATACGATTATTTTTTAGGTCTTTGCATAGAGGAATATGTCTTATATTGGAAATGCTGCGAATCAGTGTTCAACTAAGTTATTCCTTCTCATTATAGATGAATGCTAATTGTATGTAAGGATTATTTGCATTACGATAGCCTCATTTCTACTTGCCTTCAGGAACCTTGGTAGACTGAAATTGTTTTCCAAAACTGAAGTGTCGTTAAATTGGCACAGTCCTTAAAAACGATGGTTTAGATACTCTGAGGTAGACGCTTGCATTAATTAAGAAGGTGAGGTTACATGCTTGTGTTATTGATGAAACCTAAGAAGAGACCATTAAATTTTGGCACCAATACATTTTATAAATGTTTGCATGAAGGTTTTAAATCTGTTGTTATCGTGCTTATTTTCGTTCAAAAGCGGGGTTTAGGGTGGGTTTGATGGTACACGTACTCGTTCTGAATACAATATTTGTAATTTCTAAAACGGTATTGTTTTCGTCAGTTGAAATCTGTGGTGCTTTTGTATTGTTTTAATGGAAGTCAATATATTTTCATATCCTGTACATTACTCTGTGACCCTGCATCCATCCTATTTTGTTCATCTTGTTGTATTCGATTTTCTGCGGCCATGTTTTGTTATTATATGACAGGCGACTGTCCAAGCCGATCAAAGAATGATCTCGATTTTGCTTTTTGCTTCCATCAATAATTTCTCTTGATCTTATATGCTAAGCTTTCGCCTATTTTTACATATCTTAATCAACCTTGAAGAGTTGTCTCCCTCAGCATGATCGCTAGGTGACGCGCGTGCAAAGTAGAACAACGAATAATCATAAATAGAAGTGTGCCGGTACGATTAATTTTGCTGTATATTGTAATTATATTTCACGTTAATTTTGTGAACGGGAGATAACTAACGAATGAAATGTGCGACCTGAACCATTTCCGTTTTATTAGTAAAAACAACATTTCTACATGGTTGCTGTTAATGATGACTTGAGAGTTAAAACCTTCTTATAGCATGATTGCGATTTGTGTGCGTTCTTTTAAAAAAGTCGTTCGTAGAATCAAATGTCTTTTTTGGAAATCCTGCGAATCAATGTACGATTAAGTTACTCCTCGTCTTTATAGATAAATGCTAGCTGTATGTAATACTTATATGCGATTCGATGGGCTCACTTTTATCCTGAGTTCCCGTGCCTCGGTTGACTAACACAGAAGTGCAGATATCTGCATAAAGCCGTATTAACAATGCTTTAGATACTCTCGAGGTAGATGCCTACGTTAATTAGGGAATTATAAATTATTGATGAAACCTAAGCGGAGACCGTTAATTTCTGCAGCTAATAATTGTATACCACAAAAATTATGAAAGCTATTCTTTTGAAAGAATAGGAAGAAAGATACAATTTTGAATGGATTATAACATAACTACACATTCATGAGTGCATAGGTACAGTAGTTTTGCATCCTCAACTTTGAACTTCAATTTCTGTGCATGAGGTAACAAAAGCCACTAATTAATTTGTATACTCAACTTTGAATTCTTTTTTCAAGCACGCCCACACCATTTTTTACCATACCACGGAAATACGTCATTCGGATTTAAGTGTTTGATCAATTGATATTTTTACATATCTTTTGGACATCTTTGCAAATTAACCTATCATGTGTTGATGTGACCAATCAACCAACCAACCAACCAACCAATCGAATCCTCTTCTTCATAGGAATTCAAAAATCGGTTTAAAAAAATTTATAGGTTGGCGTGCATTTTCTTGCGCTAGTCTTATCTCATCTATCCCCAAGTTAAGGCCATGACATAGAGAAGTATGGAAAAAATACACTGTCACTATCTATCCATAAAATAATAGCTGAATGAGTATTTAAAAATTCATAAAATCTAAACATACTTCAGATAAACTCCTCTTCAGAAAATAAACAAAGAAAAGGGGGAATTAATTTTATTCAGTATGACACAATTATTAAAATCACATCGGTTTCCAGCAACAGAAAGCTTGCGCGGTCGATTTACGGTAGGTCGTAAACCGCTAAACCTTTCCAACGATCTCGTGTACTTTTCGTTTATTTAATCATTTTCTTTAATAGAACTATTATTGCGATTACTGAAATTGTATATGAACAAGACCTTGTAAAATTATTGACCCTTCTTCGATTCTCTATATTAAAGCATACATGACCAATATCAGTTTCCATACTGCTCCGTATAGAGAAATGAAGAAAGGAAAAGTTCCAGTTTATAATATACATATAAGTACTAGCTGGTAGGTACAGTCATGTGTTCGAGCCCCTGTGTAGACGTGCTTCAAACGTGATATTTCCCTTAAATGTAAAATTTGTGACAAAGTATAATCATGAAATGACACTGATATCTACAGGGCCGGCGCAAGGTATTTGGCGCCCTAGGCGAACCTTCAGCCATGCGTCCCCCTCCCCCCGCCCCACAATTAACTGTCGAAAATGAATAGTGTGCATTAGTATGAATACAAATTCTGCATCTGTTTTTCTCTTTCTATTTTTAGACGCTTATTATCTTTTATTTTACATTTTACGCTATTTCTCTTTCTTGTTTTATTCATTCAGTTTTTGCCCCCCCCCCCCCCGCAACTTTGCCGCCTTAGGCGACCGCCTAGTTTGCCTAGCGATTAAACCTGACCTGGATACACCTCATATTTTCATTGATCATGAGATTTCAATGTCATTGATCATGAGATTTCTATGTCATTGATCATGAGATTTCTATGTCATTGATCATGAGATTTCTATGTCATTGATCATGAGATTTCTATGTCATTGACCATGAGATTTCTATGTCATTGATCATGAGATTTCTATGTCATTGATCATTAGATTTCTATGTCATTCATCATGAGATTTCTATGTCATTGATCATGAGATTTCTATGTCATTGATCATGAGATTTCTATCTCATTCATCATGAGATTTCTATCTCATTCATCATGAGATTTCTATGTCATTCATCATGAGATTTCTATTTCATTGATTATGAGATTTCTATTTCATTGATCATGAGATTTCTATGTCATTCATCATGAGAGTTCTATGTCATTCATCATGAGATTTCCATGTCATTCATCATGAGATTTCTATGTCATTCATCATGAGATTTCTATGTCATTCATCATGAGATTTCTATGTCGCCAAATATTGCTGGAGGTCTTATTATCGGTATCTGAAAAAAAACACAGAGCTCTTGTAAAATAAAACGTGTTATCGTCAATCGTTAATACCTCTTTTCAGATATAAAGGATACAACAAAAAAGGGAAAAAGAAAAGAATAATGCGTTAGTTATATACAATTAATAGAGGTGTACGTGAGAGAATCTCTTAGAAGCGCAGCTTCCCATTGGGGATTCTCATATGAGAACACCATACTTACTGAAAAGTAAGACGCACTCCTGCACAATCCTTCAATACTTATTTATTTTGAGACATCATTATTATTTTTTAAAATAAATAATATTTTATATGTAATGTCAAAAATAACAAGGAGGAGTACACGACTAAGAAGATTTCTATCATCACACGTCTTCCAAACTTAGATAATTTGAAAATCAATCTTATTCCAAAGAAAAGAATCCATGTATTACAAATGCAGAGAACAATGAAGCAGACATTATAAAATTTCTTAGTATTTCCAGCTCATGTAAGCCGCCACCGTTTGGAAATTGCCTACTCGGAAGATGTTGAATAAATTCCTCATCTGATATATTGTGAAGGAAAACACCAAGACGAATGTCAAAATTATTCATAATATGTGTCCAAAATAGTTCTCTTTGTCGCACAATGCTTTGGCAGGAAATAAATGCATGGATTATTGTATGGTATTTTTTGGAACCGTTATCAGAACGTTTGCAAGGGATGAAATTGACTGTAACTCCCTTGTAGTCTTTGGAATCTGTCACAAAACTGAGATTTTTTTAAATAGAAGTATGAACATTTTTGAATCTTTTGTAGGACTGGTCAGTATGGTACAAGTTTTTAAAGCGTTCGTTTTCCTACTTATGAGTGGCACGTTTAATAATTTGTCTTTATTGTATTTTTCCTGGAAATATTTTGTCTCTAACAAAAGTTTCAATAAATTGCATAAATATTATATTTGTGCAAAATGCTTATATATCGGGAATAAAATATTTCTGTTTTCTAACATCTTTTACTAGAGAGGTATAGGCATAATTTGAATAAAAATATTCTTTTAGATGTTACAATTTCTGGAAGATGGCATAATTTACCAAGAAAGTTCACTTTTCTTGTATCAATTTCCAATACAATTCTCTTTATCCCCAGTAAACTTTTTGTTCATTCCCGACCGTGTGGAGTGAGGAACGCCTTACAGATGTTTTGTACAGCGATGCTGAAATACATCGATCTTTCTTAAATCTTTGAGTCTGATATTTGACCAAACTTGACAACCATAAAGGGCTGATGTACAAACTGAATTAGATAATGGAACTGGATCTAGCTTCATTGTGCCAACGCCTACAAGAGAATAAAATGATTTCGACTTTTAGTACAAGCCTTGTCTACTTTTGACGAGCAGATCATATTGGAATACACATGAATTCCAACATGCTCGGTTACATTTGAAATAGGTATAGTACGATTGCCTTTTTTCCAATTAAACTTCTCACATGTTGTTTGTTAATTATGATTTAAAACTAATACACAGCTTTTACTAAAGTTGAAGGTGAAGTTCGATATCAGGGAGTATCTGTTACAAATATCAAGCATTGTTTACAAATGGAGGGGTGTGTTTGCAAGCAGAGTTATATCGTCGGCTAACGCTAACAAGTAGCCTTAATTTTTACTAGTGTAATTCCTGTAAAAAGTCATTGATGTAAAGAAGATATAAAAATGTTGATAAAACACATCCATGCCATTTTACAGCGACATATCCAAGAATTATTTATAACATGAAAATTATAGTAAGATACATTGTCAACTTAGCTATGACTCAGAAAGAGCCAATATATCATAACATGGAGTTACGGTAGAAGTCTGAATTCTGCAACTAAGCTTCTTCGGTAACAGAATTCTTTAGATATGCCGAAGATATTTCTGTGCTCCGTTCTTGATGAATGCATCAGTAAAGAATGCTGATGTTGCAAAAATGAAATGCTTTCTGATATTGTATGTAAGTAGATATATGTTTGGATGAATGCGCGTCTATTTACAATATGCGTCTGTTTTGAGGATAATGCACGTCTATTTACAATATAAGTCTATTTTGAGGATGGAGTACACTTTTGTAAAAGTAAAACTAAATATTCAGGACCCATGGACGTTCCATCAGTTTTGTTTAGCTTTTCTGTAGAGGGAATGTCTCATTATTGGTCTATTTTCAGCATCGTTGACATGCTTAGAGACTTTATATTAGGATTAACAACGTAGTTACTCTTCCAAAGTGATGCAGGAAAAATGGTTATTATAGGACCTATAAAAGCAACCCCCCTCTCTCTCGTGGATTGTTTCATAATGTAATATTTCTAACTCGGAATTGGTCTCGTCAGTTGTAATGTTTGTTTGTTGTATTATTCAAACATACAGAACTGTTGTATAAAAAGCATACTTTGGAAACTAAGATATATTTCCAATTATATTTACACAATCAGTCTGCTGAAGTGAAGAAAACATTTTCTTTTGTGGCATGCCATGGATAAATTGAAAGAAGAAAACTGTATCTTATATCGGAACAATTTGAAAAACTATGACAAATAGCATCTTCGTCTTCTATCTGCGATGCAAAGTTTACAAATACGTTTATTCACTGGAATGCTATGATATCTTCTACTTGCAATTATTAAGTTAGGAATAGATCATCTGAGACATACAATGCTAGTCTGAACTGTAATGGAAGACCAATATTAGGATAATTTTCTACATTTAATTGTTTAATCATTTCAACTTTAGCTTCTATATAAATATTTTTCACCTTTTGAAAAAAGAATTATAAAGAATTTTATATTGTTTTGAATGCACGTGTAATCATAAGGTGTCCATTCCTGTTGTGTTTTTCACATGCACTGGGCTGCTAAGACTAATTTATGACACGAGAGTACAACATATTGCTGACTTGCGTTGTAATAGATAAGGACACTCTGGTGTTGCATATTTTATATCATACATTATATATTGGCCGGTGGCCTTTGATACTAAACAAAAGTTTCAATTGTCATTGTTTTTATTTATGTCCATTGTAGTCTAGATATTTGTATATCATGTGTTCTTCCTCTACCTTTGATTGTCCGAATGTTTACTGTGACCATGCTTTGTTACTGTATGACAGGCGACTGTCCAGGCTTATTCCATAATTATCTGAAGTTTGAATTTTTTCTAGTTTCCCCAAAAATATTGTTATGGAACTTAGTGCTTTTCTTACGTTTCTCTGCACATACCGTAATCAGCCGTGACAGTTGTTTTCACCAGTATCATCATTAAGTCAAGTGCATGTACAGGTAAGGTAAGTGCTAGGGTTGCGTATCCTCATAATTTTGTATTGCGATATAAAGCGACGCAGGACAGTGTATTGCGATACGTATTGCATAATATTGGGAAAATCTGTAGAAAGTGCAAACTAATATTACAGAATGAACCAGAAGTCAAAGTTTCAAATAACTTTAATTTCTTTTGAATATCTGTACATGAACAACAATTCGGAAACATCTTATACGTGGACGAATACGAGCTAGATGAGATACACTCCCGTTTGATTCTCAGATCTAGCTGCATTGGCGTCTATGATGGGATGATGCCGGCGAATTGGGCAGTCAAGTTCGTCCTCTCACCCGCGAACGTCAATTCCGCATTATATTCTTCAAAAATGGCATGGTTATCGATTAATTTTCCATCTTTCTTGGAGAATATCAGCCAAAAATGCTGCTAGACAAGTGATTTTGCCTTTTCTAGGCATCTGTTCATGCAAGACTTCAGGGTCCACGTCCGCCATTTTGGGTCGTTTCTGTGCAGATATAACGTGCAGTTCAACCATTTGCTCGACAGACATATCTTTTAGGGCCCTTTTTTTCTTTTTTGTTTTAAAACAACATATATTGATAAAGACAAAACATTTAATTGAAACAAATGAAGATTGAAGTAAAAATTTATTTGTATACTATTTGTAGTAAAACAGCAAATGTCGACTCAATGGCAATGGACTGCAGTATATGTTCCTGTATGATCCTTACCACAAGATACTGATATACCAGTAAAACCGCACACCCACACTAAGTTCAGCTCATTAATAGAAGTGTACCAGTATGACTAATTTTTCCCTCTATTGTAATTCTATTTCACGATTTTTTAAAAATATCTCTTCGTGGTTTAAGTTTATGATGGATTAAACAAAATAACGTTTTGATAATATGATTGAGGTTTACAAGCTTTTAGTCTCGAAGTCTTGCATGGAGAGAAATGGCTGTAAAGTCCCACAACTAAACTGTTCAACTATTAGGACTAAGTTTTACCTCTTTATAGGTGAATGTTAATTATATATAGAGCTTATCTCCGATAAGATGGGCCTCCATCTGCCCTATCTTCCCTTACCTGAGCAAACAAAATCTGTTTTCTAAAATTGCAGTCAGTCGTAATGGCGACACATTTTTGGACGCTCTCGAGATAGATTACGAATTTGAAGTTATTGTTGACGCAAGCGGAGACTTTATGTATCTTCTCCAAATAATGTTTGTATAACAGATTATATATTTTTTTTTTTAAAGTGGCATAAAGATTTGAACTTCTGATGAACTATATCATAATTGCACTTTCATGCAGTAGTTTAAGATCGTCAACTTCAATTTAAGGTAGTGAATTACGTAATAATAACCACTGATTCATTTTCTAATCCACCGAGATTTTTGCAAGCACACCCACATAATAATATACCACGGAAAGCCGTCATTCAATCTGAAAGCCAGACAGTATTATGCTTTGAATACCGAAAATGTCTCGAAAACTGACTAAGAGCAGTATTGCATAACTTGATTATAGAAAAGGGTCGTTACGAGGGAATACCAATCAACGAGCGGCATTGTAATATGTGTAATCTAAAAGCTGTCGAAAATGAATGTTTTGCTTGTTTGTCCATTTTATTGGGAACTGAGAAAAAAATATTTACCGCCATATTATCGTTCATGGCCGAATATTGAAACTTGTAAAATACCTCTGTCTCCAAATTCAGCAAGAATCTTAAACGTGTTGTCTAAATTGTTATACACATGTGCAACAGAAAAGGTCAGAAAATAATTTTTTTTTACAAGTTATTAATGATTACATTGCATTCTAAGATAAACAGAAATAATTATAAATTGGTCTTTACATCTTATGTCAATTTAAAAGTATTTTTTTCATTAAATGATATGCATAAAATATGCAACACTGAATAGAATTATATATCTTATCATCTGCAATATGACATGTTTGCAGCCTCAAGTATGTAGCTATAAATTGTTTTAACAATTTAATGCTAAATAAAGTGTGTTCTCTTCCGTAATTACTTATGTTTAATCCCTACGTGTTAGGGATGGATCTGTAACAATGTAAATTGTTAATGTCAACTCAGGAATATGACTGTGCTACATGAGAAGGCAATGTTTTTTAATAAACAGAATTGTTTGTTATTTTGCCGGTTAAAAAATCTGATGATACATATACATGGCAGGACTTAATCTAAAATATTGGGTTGCATGTCTATTAACTGACGCAATTGTCTATAGTCTTACTTGTTACGATTCCCGTAATTTCTTGTCAAATAACATAACGTAACTAATGGGTCGGGAGACTTTCTCCACAAAACGCATTTTAAAAAAAAAAAATTTGAAGATGAAGGATATACATATGTTGTAATTGTGCATGGCAGTCAAATACTTTTCTAACTGGTTCTTCCTATATGTATCGGCCTTTAGGCTACAAGTATTAACAAGGTAGAGCAAACCCGATACATTAAAAAAGTGTTTGCCCACTGAGACCAAAACGCGACTAACAACGTCTAGGCCACATAGAAAATAACAATGGAATGGTTCATTAGTTTGTTTGGTGACATGATTAATGATAATGTATTCTATCATCATTATCTCAGGAACTTGTTAAGATTAGAGCTTTGAATATTTAACAAAAGAAAGAAAGACTCCAACAAGCTTTCACAATTTCTAAAATACAAATTTATTTTCCTAAAATATAAAATATTTAAAACAAAATAAGTGAAAGAATAAAAATAACTTACAGTGTAGAAATTCCTTAAATATTCCTAAATTGTTCTATCGAATTCACTAATCCGGAAACTGTCCAAAGGTATTCCGAATGAGGACACTAATGTGCTTATTTGCCAACAAGAATCACAGTTCTAACATAAGTTATGCATGTACTCAAATAATAGCTTTGGCTACTAAAAAAAAAATATAAATTATAATACAAAGGTCATAAACCAAATGAAAACTATATTATAATTTAAAGATGATACATAATTCCGTAACATAATCCACCTCCTAAAGTGGGACCGCCGCACTGACAGTAATTTGATTCATGCACTGGAAAAAGGTGATAGAGGCAGGGAAGACGAAAACTGGTAGTTTACATTCAAAGTATTTACGTCATCACCGTCATGCAACGTGCGCATGAATATTAACCGATATTGTCGTGTTCGTGGTTACGGAGTGTCTTAGGAATGGTATGGTTCACCTGATACGTTCAAGCGTTACCAAAATGGTCAAGCAGCATAAAAACAAGTTCTAGATAAATGACTTTAAAAATCTTTTCATATTTAAGATTTCTGCGAGTCTGCGTCCGTGTAGCATGTTTAGTGACACCACCTTCAGTCCGTGTAGCATGATTAGTGACACTGCCTTCAGTCCGTGTAGCATGATTAGTGACACATTATAGAATGTACGTTACCCCTGTCGTGCATCGTAATGTCGCGTTTTTGTTGCCGAGTGTCTTCGAAGAAAGCATCGTTTGTAACTGATTGGTCGGTTCGAACGTCTCCCAAAAAGTTAGATTGATCCCAAAAAAGGTAAAATTAACGTCAGGGCTGATAGTCAGGCAAAATATCGATTTCGTCGTTACCAACGAATGAGAAAAGTCTCTTTACATACTGTGTTCAGTTCTTGGATCATATTGTATCAAAGCATGCATAAACTGGGTCGATTTCCTCACTGTTCCACTTAAAGAACTAGAGAAATAACGACACCGTTTAAATTATGCATACCAGTCTTTGAGCCTTATGTAGACATCCCTCAAACGTGATGCTGATGTTAATTACTTCCATCAAATGTACCATCTGTGACATAATTTAATTTCGAAATGCCACATAAACCTGCTATTTTCCAATAGACTATGGCATTTACACATCTCAGAATAATCATGAAAGTGTTGCAGATGGTAATTAAGGAAACACGTGTGCAATTGTAAAATAATGTTTTGTGAATTGTGGCAGTAGCACGAATTATACGTGTGTAAATATGACGGGCTCATTGTAGTGTTATGCGAACTTCCCATTTTATTTCGACATTCCCGATATTGTTTCCAAGATGAAAACTAATACAATACATTGTCTGCATGACCCATTTTGTCATAGCTGTGACTCAAGATGTATCATTATGTGATTACATAACCTCGCCGTTAAAAATGTCAATTGTGCTCCTTTCTTTCTTCGGAATCAGAACGTTATAGATATTTAGACAATTTTTTACTAGTTTTATGAATGCATGAAGATTGTAATTTTTTCCGTGTGAAAACAAACTGCTTTTAGTGATCTATTTGTAATGAAAAACCATTGTGCCTCTAATTTGGGTATAGATGGCACTTTATGTGATTTAAAAAAATGTATTATATCTACAACGTGAACACGAGGAAAACATATATATTATTAGTGTGTGTAGTTGACATGATTAATTACTTTGCGTTGCAATCATTTTAAGCGTACCTTACTTATAATTAAGTTGCTCGAGAAAGAGATTGTTGTGAGAAAATACAAGACAGTTATTTTTCCTCGCTTCGGTCACGCTCACAAAGAATTATAATATTACAACTTTCACAGAAACTATCAACGGACTGAAAAAAAACACCCGTTGAATTCATATTATTTACAGCTGTTATCAGATTACTTTTGTACCGGGTATTCAAGCTACCATAAATCCGTACTTGCATCCGCTCTGTAAGGATGGAACTTCGTTTCCTATACATCTTCAACGTGAACAGAAAGCAATCATATCCAGCACAGGTCGTCTTTCCTGGCAAACGATTTGTGTTCTACTGATTCCACGTGCCCACAAGATGAAAGTAGCTATATGAAGGCAGAACAATCACAACAGAAAGTCTGAATGAAGGAAATTCCGAATGAACTTAATTATATGAAAGTGGCAGTGCCTAAAAAGAAAATCTATGCTTCTGACAAGACACAAAACAAAAAAAAAACCGATGTAGATTTTCCATGTACGTTTGGTATTTAAGTTTATTACATACCCATCATTATACAAACTCATAATAAAGGCTACTCTTCCTGAGGCTGATCTGAAAACTTGTATCAGATACGAATATAATACAGATTTACATTCATTGCTATCGAGGATAACGTCACTGAGCAAGGGTAAACGGATAACGGATACCGTCTTTACTCGCGTATAAACCAATACCAACGGCAGATCTGTGTATATGCAGTTTGTAAGGACTAATCAGTAGAACAAACAACATAGACCCTGATCTGCCTGCGCATTATGCGACGGCAGATCAGGGTCTATGTTGTTTGCATTTGGACCCGTTTTATACACGAGTACATACGGTACGTTATATTTAGAAGCAATGTACAATGTGAGTAGATGGATGGATGGCAACAAAGTGAAACAACAACTTTAACATACAAAACTTGTATTTTTTATGAATTAACGGTGGGGGAGGGGATAAACAAACCATATTTTTTATGCAATAACGGGGGAGGGGGTAAACACCATATTTTTGGCGGGGTAGATGACTGCTGTTGCAACACAAAAAGCGAAAAAGTTTCGCACAGGTGCCTCCATGATTGAAACAGACGCTCAAATTGTTTAGGGTATAGAATAAAGACGTCGTCAGTATAGTAACTGGATCTCAGTGCTTGTACGTAGGGTCTCGCGAGATCCAGTGTCCTTGCACTTTCAAACTCGACGCAATACAAGCATTCATATCAAGTTACTGTACTGATAGCCGGTATGTACCATCACCTCATTATAACAATCGTTAATTCAACTCAAACAATTATCGTTCATAATCCGTTTTAATTTCCGAGGTTTTTCAGGGTGTATGGATCGGCGTGACCAAATGATTTTGTGCTCCTGTACGTGAGCACATTTGTGCGAGTGCACATTATACAGATTTTGATGTAAAATTTTGTCGTTGATGAAGGCAGCGATTTTCAAATGGTGTCTTATTTAATGGCTGTAAGTTACAATTATTAACGACACAAAGATGAAGTTCACATACTACTCTATATATGGCCACATTATGATTAACTTATGTTACCGTATGTAGCCTTAATTTTAGACGACCTTACTAACTTCCAATCAAATAACAAAGTGTTACTTAATTATGGATTCAGATGACTTTTCTCCCCAAAATGCATATTTCATCTTGTTTTGGTTCATAAATAAGCTCGAATAAACAAATATGATAATTAAATCTAGAAACTTTTGTGGTCAGACTTTGCTTCATAAATATAATGTCTTTTTAGCTACAGGTATTGCCTAGTGTAGGGTAAACCAAATTTAATCAGAAAATTGTATGGCCACTGAGATTCTAGTAAGATGAGAACCTATTCCACAAAATGAATCTCACGTTACTGGTTCATTAGTCTGCTCTGGTGACATAGTTAATGACAATCATCATCATCAGCATCATCATCATCATCATCATCATCATCGCAGCTAAACCGCATCTCAAGATGGAACGCTACTGATGGTAAAATTCAATCACAGGAAAAGCTAGTTCGGACACGAACCATGAAAAACTCATCTTCATTTGTAGTATTACCGTCAATCCAGGTGTGTACATTGAGCATACGTGTTGACCATTATTATCGCTTTCATGCTTCAGAGTGTTTTTAAAGAGTTTTCTTTGACCTGGCTTCGAGATTATTAAACCGTTCTCATGCTCAAACTCGGACGCAACTCAAAACTGTTACATCTGGTTGGCTGACATAAAACCACTGATCAGTCAGATGTCAGGGTTCCTCTGAATGGTTGACAAGAAATCACTGACCAATCAGATAACAGAGTTTTAAGTTGAGTATGAGCATGACAGTAGTTCTATACTATTTGGTCCTGATAAGTTCGAGCGTCACACAAAAAGGTCAGAAGGTATCGGTCTAATTGTCCAATTACCCACAAGGTTTTATTGTCAGGCTATGTATCGAATTTTTTACACACAAACGCTAAATGCTGCTTAATAATAAAAGACCACGCACATCTATTTGCTTTACTTCAATTATCTCCAGCAAAGCATATAGCAACGGGTTCGATTATCCCACTATATAATAGACAGAAGTGAAAACATGACGACACTCCTTGAATTAGGAATAAAGCACTAGCTAACAGTTACAGTGATGTCATAGAGACCTCATATGAAAGGTGATATTGTACATTATATTTCCCTTAAATGTGGAGTTTGTGAGTTTAGTAATGAAATGCCATGGAAACCTACCATTAAGGAACCCGCACATCATAATGTCATCTATTCCACCTCCTAAGGTGAGACGCTAATAGTGGTAATTTGATTCACTGACACAGACTACTGCGCTGGAATGGGGGGGGGGGGGCATACATACGATTGGCAATAAAAAAATACGTGTGCACTTGCAAAAAAAATTGTGAGTTGTATAGTAGGCGAGGTTGTTATTTTATAGCGACATAGCTAAGAATTATTTCTATGTTTAAACTGTACTATAATATCTTGTAAACGTGTCTTTTTTCTAACTGTATCATAAGTAGCATCATATGATGATAACTGAACTTTGCTTTTAAGAACGTGAGAGGCGCTACTTAATTTCTTAGATAACAGAACACTTGATATCAGGGCCGGCCCAAGGGTTTTTGGCACCCTAGGCGAACTACGTAAAAAAAAAACAACCCACTTCCGTCTAATTTGGCACCCCTTAAAGCCTGACGCCCTAGGCGACCGCCTAGTTCGCCTATATGGTCGGACCGGCCCTGCTTGATATATGCATAAGATAAGGGTGTCCTCTTTCTTGATGAATGCTTTGGCAAAGAATCTGAACAATTCGAAAACAAAATGCTTCCCTTGATCTTGTTATAAGAGATCTGTTTTTACATTGTCTATTTTGGGGGTAATGATACTTTTATGTCATTCTAAAAAAGAAAGAGTATTCAGGTCAATGGTCCGTATCATCATTTTTTTTTTTTTTCTACGGAGAGAATGTCCCATAATTGCATCATTGGTGTATTTTGTTCAAATGATTAATGATATTGCCTCCACATTCGCTTAAAATATCCTAGTTATACGAAACTGCCCAATAAAGAAAAAAGATTGATGTGAGATAATACTAGGTCGGTAGGATAATTATTTCAGACAACACAAAAACGAACTACAGAGATGAAATTTTTAAAAACTAGTTTTAAACTTAAACATGTCAAAGGGTCTGCATTATGGTCCAAGTTTTTCCAATTCTACAAGAGCAACGATATAATGGTTGATTGACGGGACTGGGTTTTACGCTTTAGTCACAAACCAAGAATCCCAAAGACTTTATCTATATACTGCATAGTACTTTTAAAGTGATCATAAAAAGGAAAGAACATATTTCCACACCGTTTGGATAATGAGTTGCCGGAATATCGTTTACAGGATGCTAAATTACCAAGGAGGGTCGTTCTTAGTGCAAGTACCATGTGTAGACGAAATCCTAACCATCTCAGACATTCTCTCCTCGTCAAAGGTTTGTGCTGTGTAATAGACAAAAGAAGCTACATGAACGATAAACAATAAATATTAACATCAAACAAATGGAGTAAAGGGAAAACTGAATGATCCTAATGATCTCAAAGAAATTTATCGCACGAAAATAAGTTTAATTACGATGAAAACAAAGAGAAAATACTCCTGTAGTTTTCTCATCTGCTTCCAGTAATCCAGCGTACCACCACCTCAGTTTGCAAATATACCGCAATGCCATAGTACAACTCTTAATGTTCGATTCCATTACACGTTGTCATTTACATACATTTTGCTGTGACCGTGTGAAAATGTTCGTCCGTGAGTACATTAGTGAGTGTGCACTTGATGCAGATTTAGACAATGATTTTCTTCTTCGCAAAATAAAGATTTCAATTAGGTTTGTTGTATCTGGCAAAGCCACTGATACTTGTGATGCAAAAATATAGCTGACACTCTGATGTAAAGCCGTTGCAGAAACCAGATCCCATAGTCACAAAACCGAGTTAAAAATATAACTCATTCTCAAATCTAAGAAAGTTTGATCTTCTAGAGCTTTACTGTGAGTGAGGTCTCTTAAGATTGAGGTCTTGACTAATTTTTTGTGTCTCTACATGCATGCACAATTTTAATGACATTGTATGATATCTATACATGCATTAACAATTTTAATGACATTGTATGATATTTGAGATGCAGTTTGAGTCTGCGGTTAATATTTGTGCTGAGATAATTTCGCGAGTACTGGTTAAAAACTTAAGGCATCTAATGGTTTTCAAACATTGGTCTAATTGTCACGAGTTTTATTGTGAAAGAAGCTTGGGCTCAACAATCGTTGCTTGGGAATACTCTTCTTTGCTATATTTCACCTTCACACCCTACACGAAACATTATTGGACAGTACTCAGAAAATAATAAGATTCCATTCCTAAAATTCCCATCGTCTTACGTAGCAAGTGACAAGTTTTAAAACATTTAGCATTAGAAATGATTAGGATAAACATTTCACGAAATTCTCTTAATTGAAGGTATTCAATCCAAGAAAATACATTTCAGATAGTTAACAAGCATTAATGAAATGAAAAGGCAATACTCTCTCCAAAAGTTGGATGTCCAAACAATTGTGCAGATGTCGGTAATGAAATTCTAGTCTGAAATTCCTGATAAGCAAACATATGCTGTATAGCTTCTTACTAGGATAACTTCGTTATCATTTCACAACCGATGCAAACCTTTTCAGATTTTCGCACCAACTCCTACACTATAAACTCTTCATTAGAGATATCTGAAAGAAAAAGACACAGCCGCAGATTTTATTCTGTGTGAAATAAATTATAGGTACAAACTGAATCGATTTTACTATTTATTTAATTCGAAGTGCCATTAGGATAATATAATTTGTTATATTTTACCTCCACATATGATTGCACATTAATAATTAAAGTATTATGAAAATATTCCCACACCAGAGAAATAAAATTTAGAAATCCCAAGGAAAAAATTGTTGCAAGAGTTAAAAGAGCTGTCAGAAATGATGATAAACCACGAATGTCCATTAATCAAATGAGACTTTGAAAAATATGGTTGCAGCACAAATTATTAAATATATTTATATGAAACTAGAGCTTGAATGTTGCTTTTTGCAGCCATATTGAATGTTAATGATATGTCAGCGGTTTTTAAAGAAAACAAATTAATTAGTACAATGTTAACAGGTGACTGTCGCTACAGTTAATACAAGTTATTTTATTACACCAAAACTTGTAACTCTTCTAGAAAAATTGAATCACATTCTGTACTGCTAAAGCCTCCTCCATCTGACATATACGCGGACTTTTTAAATGGTTGACACCAAAGTTCTGAAAGTAAATTTGATGAAGAAAAAAACAACAACAGCAAATAACAAAAACCAAACAAAAGTGGATTTTTAGACTCCGGATCTAATATTGTATAAGATTTTCATCATATTCTCTAAGATCTCACGTATTTGACTAACCACTGACGTTTTCAGAATGTAACATACATCTTCCGTGTATATTTTGCCTCTCAGTTTCAACACATTTTCTACTGAGGTCCTTAGGACAATATACATCCGTTTGAATGACACGTACTCTACATGATTAGTTCATGAGTTAGTGTCTATTACCTGTGGTCTCCTGGCTCTTTGAGAACCAAGAGATCTTCTTCCTAGCTTCCTCTTGTTGATCTTGATACTTGATTTTTCAATAAGATCTGGGACAACTTGTGCATACGGTCCCACGGCTCAAGATTTAAGAGATCAATCCTCTAGGTCACTTCATCATGGCAACACGCACTTCACAAGTCACTCCATCATGGCAACACTCACTTAACAATTTAACGTAGTTTAATATCATTTACTTTTTTCCGACTCCCACGGATACTTCTTGTCAGGAACTGCAAACCCATCACAAGTACTTTCAACATTTGAAACAGTTCTGAACTGACCAGCTTGTTTACCCTCTTCGCCACTAATCCATGCATCTAGTTTGGACAAAATACTTTGAATACTGGAGTGCGTAATGGAGAAGTAGTATGAAAAGTCAAGTAAATTGCGAGAAGAAACCGACGAGCTAGATGTGTCCTATGAGGAGATACTAAAGGAGGCCGTAGAGTTTATTCTTGGATTAGAATGAATGGTGACATACAAATAAGTTCAGCAACCATGTGGTCAATATTAAGGTAAATAGAACGCACTATATAATATCTGAAAATGATGTTACTTAAATATGACTTGTTTACTAGAGCACGTTTAGAGTTACGTATCAAGTTGCTCCCATATGGTATTAGTGAGGACTTGCGCACCTCAAATAATATAGATGTAGTACTATCAGCGTATCTTTGGATCATGAACATAATGAAAACATGAAGTTGAAGCAAACATGTAAAATTAGGACAACAGAACCTCATGACGGCAACTGGGATGCTTCTACGAAATTTCATGTAATTCTCATAAGTCGATGGAGAAATAGACGAGTTGCCATCATGAAGATGCGTTCTACAAAACCAACATTACAAAAATATACTTTTGTTGAATGGTACCGGTGTCATCATATACCTGCATGATTTTGCTCCACAATGAAGAGGAACACAGTAAGGAATAAAAGTAAACAGAAGTTAAAAAAAAATCTCTGTCTTTGGTGATTGCATTTCTGACTTTCAAAGAGATCTTGTAATACAGTAATGCAAAGATATATAAAAAGGTTTTTGTATGAAGTATGATATTATAAACTAGCAACAAGGGTGTAATTATAAACAAAGATGCAGTGTGAGATTTAGTTACCACAAGTTTAGCGAATATCTATTATTAGACACCTGTCTATACTGAAACCAAGTGATATCTCGATATTGGGAATGAGAATTTAATAAAAGTTACAACTTCGTAAAGATAGTTGTTGTCAACCACATCTTTCTACACGGGTGTTGAACAGATTGTGGCAGATAACAATTTTTATAGCACTAATTTGTAAACATGCATCTCTAGCAGTGTTCAAAATGACATAATCGGTGAAATTAGCAATCAGTATTAAATGTGCAGAAAAAAATCTAGGAAAATGTACAGTAACAAAAAACTTGATTGTCTAAATATTTTCGTCTAGAAAAAAGAAATATGTGTCAGTCGAATCTAAAGGCGAAAGGGCACACGTTGCAATGTTACAAAATACAGAATCAGCAAACTAAAGTAAAAAAGACAAATAGTATTAATTATGTTGGGATGAACTGTGGTTCTCATGGGTCATGAAGAAAAAAAATAAAAGATGCAAAACAAATACAATGACGAATGAGACACCATGTCTAGAAAAAGATATGTCATGGGTATGTTGTGATTGAAGTGCGAGGATCTTAAATTTTTACAGAAATGTACATAATAGCATTGTAATACAAACTAGGCATCATTGGCATTCACATTTAGAGTTTCAAAGTGGTCTTGTAAAAATGTAACAAAGGCTTTTGTGGCAAACAAGGTATGATATTATCAACTGGGAACAGGGGGGTAATTACAGATCTATAATCATCACTTAGTTTTTATGATGTATGTTTAAATCGAGGAGTAAAAGATTGAAACAATTTTTTTTACAAGTTTTTAAGCAAAGATATACTGACAACTTTATGGAAAATTGGTCCGGAAGATCATCTAGGGCTACGCTCTATATATAGGTATCACAAATTAATTTCTTCAAATACGAGTATTATTGGGTGATTGGGTATCTTTGTTTGCAAAGCTTTTTGTACAAAAGAGTAACGTATTCAAGCAATTTATTTCATGCATTTTGTTCATACTATCTATAATATATTTTATGTATTTTCTTGAATTGCCCTTACGTTTTTGTTCAAATCACAAATGGTGTTTCTATTGATACGAAATTTATCTTAAGGCTGCCTCTGTCAGGTATTTTCATATTTGTACATTTTCATGCTATGCACATATTTTTAATATTATAATTAATGTGGAGATCAGTTACAGTATACATTTAAATATACTACCGCCATAAAAACGATTTGCATGTAATGTTTGTTAGTATGCTCGAGGACCGTTTGGTATAATGGTGATAAAGCTCATCTTCATATAAAAACTTTGTACAGTAATCGTGGCTACAGAGTGTGTGCATTTCATCCATGTTAATCGATAACGTGACCACAGGGTATGTGCATTTCATCCATTTCATCCATGTTATTCGATAACGGGGCCACAGGGTGTGTGCATTTCATCCATGTTATTCGCTAACGTGACCACAGGGTATGTGTATTTCATTCATGTTAATTTATAACATGGCCACAGGGTGTGTGCATTTCATCCACGTTAATCTATAACGTGGCCACAAGGTGTATGATTTTCATCCATGTTAATCGGTAATACCGTGATCCATCTGACATGAAAAACCACAACTCGTAATATTTTTAACTACAGAGCACTACAAGTAATTTGAATATCATTGGATGACCATAATCAAGGTGGTAAATTATTGAATAGTAACCCTTGAAAATATGGGTTAGTATCCAAGTTTAGGTCGACTTCATTTACTGAAGCGTATCCGAATTTGGATGTTTGTATTAGAGTACATCGTATAATCTTTTGGATTCCTATTATAACCCATTTTGTAAATTTATTTATTTTGCAACTTTTTTTGAACATCCACTAAGTGTAGCAAAGTTTAATAGATGCATGTAACTACACAAGAAATCTGGATTTTTTTCGAGCATAAACTAAAATTCATTATTCTCTGACATCCATATCGAAATTGTCAAAAAGTGTTCATTATAAACGTGAGATGAGTTCACTTCCTAACACTGCAAAATATTACCTCATACATGCTTGTGTGCATAGCATTGTTAACTGTTCTGTGTCTGAAACTAACCTGGTTTAAGGCTCCGTCACCATACTCGTGAACTGGTCATGCAGTACAGAGAGTATCAAAGGCAAACAGGCGCTGCGCAGAAAATTTAATTTGAAAAATATGCTTTCTTCTTCTTCATGATGAATTTTCATTATGTTCCCGTGCTATGATTTATACACACGCCAATGCAAAAAATGCATTTTTATACAGGAAATTATCATATAAACCTGTTTTCATAATTGTATAATTTAATTATCCCTATATACTTTTAAAATGATCTCATTACCATAAATACAGCAATGCAACTTGCAGCTTGTACTCATCTACTCTACTGACCATGCCATAAAGTAATGTGGTTGTTATTACAAGGTCAGCATTGGTTGATGAGAGAAGTAAACATAAGGGCTATTGGTAATGCACAATTTAGTACAGGTGGGTGGGGAATGGTACTCTGAGTGTGAAGAAATGACTATAAGTTTTGGTAATAGTGATGTCCTATTTCCTTCAGTAAAGTATCATGTAACAATTAGCAGTGCGTTTGTGAAAGAATAACTTACAATAAAGAAATTCCATACCCTTTTGTTGACAGAATTTGAAGCAGTGTACATAAATATGGAGTTTGCATGCAATGAAATAAAAATGCCACTGACACTTATCAATAATTCACTCAGCAGCAAAGAGAAGTGCATGTTGTTTAAAAAGTTTAAGAAATTGAACATAGGGTGTTTTTATGTACATACTGTTTGCAAATAAAATACATTTTAGTCAGTCATGATAACGTGGAAAGTACTGGCCAATAGCAGCATTTTATGAGAAACACAGTGACACAATTGTACATGTCTGTCGGTAATGATAATAATAATGAGAATAATGTCAGTGACAAAAATTATGATGATCCCTAAGCTGAACAGTTTGGAATGTTTTAATAATCTCTGTTCATATGTCTTTTTGTACATGTTCAACTCTATCTATTTATCTATCTATCTATGTGCCTATCTGGCTGTATTCAATTGAAATGTTGTACAGCAACTATGGCAAATACACCATAAAATGCTACTCTGATTTTCAGTTGCAAGTATACAGGACTGCCACCATACTCTACTATCTTGCGGGCTCCCTCACATAAAGCAGAGTGAGTTGATATGTCAATGACAGGCTGTTTCAAACACTTTAGATTTATCATTCTGTAACCATCCAAAATATTTACAGACCGTTTTATTTGAAAAGTAGCATTTTTACTATTGTGATGAACACATGCAGCTTCCTATTACGCTGAATTGAAATGCGGTGCACAACAGTGTTGGTAACTTTCTATTCAGCGAATAACCCTTTTATCTTTATCAATTGATATGGTGGACAGCTAATCTTGGCATTACAAATCTGTTTCACCTTCTCATCTCTTGATACACTCAGTTTCTTTATGGCTTGCCTATATTTGTCAGTATGTCGACCACCAGTGTCATTAAATCGCCTCCTTAAATTATTATTTCTTCTTTCTAAAGCCCTCCATGCCTTTTCAAATGACTAGATTGTAGCACGATGTAAACTGATTGATCGAAAGTCTCCAATGGTCACACACAAAACAAAATCAATCAATATTTAACACAAATGCAAGAAATGTCACTAAAACACCACCAATATCTATATAAGTGAATCGAAGAATCAGCTTAAACTCTTTCCCTACACATAGCCTGATTGACACATCGTAGATTCCACTGTAGAAGAACACGAGGACGTATACATGTATACATGCCAAACTAGCAGTCTCAGACTATGTTACGTTACACTTAGTTTGCAATTTACGATTAGTGACAATTGTAACATGCAACAGATCTGTAGTATGCAATTTCTTATGTATCTTACCGGATCAGTTCATAATTTTCATATAATCAACAATTTTCTTCTCTTCAACCACACTTTTTGCCTTGCGGGAAGTGCTTTCTCACACGCTAGCGGAAACATAACTACAATAGTTCTCATCCTTCCAAACCAAATCAATATATGTACCGTTTACGAAGACATATGATGCATATTTATACTATATAGCTAATTTAACGAAGTATTCGTTATCTTTAGACCGTTATTATGAAGGAACGAATGATAATACCTAAATAGATCAAGTTTGGCAAATTAATTTTTACAGAACTATATGCAGTGAAACTCTGGAGGACAGGCAAGTGGATTGTAAACAAAGGAATAATTCAGTTGGCATTATGTATTTCACACATGTTTCGGAATTTTTATTTGTTATTACAGTACCGACCACAACTATACTTTTTATTAAAACTTTGATAGACATCGGGTTGCGACTGTATTGACTGCAATAAAACATTTATGGCAGCTACCATTACATTGCGTCGGGATGTTTGCCACATGCGGTGTACGTAAGGACCCATGTGTATGCAAAATGTAACGCTCGTTGCATCTTGTTTAGTGTTTGTGCAACACGATAATTATAATGCAATCGCTCAATTCTATATCTAAGCCGTTGTCTATTGCGTGTAATATTCAATATCAAATTGCCAATTTAAGCTCTTATAAATACCTTTTCAACAAAACGGGTTGTGCCTGCACATTCAATTGACAGTTTTTTAAGTAAATAATGGAGCATTTTCCACTTATTAACTTCTGTAAATGATATCTGGCTATACCACACCCACTCACCCTATGAAGCCTGTTCGCATTACCAATAGCCTTTAACCTAAGTAGATAGAGCGTACAATTTGCTAATGTATATGTAGATCACATAGAAAACTTTTGAAACGAACTATGAAAATTACAGAAATGTTTGGGCCAGTTATGTATGCCAAAAGCAATGCCAGCGACACTTTTGATGGTGTTGTTACGACTCTAGGTCTTACAATAATGTAACAGAAAGAAAGTGAAACCAACAATGTAAGTAACATCAACAGGCAATTTATTTCTAGACAATTCAAGTGAAAATTCAAAAGATACTTACAGTAACGTGAATTAAAATCGTAATAATCCAATAATCCTAAGTGTCCTAATCACAAGTCCTAAATATAGAATGTTCCGAATGAATTCGTGAATCTTAAATGTCCTGATGTGTCAGTAGTCTTGAATGTTCTGATATGCCTGGATGATGTAATCCAGAATATCTTTGAATAAATTCACATAAATCCCAAAGTCAAGTATTAATCCAATATGAGAATAATACATTTGGTAATTCCAATGAATATTCAAAATAAATAATTCTTCTATCTGAATTTGTTATGAATTTTCACAACACCACTATAAACATCTGATTATTAAAATCATTCTTCGTAGACTGACCATTTTAACAAGAATGAAATATTGTCCACTCAAATCTCTATATATAAACATAAGTCACGGAACAGAATGTTCTAGAATATGAGTAACTCTAATGGAAAATTCCGCTGCGTACGTGACTTTTCTCACGTCAAGACGTGGAAAATAAAAATAACAATCTAATTGTTAAATGCTATGTAAACAAGACTGACCTTGAACTCAAATGCAGTAAATATGTTGTTTACAAAATGACTAAAGTACAACTTACCTCATGGACACATATTATAAATTCAATATACATAACACCTCCCCTCATAAAAAAAGAAAGATTTATGCAATAAAGCTTTCATTTAAATATACATAATCAAAATTTCATACGAAAATGACTTATAAATAAATGTTGCTCAACTCAGTTACACAAAACAAAGCATTATAGTCTATGCACGTGAAAGTGAACCTGCGATCACATTGTCTTTTCCCCTGATGTGTGGAATGTCAGTGTTATATTCCTGCACTATTAATCTCCATCTCAACAATCCCCGATTTGTATCTTTCATTATGTTGATGAAAGTTAGGGGATTGTGATCACTGTATACAATAACGGGAGAGAGAGCCGAGCTAACATACACTTAAAAATGTTTTAAAGCCAATATCAAAGCCAAACATTCCTTCTCAATTGTGGAATAATTTTTCTGGTGTTTGTTTAGTTTTTTAGAAAAATAGTACACTGGATGATCCCCACCATTTTTGTCTTCCCGAATCAGTACTCCACCAACACCTACATCACTTACATCAACAGCCATTTTTAATAATTGGCTGAAATTTGGTGCTGAAAGAACTGGTGCATTATTAAGCATCGCCTTCAATTTATCAAAGGATTCCTGACACTCGTCAGACCAATGATACTTGGATTTCTTGCACAACAAATTGGAGTGTTAATGATATAATTTAAGTCATTTACTTTCTTTTCAACTGTATACCGACTATACAATTTAACCCGAAGAGGATTTTGAGGTATGGGCAAGAGAGCCAGAACTTTCTCACCAGGTTTAACATTCCTTTCCGGTGTATTTCTGTCATACCTTAATTTAATTTTTGACTGAGTAGTGTGAAGATTAGTTCTTGCTACTTCACAGGCCTTTGACAATTTGTATTTGAAATCAGAGACGTAGTCAAGAATATTAATCTTCGAATCTTCATTTGAAAGAAGTTTCTCCTTCAATAATTTCAACGGTCCACGGACAGTATGTCCAAAAACCTGTTCAAAGAGAGTAAAACCCAATGACTCTAGAACTGATTACCTAACAGCAAACAACAGCAAATGAACACCCTCATCCCAATCCTTTCCTGTATCATAGCAATATGATTGAATCATATTCTTCCAAGTTTGATGAAATCTTTCCAAAGCCCCTTCATTTTCATGGTGATAGGCGGAAGATTTAAACTGTTGGATGCCCAATTCATGCATAACTTGTTGGAAAATGCCAGATATTAAATTTGACCCTTGATCACAATGGACAGATTTACGTAGGCCAACAAGTGTAAAATAAATAAAAAACTTCACCAAAGCTTTCACAATGGTTTTAGTTTTTATATTTCTCAGAGGAATTGCCTTTGGAAATCTTGTAGATGCAAACATGATGGCCAATAAGTATTGGTTGTCTGACTTGGTCTTAGGTAAGGGACAGACACAATCTACCATTATTCTGCTAAATGGCTAGTCAAATGCAGGAATAGATTGCAGATGAGCCTTAGATATCTTCTGATTGGGTTTTCCTACCATTTGACAAGGGTGACAAGATCGGTAGTATTTAGAAACATCACTTTTAAGTTTCGGCCAATAACAATTAGTCAAGATCTTGTGATAAGTCTTATTGACTCCTAAATGACCAGCCAAGGGAGTTTCATGGGCTAGATTAAGAATTTCCTGTCGATATGACTTAGGAACGACAATTTGATAGCTCACTGACCACTCGAAACTAGCTGGTACCTCAGGTAGTCTTCATTTTCTCATAAAGACCCCATTTTTTACAAAGTAGCACACTGGAACTTGTGTGGCTTCAGTTTCACTAATAGCCCTTTGAAACAAACATGAGATTTCAGGATATTGTTGCTGTAAGACAATAAGTGATTGTCTTTTGTCACCCAGATTAGAATAGAGAAAATGAGCTGTAAAAAGAGGATCACTGTGATCAATACCTTCTTGCCCAATATCAGGAGAGAACGTGACCTCATCAAAAGACTGGCCAATAAATGTGTAAGTTAAAGGAATAATTTCCTGATCAGCAACATTCTCAAGAGCTCCTTTTGCCATAACTTTTGTAACTCCACAAGCAGGATACAAATCTGGGATTTCAATCTCAATAGGATCAACTTTCTGATCCAAAGAAGGCTTGTCAGTTACAAGTGAATTGACCACGACCTTATCTTCAGCTAGGTAAAGAAGTCACTGCCCCAACAGTCACAGGTCCAGACACTAAGTCTGATGCAAAATTAACACAATAGAGATCAACATTTACAAAGCCGCTTTATACTCCGTAGACTTTCACTAGAAGAAGACATCTCAGACAAAGGCAAAGTACTTGATAGCAAAAGACTCTGAGAAGCTCCTGTGTCCCTTAATATTTTAATAGGGATATGTTTGGCAGAATCACCAATAAGTGATATAGAAGCTTCTGACATAAATGGTTCATAAATCTCCAAAATAAAATCAGACTGGGGTTTGTTTGACCAAACACATGCATGACTTTCAATACAAGACCGTGACCTTGCCCTCTTTCAAATAAGAGCATTTGGAAAAGATATGTCTTTATTCTGTTGCTTTTTTTTTCAGCCTGAAGCAATCAGAAATGACGTGCCCTTTCATTTTACAATAAGTGCACGGTGGAAGAGATAAGGATGTCTGATCAGTCGTATCAGATGTTTGATTCCTAACAGTTGTGCTGTTTTGAAATTTGGAAGTACTCGTTTGAGATTGAAATGGTTTTTTTTACCAGAAAACTGCTGAGACGAAGACTTGTTGTCAAATGAAATTTTGTAAAACAAGGAATAATCATCATCCATAAGAGCAGCATTTTCCAAAGTTTCCACTTTCTGCTCAAGATAAGTCTTGACATCACCATGGATGCACCTCTTGAACTCTTCAATTAATACGAGCTGTCTGATCTTATCGTAATCTTGATCATCCTTCTTGGCTGAGCACCACATATCAAATAGTTGTTCTTTTTCCCTTGCAAATTCGACATGAGTTTGTCCATTTTTTTCCCCTACAATTCCTAAACATATTGTCGATATGCCTCTGGTACCAACTCATAACCTTGAAGATGTACTCCTTAACCACACCAGGATCAGTACTTTGTGGTACTGACGGTGAAGTGTAGACTTCACCAGCTTTGCCAATAAATACACTTTGTAATAACAAAGTCCAATGCTCTCTTGGCCATTTCAGGTTTTCTGCAATTTTTGCAAAGTGAAGAAAGTATTTATCTACTTCTTTTTCCTGAAAAGAGGTACTAAACTAATATATCTGGTAACCTCAAAACCTAACCTATGTGTAAAGGGGAGGGTGTGTGTGCTCTCCTTGTCAGTTCTAACTCTTTAAATCTATATTGCATTTCCCTCTCTCCTCATTCTGCAACTGCATCTGCCTGTTATTTTCTTCTCTTTGCAACTGCATCTGCATCTGCCTGTTCCTTTCTTCTCTCTGCATCTACATCTGTTTTTCTAATACCCTCTCTTCTCTCTGCATTTCCTCCTTCTGAAGCTGAAGCTTTGCAAATTCCAATTCCATCTGGTTTTGTAACTGCAATTCTTTAATTTCCAATCAAAACAAGATACAGACTTCCCAATTAAACCCTAAGCACGTTTATCCAAAATGTTCTTTTCCACCAAATGTGGAATTAAAATATTATATATCTCTTGCTTTGTCGATTTCTCAAATGTGTGAAATAAAAATCGTTACCATGGACAATGAAAATTCCCAAAAAAAGACAATTTAAATTGTAATTTAAAGAAATTCAGATCCCGGACGAGCCCCCAATTTCTGTTACGATTCTAGGTCTTTAAATAATGTAACAGAAAGAAAGTGAAATTAACAATGTAAGTAAAGTAAAATCAACAAGCAATTTATTTCTAAACAATTAAAGTGAAAATTCAAAAGACACTTACAGTAACGTGAATTAAAATCCTAATAATCCAATAATCCTAAGTGTCCTAATCACGAGTCCTAAATATAGAATGTTCCGAATGAATTCCAGTAGTCATGAATGTTCTGATATACCTGAATGATGTAATCCAGAATATTTTTGAATAAATTCACATAAATCCCAAAGTAAAGTATTAATCCAATATGAGAATGAACATTTTTGGTAATTCTAAGGAATATTTAAAATAAATAATTCCTCTCTCTGAATTTGCTCTGAATTTTCTCAACACCACTATAAACATCTGATTATAAGAATGATTCTTCATAGACTGACCATTTGAACAAGAATGAAATATTGTCCACTAATATATATATATATATATATATATATATATATATATATATATATATATATATATATATATATATATATAAACATAAGTCACGTAACCGAATGTTCTATAATATGAGTAACTTTAATGGAAAATTCCGCTGCGTACGTGACTTTTCTCGTCAAGACATGGAAAATAACAATCTAATTGTTAAATGCTATGTAAACAAGACTGACCTTAGACTCAAATGCAGTAAATATGTTGTTTACAAAATGACTGAAGTACAACTTACCTCATGGACACATATTATAAATTCAATATACATAACAGTGTTCTTAAACAAGTAGATTTTGATAAGATTTAGAACAAAAGGTTTTCATTGAAATCAAAATGGACTAATTATACCCACCTGAAAATGTCACATAAATTTACCCATGTATAAGATACATCAACTATGGACAACGTAGAATCAGAGCTACATTCGGATAATGCGCACGGTGATTAAGATTTACTCTGTTCGCATGAAATCATATGCTGTACGAACTATGTATTATGTAGTAGCGGTTTACGGCACATCTGTACAATGGTGGCTATATGGTGCTAATCAAAGGCAAAGCTAGAAGAATGTAAAATAAATTACACAACATATTAGAAGATAAACCCTTTCAAATAAACGTAAATATGAAGAACAACAAGATAATATATAACACGTAAAGATGTTGAAATTCTGTAAAATGTGTGTGTGTGTATATATATATATATATATATATATATATATATATATATATATAATAATAATAATAATAATAATAAATGATAATGGTACCACATGTAAAATCCTTAAAACATATGGTCAAATTTTGTTATATATAAACCTCATTCCCTCAAAAAGTCCAAGGTTTTCATCATCATACACATTTTTCATGCAGTTCACGTCTAAATACTTCTGTCTCACGCGGTATAAATAGTCACACTCCATAAGAATGCGTTCCACTGTCAGCGGACACTGGCATGGTATGCACTCTCGTCGAGGTTCACCCTTTAGGAGGTATGCATGAGTCTGACATGTGTGTTCGATAACAGATTGACACCATTTCTTCTATACGAGGGATGCAACTCTCCAATAGTGGGTTTGATGTTCTGAAGTTTGATTGTGGAGTTTTCGTTCCACATATTTTGCCAAGTTTGACGAGCATGCTGATTTCTACAATATTTCAAATCAGTATATGGAATCTTCCATTCGGAAACGGGTGACTGTAATGCAGCTTTGGCTGCTTTATCTGCCTTTTCATTACCCTTTATACCAATGTGACTAGCCAACAGTACAGAATATTTTTCCATCATGTTTCTGTAATATCTGGGATATTAACGGGTTGTCAGATTTTAGACTGTACAATGCTTTCAATAAGGAAAAGGAATCTGAAAAGATGATGAAATTTGTGTTTTGAGAGGTTTAAATGTAGTTCAAAGCGTTGAGTGCTGTATTTTCTTAGGTAAAAATTGAGGCTTATCCAGTAACCGGCTCGAGATCGTACCATGAGGTGTGTTGCAATGGCAGCTCCAACGTTGTTTCCATCTTTCTAACCGTCTGTATAAAGAAACGTATGGCTACAATAGGAGGCTCTGATTTCATTGTATTTACTCTGAAAAAGGAGAGGATTTGTTGAGGACTTTTTGAATTTGCAAAGGTCAAATATTATTTTGGGAACTTTTGCTAACTACTGGTGATTTAGAAAGTCAGAATTTTGCAATATTTGCAATATTCATTTTTGCTTCCTCTAGGTGAGTACGAATTCGTACGGCAAATGGTGGAATGGTGTTTGGTTTCTTAGCGTACAAGGTTTGGTATTTGAGCCTAACGACTACCTTATATGGAAACAAGAAAAAGACCAAAAAAAAAACCCAACAAAAAACAACAACAACAACAAAAAAAAACAACAAGAAAACTGCAGCAAAGCTGCCTGAAAACGGTTGAACCCTTCATGTGCATATCAATAAAACTTTGAGCTTACATTTCCAATAGCAGTTACTAATTTGTATAATTTTGACGGTTATTGTGTGCTGTTTTTGTTTACAAATTTCATTTTTTTAAAAATTGACATACTCACATATGGCTTAGATAGAAAATCGGTGAAAGTGACAAAGCCTGGGGAGCTGACTTACTGACTGACACCGCCCGACGTCATGGATATTTGTCGCAATACGTCAGGCGTGCGTTCTAATGGTTGCAAAAGTTGTATCCTTCTGCAAATGTAAATATTACGATATTTCTGAAGAACACTTAGACCTCTCTTCTTTCGATCAGTTTGTTTTGAATCAATGTTTTTGAAATTATGTATTCGAGTTTTGATCTTTTTCAATGACTTTGCTTTGCGTTGTCATCTTACACGCCTTACACGTCAAACAAACCAAAATATGAAAAATAGATATTTCTTTTACATTTGAGCTATGCACCAAAATAGAAGATTGGGGTCGAACGTTACAGTGAGGTGCTCAACTTGTAAGGTTTTATTTGTTCACATAACTACGTCCTTTTATAGACACATTAATTTGAATACCTGCCATGACAATACCAACAATCAAGGTTATAGCAATGATAAAACGTCTACTAATAATTCGATCGAAATGCACATATGTTACGTACTTATAATTTCAATCGAGAATTTTGCTCACCTGCACCATCCGTGTCAGATGTAGAACGTGGAGTTTCTGATTATGGTATAATATATCAATAAATACGTATAGCGATGTGTATTCGAGAGCTTATTGATCCATAAATACGTATAGCGATGTGCATTCGAGAGCTAATTGATCCATAAATAGGTATAGCGATGTACATTCGAGAGCTTATTGATCCATAAATAGGTATAGCGAAGTGAATTCGAGAACTTATTGATCCATAAATAGGTATAGCGATGTGCATTCGAGAGCTAATTGATCCATAAATACGTATAGCGATGTGCATTCGAGAGCTTATTGATCCATAAATAGGTATAGCGATGTGCATTCGAGAGCTTATTGATCCATAAATAGTTATAGCGATGTGCATTCGAGAGCTTATTGATCCATAAATAGTTATAGCGATGTGCATTCGAGAGCTTATTGATCTATAAATAGTTATAGCGATGTGCATTTGAGAGTTTATTGATCTATAAATAGTTATGGTGATGTGCATTCGAGAGCTTATTGATCTATAAATAGTTATAGCGATGTGCATTCGAGAGCTTATTGATCCATAAATAGTTATAGCGATGTGCATTCGAGAGCTTATTGATCTATATATAGATATAGCGAAGTGCATTCGAGAGCTTATTGATCTATAAATATGTATAGCGAAGTGCATTCGAGAGCTTATTGATCCATAAATAGGTATAGCGATGTGCATTCGAGAGCTAATATTTTGCCATACTATTTACGCATGATGCATGCACGGCAGTATCTATTTCTCCAGTGGACTGGGCCCCCTACGAATATATTAGTACTAATGGAAGGTCAAACCAAATACAAATTAATGCCAGCAAAGAGGATAAAAAAAACTACACACTGTTACTTCCTACTGTAAATAAAAAAAATCCCAATGCAATCTTATCAAAATTCCAGTTATGCATCAGTTTATGAAACGACTTCCTTAACTCTTTCCAATAATAATAATAATAATAATAATAATAATAATAATAATAATAATAATATATTAATAATAATAATAATAATAATAATAATAATAATAATAATAATATTATTATTATTATTATTATTATTATTATTATTATTATTATTATTATTATTATTATTGCTCAGTATCCCACTACAACATTCTCAAGACGTATTTGCTTTAGTACTTCCTCCATACATAAGTTTACCGGGATATATATTTATCTTTAAGACATATTGTAGTATCTGGTCTAAGTTGACGTTGATTTTTCGCTACGTATGGTTTCCATCCTTTGTCCTCGGCCTGAAAGAAGGTCAAAACAATATTCTTGTCTGTACTATAAACACAGATCAAACCATCTTTGATTATTGTTATAAAATTTGTTAATCTGACAACAACACAAAATAGATTCAATTAAATAGTTTATTATCATAAAAATTTACATGCTTATAGATTACATATTACAAATATTGCGTGGTTATCAAATATTATATATACAACGTTAAACATGAACTCAAAAGGGTAATCGTCAAGAGCTAGAAAGGAGAGGATGGACGAATATACACAATCTTTATAATAAATTACTGTAAAAATAATAATCTATGTCTTATTTTAAACGCTTCATAAACAAATTTAGCTAGTGAACATAGTATTTTCTTATTACTAGAAGTTAATAGTTCAATGTACTTGTGAATGTATGGTTTATTCCAGAAGTACTTTTGGATTAAGTTTACACGCAAGTGAGTATACACAGGACATACTAAAAGAAAATTATATTTGTCTTCAATATCATGGCTGTCACATAGCATACAATATCTTTCACTGCTATCGATTCTATTGCTTCCACATCTCCCAGTTTCAATTCTCAGATTATGGGAGGACACTCGGAGTTTTGTCAAAGCTGATCGATGTTTATAATTACACAAGAATTTGAAATAAATAGATATGTAGTCTACTCATTTTAAGACCGTTTTTCAATTGTTTCTTCTTTCTTTTATTCCATTATTTAACTCATTCCTCCTGTCTTTTCAAACATGTAATAGTCCAGGTTTTTCTTTGGTTTTTGTGTTGAGTGTTTGTTTTGTGGATATAAGTTGTCTTTTACTCTGACGGAGAGCTTGATTAGCTCAAAACGTTGTGAAACTGTTTTGTAATTAAGAAAATTATGATAAACATCACTTGTGTAAAACTGAAAATTACAACTTATGTCTCTTTACCAAGAAGTATTTGAAAATATCAATATTTATATTGTAAAGCATAATACTTGATACTGAATTATCATATTCATCTATATATTGTGTAATATAATTCTCCGAGTTCTTTTAGGGGAGATATTCTGGGTGATAACTCTCTATACCGTGAGTAAGGCTGCTATTCAAATGTTATTACTATTTAAATATTTACAACAACATACAACCTCAGAGAACAAAAATGTATAATTATCGTAATGTTAATTTCCCATCCAGCAAGTTGGCGTGTCTAAAACGTAACAGAGCTGTTGAGTAATTTTGTAATCTCTAGGGAAAATATCTTTTTATTGAAAACTTAGGTGTGATATATCACAGAAAGTCACCCGAAAGTATGATGATTTCATGTCAAACGGTTTTATAATTGCTAGGAAACGGTCTTCATGGTTGAATCTAGAAGCTCCATAAATCTTTTATATTGAATTAGCATCCAATATGACTGTTCTTACAGTGGTAAATGAATTACTAGTATTACATTTTTAAAACAAGACCAAAATCGAGGAAAAACGTTCAGCACAAACAAAAAGCGCAATGGGCTAGGCAAACCTTTGGATGAAACGGTATTATGGTAATGGCAGAGCCTCTGTTGTCTCGCCAAATCTCATTTAATGACAATTTTTCTATTGTACTGTGTCATCTGAAAACAAAAGTCAATACTGTAAACATAGTCGAGAGACAGGAGATAGGTCTAAATATACCAGCGAGATATAGCACCATTAACAGGGTGTAAGAAAGATCGGTTTACATGCAGAAACAAGGCACAGGCTTTTACAAGAGATGCGAATTGGTCAAAGAGGTTTAAAGCCTTTTAAAAAAGCAGGCGCCGTGATTTCCTTGAAAACTGGGTCAAATGTAATTGTAACAGGAAACACACTTTGATGTACTCCTATTCATCTTCCGATATTTTACTACATTTGTTAAGTAATTGAATTTGACACACCTCTTTGAGCACAATATCCGATTTTTCCCAGGCCAGTGAAGCTATTTAAATATCATGTTTTGCAACTCGCTAAGCTCTCTGGATTGAAAGACTATTAATTTTTCCGTGGAGTTCATTAACTGTTCTTGCTAAGAATATGTTCAAAAAAGTGCAAAAGTATTAAACATTATTATGAAGCAGTAACACAAGATTTGTTCAATGCACGCAATCGTTACAATGTTTATTACTATGAACAGCGAAAACAAATCTAAAGGTCAAAATGGCTGATGCACATAAAACTGCGACTTTGCACAAACCAAGACTCACGCCATGAATCATTAATCAATCTGGTATTGATGAAGCAACAGAAATAAAAAGTTGTATTAATGATAAAATGATGCGCACACTAAACAATGCGGGGTGCTCAGGAATGTGAGCAACGTGTGTGCTTTTCTAAAACTATGATCTCAAATTACATTTCCAGGCGTTGTGGACTGAAATATGACAATTTGCACGTTATGACCATGCATTATTTTCCCATGTCAATACTCTGATGAAGGGGTGACAATTCTAACCTTTTGTAATCAATCAATGACTTTGATGCTTTTCTCATGAGAGATCAAACTGACTAGAACGAGTTACAAAATCATATACAAACAAATATCAGCCAATACGTAATGGGTGTGACCGACTTTGTATGTCCTCTGAGTGAGTTTAACCTTTTCATTAACTGAAATGATTGTGCTTTATAAACTCAGTCTCCAATGTTCTAATGTTCATTACATGGCGATAAAATGTCAATAAAGACAACTGCAAAGTTCTTTTGCGACCCCGATACTAACGCGACTCAATTGATTTATGCGTGTCAGAGGCACCGCGTGGCCGAGTGGTCAAAGCCTAACGCCTTTACAGATCACGCACATATCTCACCTCTGTCCGCGTGAGTTCGAGTCTGGGCTCGACCAACGTGGGTACGTGGGAAAGCTTGCCAGTAGCTTCCCGTGCGTCGGTGGTTATTCCCGGGTTCTTCCTCCGCCAAATATACTGGCCACCATATATTGCCTATCATGTGCTGTAAAATGGCGTTAAACCACAGAAAACCAAATATTATACGTGTAAACATGTTAAAGATGGCGTTAGCTCACCGGGATTAACAACAAACAACATAAATCATCTGAATTAAAGCCATGTATTGCTGGTAATATAAATCCCCACCCCCACCCACCCATTAGAAACACGATTTCTTTGGATCAAATCTCTGTTTGGAGCCGTTGATATTTATTTAGTTCGTAGGATTTGTTGGCTGTAAACCGATAAAGCCTGGTCTGGATTAAATTATGTAGCATTTGCTGACAGAGCTGATACTGCTAAATCGTCACGTTATCGCCAAGAATTGTAATTAATAGTCTGAACGTGTTGAGGCCTACCAGATACACAATAACGTCCAATTTGTTGACAGATTTTGGCCGCAGTTGTTGGAGGAAGTAACCAAATCTTGATCCATGTGAACCCACCTTTCCCTTGTAAGTGAGACATTCAGCGTCAATTTAAATTGCTCATCACAGCAAAGAAGGGGGTAGTGCATACTTGCATAGTCCAAGAAGATCATTAATAATCGACTCACCGAATGCATTTTGACACGTTAAAGTTCAAACCAACAAATCAGCTCAGAACTGAAAATTCGATTTGTCTTCCCTTCCTCGCGGTCTTCCATAATTTCACGCTAGCTGTAGGAACATTTCAGACACTTAATCGAAATATTAGATTTTGTACATGACACAGAAAAAGGGTTTGTTTATTCCTTTCAATCAACCAAGCAAACGAGCAAGCAAACAAACAAATTTTATTGTCAGTTGTTTAGCTTATTAAACAAAATAATACTTTATGCAGTGTAACACATGTACACCAGTGACTATGCAAGACGTAGAAAGATTTACTTACAAGAAGAGCCGAAGTGATGCATAATTTTTTGTTAGCAAAAGAACCACAATTTAGACAAACAAACAAATTAAATTGGTTGATCTTTTTGTTCCTTTCGTGGTAGAATTTGTCTGCCTGTTAAGGTCAGAACTGTCGTTGCTAGCTTACATGTGTGTCCTGATGACAGTAATATGCGAAACTTCAAGGTAACATTACTACTGCACATTTAATGCTGATAAAGACTCCACTATTGAAGCCCACTACAGCTTTTTAAAAAAACGTTATGCATTATTTGACTTAAATCTGAAAAACTTAAATTTAATAATGAATAAAACTATCCAAGTTACAACATACGTATATAACTAATAGCACAGGACATAATCATAATCATCTTGACTCATCTATATTGCCTCAAAATTATATGTGGCCACTCCATTCTCTGTTCAATTATTTCCTACTTCTGATAGATAGATAGATAGATAGATAGATAGATAGATAGATAGATAGATAGATAGATAGATAGATAGATAGATAGATAGATAGATAGATAGATAGATAGATAGATAAATAGATAGATAGATAGATAGAGAGAGATAGAGATAGATAGATAGATAGATAAGAAATAGGTATAAGTAGCTACATTTTTGCGTATGGGCAGGAAAAAAAAATCTTTTTGATTTGAAATTTCTGCCACTTATGTATTTGTAACATTTGCTGACATGTAGTTATGCCGTGATCTAAAGAAAAGAACATTGTAAGCTTATCGTTTTAAAATATGATTGATTAAAATTCACAGTGAATGTTCCCAGCTTTCGGGGCGGAGAGGTGAGTGCTTACAAGCACACTCTGTTGTTGACACCTAATTTGAGCTTGGAAAATAATTATAGCTCTGAATTCATGAAATAGTAAAACAGTTTGATGTTGAAATGCATGTTGTTATGTATGATGTTTATATAATATTATAAATATTTTAGGAAATTATAAATGTTTCTTCACTTTTATATTTGCTTAAATCTTAATGTTATCAGGAAAAACATGTTTAACTAGTGTCCTTGAATTAGGTTGTTTTCATCAATATATTTTCTCAATTTGAAGGTCAAGGTTGAATTTTGTTTACAAGTAAAATTCCATTAAGATGACACATGTTCTAGAACATTCTGTCATGTGACCAATCTTTATATATGCCATGTTTGGTGGACATTTATTCAGTTTTGACATTACCATCAGTCTTGTAAAGAGCTATTACAGTTGTGAAAATTCATTCCAAATTCTAAGAGAGGAATTATTTTAAATATTCATTGGATTATAACAGTGCTCATAAACTTTTGGATTTTGGATTTTAATTGATGATTTTGGAATTTAAGTGAACTTATTCAGAGATTTTGGAATACTTCATTTTGACATCAGCACATCAAGATTTCTAGTACATCAGGACTTTGGAGACCATTAGCACATCATAACATTCAAGGACACAGCCGTGAATTCGGAACATTCTATATTTAGGACTTGTGATTAGAACAATCATTCTTATTGGATTATTAGGATTTCAAAACACATTACTGTAAGTGACTTTTTGATTTTTCATTTTAATTATCTAGTAATAAATTGTTTGTTGATTTTTACTTGATTTGTTGGTTTCACTTTCTTTCTGTTACATTTTTCTTAGACCATAGAGTCGTAACAGAAATTGGGGGCTCGTCTTCTGGGATCTGAATTTCTTTAAAGCATATTAGAGATATTAAAGTTATTTTTGAAATTCATATTGATTTTGTCTCGGAATTTTTTTTTGTCGTTGGCAAAGATTTTATATAGAGAAATTTTTCTGTGTGAAACCAACAAAGCATTGATTATGATGTGGTTAAGGAGTACATCTTGAAAGCTTATGAGTTGGTACCAGAGGCATATCGACAAAGGTTTAGGAATTGTAGAAAAGAAACTGGACAAACTCATGTCGAATTTGCAAGGGATAAAGAACAACTATTTGATAGGTGGTGCTCAGCCAAGAAAGTTGATCAAGCTTATGATAACCTCAGACAGCTCGTATTAATTGAAGAGTTCAAGAGGTGCATCCATAGTGATGTTAAAACCTATCTTGACGAGCAGAATGTGGAAACTTTGGAAAATGCTGCTCGTATGGCTGATGATTATTCCTTGACTCACAAAATTTCATTTGGCAATAGGTCGTCCTCTCAGCAGTTTTCTGGTAAAAAACCATTTCAATCTCATTCGAGTACTTCCAAATTTCACAACAGCACAACTGTTAGGAATCAAACATCTGATAAGACTGATCAGAAATCCTTATCTCTTCCTACGTGCACTTATTGTAAAACGAAAGGGCACGTTATTTCTGATTGCTTCAAGTTGAAAAATAAGCAACAGAGTAAAGACAGAGCTTTTCCAAATGCTCTTATTTCTACGAGGTCAAGGTCACGGTCTTGTATTGAAAGCAATACATTTGTTGGGTCAAACAAACCCCAGTCTGATTCTATTTTAGAGGCTTATGAACCATTCATGTCAGAAGGTTCTATATCACTTATTGGTGATTCTGCCAAACCTATCCCAATTAAAATATTAAGGGACACTGGAGCTTCTCAGAGTCTTTTATTGTCAGGTACTTTGCCTTTGTCTGAGGAGTCTTCTTCAAGTGAAAGTGTTCTTGTTCAGGGAGTAGAGTGCGGCTTTGTAAATGTTCCTCTTCATTGTGTAAATTTGGCATCAGACTTAGTTTCTGGACCTGTGACTGTTGGGGCAGTGACTTCGTTACCCATAGAGGGTGTTCATTTTTTACTAGGCAATGACCTAGCTGGAGATAAGGTTGTGGTTAATCCACTTGTAACTGACAAGCCTTGTTTGGATCAGAAAGTTGATCCTGTCGAAACTGAAATCCCTGATTTGTACCCTGCTTGTGCAGTTACTAGAGCTATGGCAAAAAGAGCTCTTGAGATTGATGTTGATCAGGATATTATTCCTTTAGCTGACACATGTATTGGTCAGTCTTTTGATGAGGTCACTTTTTCCTCAGGTATTGATCAATCAAATGGTATTGATCACAGTGATCCTCTTTTGGCAACTCATTCTCTTTGTCCTAATCAGGATGACAAACGACAATCCCTTGTCGTTGAACAGGAGCAAGATCCGAGATATCTTGTTTGTTTCAGAGGGCTATTAGTGAAACTGAAGCCACACAAGTTCCAGTGTGTTACTTTGTGAAAAATGGGGTCCTTATGAGGAAATGGAGACCACCTGATGTACCCGCTGGTGACGAGTGGTCAGTGAGCTATCAAATTGTTGTTCCTAAGTCATATCGACAGGAAATTCTTAATTTAGCCCATGAAACTCCTTTGGCTGGTCATTTAGGAGTCCGTAAGACTTATCACAAGATCTTGAATCATTTTTATTGGCCGAAACTCAAAAGTGATGTTTCTAAATACTGCACATCTTGTCACACTTGTCAAATGGTAGGAAAACCCAATCAGAAGATACCTAAGGCTCATCTGCAACCTATTCCTGCATTGGATGAACCATTTAGTAGAATAATGGTAGACTGTGTTGGTCCTTTACCTAAAACCAAGTCGGGCAACCAATACTTGTTGACCATCATGTGTGCATCTACAAGATTTCCAGAGGCAATTCCTCTGAGAAATATAAAAACTAAAACTATTGTGAAAGCTTTGGTGAATTTTTTTACACTTGTTGGCCTTCCCAAATCTGTCCAGTCGGATCAAGGGTCAAATTTTATGTCTGGAATTTTCCAGCAAGTTATGCATGAACTAGGCATCCAACAGTTTAAATCTTCTGCCTATCACCCTGAAAGTCAAGGTGCTTTGGAAAGATTTCATCAAACTTTGAAGAATATGATTCGATCATATTGCTTTGATACAGAAAAGGATTGGGATGAGGGTGTTCATTTGTTGTTGTTTGCTGTTAGGGAATCAGTTCAAGAGTCGTTGGGTTTTAGTCCCCTTGAACTAGTTTTTGGTCATACTGTCCGTGGACCATTGAAATTATTGAAAGAGAAACATCTTTCAAATGAAGATTCGAAGATTAATCTTCTTGATTATGTTTCTGATTTCAAATACAAGTTGTCAAAGGCCTGTGAAGTAGCAAGAACTAATCTTCACACTACCCAGTCAAAAATGAAATTAAGGTATGACAGAAATTCACAGGAAAGGAGTTTTAAACCTGGTGACAAAGTTCTGGCTCTCTTTCCCATACCTCAGAATCCTCTTCAGGCTAAATAGTTTGGTCCTTATACCGTTGAAAAGAAAGTAAATGACTTAAATTATATCATTAACACTCCTGGGAGACGGAAACAGAAACAACTTTGTCATATAAATATGTTAAAGGAATATTTTGACAGAGATAGCCCAGCTAATTATTCTGTTAATTTAGTTGTACCTGTCCCACACAGTGAAGATATCAACGATGGAATACAATCAGATTATAGCGACTCTGGTATAACCAATCTTCGGAATTCAGAAATATTGAACAACCTAGACCAGAAACTTTCACATCTACAACAACAGGAAAGAAATGAACTAAAACACCTATTACATGACTATGAGCACTTGTTTCCTGATGTTCCAACACGAACAAGTAAAATTTATCATGACGTTGACATTGTAGATTCTGCGCCTGTGAAACAGCATCCTTATAGGATGAATCCTCTCAAACAGAACTATCTGAAGAAAGAAATTCAGTATCTACTGGAGAATGATTTCATATAACCAAGTAAAAGTAACTGGAGTTCACCATGTATTCTTGTTCCCAAGCCAGATAATACATTCCGTATGTGTACTGACTATAGAAAAGTCAACAGTGTCACCAAAACTGATTCATTTCCAATCCCAAGAATGGACGATTGCATTGATAAAATTGGAAATTACTGAATATGTCACCAAGTTTGACCTTTTAAAAGGATTCTGGCAAATTCCACTGACGGAAAGGGCAAAAGAAATTTCAGCATTTGCAACTCCAGATGGACTTTATCAATATAAAGTCATGCCGTTTGGAATGAAAAATTCGCCTGCAACGTTTCAACGTCTGATGAACATGATAACATTTGGTCTTGATAATTGTGACGCTTATATCGATGACGTCATTATCTACAACAACACCTGGGAAGATCATTTGGAAACCATTCGAAAATTCTTTGATCGACTCAGCGATGTGAATCTGACAATTAATTTGAGCAAAAGTGAGTTTTGCCATGCTTGTGTCACATTTTTAGGACATATTGTGGGACAAGGTCAAGTTAAACCTATAGAAGCTAAGGTCAAAGCTATCTCTGAATTTCAAGTTCCAATTTGTAAAAAGCAACTGATGCGATTTCTAGGTATGGCTGGATATTATCGGAAATTTTGTTCCAATTTTTCCAAAATTGCTGAACCTTTGACAAGTTTATTGAGTAAGAAAGCCAAATGTTATTGGTCTGACAAGTGTCAGGAATCTTTTGACAAGTTAAAGGCCATGCTTAAGAATGCACCAGTTCTTTCTGCACCAAATTTTAGCCAATCATTTAAATTATCTGTTGATGCAAGTGATGTAGGGGTTGGTGGAGAATTGATTCAGGAAGACAAAAGTGGTGTGGATCACCATTGTGTTATTTTTCTAAAAAACTAAACAAGCACCAGAAAAATTATTCCACAATTGAGAAGGAATGTTTGGCTTTGATATTGGCTTTACAGCATTTTGAAGTGTATGTCACCTCAGCTCTTTCTCCAATTATTGTGTACAGTGATCACAATCCCCTTACTTTCATCAACAAAATGAAAGATAAAAATCGGAGATTGTTGAGATGGAGTTTGATATTGCAAGAATATAACATTGACATCAAACACATCAGGGGAAAAGACAATGTGATTGCAGATGCACTCTCACGTGCCTAGAAATGTAATATTGCTTGATGTAATTAAGTCCAGTATCATAAAACATGTTCTTATGTAATTTTGGTTATTATAGTATTAGATGTATATTCAAAAGAAAGCTTTGTTATATAAATCTTTCTTTTTCTTTATGAGGGGAGGTGTTATGTATGATGTTTATATAATATTATAAATATTTTAGGAAATTATAAATGTTTCTTCACTTTTATATTTGCTTAAATCTTAATGTTATCAGGAAAAACATGTTTAACTAGTGTCCTTGAATTAGGTTGTTTTCATCAATATATTTTCTCAATTTGAAGGTCAAGGTTGAATTTTGTTTACAAGTAAAATTCCATTAAGATGACACATGTTCTAGAACATTCTATCATGTGACCAATCTTTATATATGCCTGTTTGGTGGACATTTATTCAGTTTTGACATTACCATCAGTCTTGTAAAGAGCTATTACAGTTGTGAAAATTCATTCCAAATTCTAAGAGAGGAATTATTTTAAATATTCATTGGATTATAACAGTGCTCATAAACTTTTGGATTTTGGATTTTAATTGATGATTTTGGAATTTAAGTGAACTTATTCAGAGATTTTGGAATACTTCATTTTGACATCAGCACATCAAGATTTCTAGTACATCAGGACTTTGGAGACCATTAGCACATCATAACATTCAAGGACACAGCCGTGAATTCGGAACATTCTATATTTAGGACTTGTGATTAGAACAATCATTCTTATTGGATTATTAGGATTTCAAAACACATTACTGTAAGTGACTTTTTGATTTTTCATTTTAATTATCTAGTAATAAATTGCTTGTTGATTTTTACTTGATTTGTTGGTTTCACTTTCTTTTTGTTACATTTTTCTTAGACCATAGAGTCGTAACAATGTCAGTCACCCAAAACCAGAAACATGTTGGTTGGTTGGTGTTTAACGGCGCAGCAGCATATCAATGACTCTTTAGTGCCAAGGAAATGGGAGTAAAACCAGAAACATGACTCTTTAGTGCCGAGGAAATGGGAGTAAAACCAGAAACATGACTCTTTAGTGCCGAGGAAATGGGAGTAAAACCAGAAACATGACTCGTTAGTGCCGAGGAAATGGAAGTAAAACCAGAAACATGACTCTTTAGTGCAGAGGAAATGGGAGTAAAACCAGAAACATGACTCTTTAGTGCCGAGGCAATGGGAGTAAAACCAGAAACATGACTCGTTAGTGCCGAGGCAATGGGAGTAAAACCAGAAACATGACTCTTTAGTGCCGAGGAAATGGGAGTAAAACCAGAAACATGACTCGTTAGTGCCGAGGAAATGGGAGTAAAACCAGAAACATGACTCTTTAGTGCAGAGGAAATGGAAGTAAAACCAGAAACATGACTCTTTAGTGCAGAGGAAATGGGAGTAATACCAGAAACATGACTCTTTAGTGCCGAGGCAATGGGAGTAAAACCAGAAACATGACTCGTTAGTGCCGAGGCAATGGGAGTAAAACCAGAAACATGACTCTTTAGTGCCGAGGAAATGGGAGTAAAACCAGAAACATGACTCTTTAGTGCAGAGGAAATGGGAGTAAAACCAGAAACATGACTCTTTAGTGCCGAGGAAATGGGAGTAAAACCAGAAAAAATAAAGACTCTAATATAAATTTAAAGCTTTTGTAAAGATGCAAATCATGGTAATTGGGATTTTCTTTACGAACTCTTACGTGTGTTAGTCAGTTAGAAAGTATGAATGGATAGAAGAATGGGTTCCTAGATAGGAAAGTATGAATGGATAGAAGAATGGGTTCCTAGATAGGAAAGTATGAATTGATAGAAGGATGGGTTCGTATATATTAAGTATGAAAGGGTGTAAGGATGGATTGCTAGATAGAAAAAGATGAAAAGATCTTTATGATAGACTGCAAAAAAAAAAAAAAAAAAAAAAGATAATGGGCTGTATATATTGACGGCTTACTGTTAAATTTCTGCAATACTAGGTATTAATCTCCCCTTAATTTCTGTAGAACCCATGTGAATCTTTATATCTCAATGGATTTACAATATTAAAAACCCAAAAGCAAGCAGTTTTTATGCGCATTTAATATATTTTGAATTAAAATCTGAAAGGTCCCACAAGCATTGATTGAACTACAAATTTATAATTGGATTGCAATCTCCGTCCTTTTATCTCCATCTATTTTTTTTTTTTTTTTTTTTTTCATTGTGGGACAGGCCCCGGATATAATATTTTAATTATTCATAGATATACCTTACACAAGATAATGGCATTTTATTAAAACCGGAATATATCTGAGTATATGTGTTTTGTGAGTTTAACGCCATTTTCAGTACATGGTAGGCTATACATGGCGGCCAGTATATCTTGTGGAGGAAGAACCCGGGAAGAACCACCGACCCACGGGCAGCTAATGGAAAGCTTTCTCAAATACCCACGTTCGCCGAGCCGAGACTCGAACCCACGCGGACAGATGTGAGGTATTTAATCTGACAACTGTATTCGAAAATTAGTTACTGTATTTCCATATATTATTATTACTCAGTAGCCATTAAAGATAAAGAATATGATTGTTGTTCCCACGCAGTATGTTTCTATGTGGAGTTATTGTGTTGAAATCAACAATTTTATTGCAAGAGTGGTAGTAACTGCCAGACGTAAAAATTAACACTCTTCAGTTTCCATACTTATGTATCTTTTTTGCTTCTATCAATGAAATCGGCAGATTACATTATGCTCATTTAATGCATACATTTTATAAATCATTAGGTCCAGGACTATTCAGTCTTTTCCTCTTATCAATGTATGGTAAAAACAAATCGTCTGCTTTCACAGAACGAGGTAAAAGGTATTTTCTAAACCATTTTCTGCAGAAAGCATCATGTGACGAGTAAAAATGCAGAATGGAAATTAACCTGTATTTTGTTCTAACAACAAGGACTTATCAAACCATTACAAAAAGGTTTAATTAGTAAATAAATTATAAAGTTTGAGGAAGGTGTTTTAAGGAAACACGAAGAGATATATATTTTATATAAAAACCAAACCATATATTTAATTTCCCATGTAATTTATAAATATTTTCAGACGTCAGGGTTATGTAAAATCAAAACTTGTTTCAAAGCCTTTTTGTAGAAATTACTAATCTTTATATAGTATTGAAACGAATCTATATATCTATCGGCCTCGATAAAATGGTTGAAGCGATATGCAACCACCCACCAGTGCGGTTTTTTCCAGCTTTGGTGGTTTGATACATTTGTTCAAGTCGCCATGTTAACCGAGAAAGATGCTGATTTTATATACATCGATTTTAAGCTTTGGTTTGAGAAAATATATTTTCTTCCCTGAACGGTTGATTTTAGTTTTAAATTTCCGTCCGTCACTATAAGTATATATAGACGATTCGCATTTAAAGGAAAAGGAAATCTTATTTTTATATGTGCTTTGAATGAATATACAAAGTAAATCGAAATATATACAAAATTATTCAATTCACTGATAGTTTAAAACTATGGCCGTTTTAATTTTAAACATTCGCGTCGGGAGTCTGGGCTACAAAATTCGCAATTGTGGATACAGTTCTGACGTCACTTAGTCGCATCAGGTCTGTTGCTATACATTGGGCTACCGACATCGCTGTTGCTACAACATTTATTTTGGAAATGCTAAAATAAATCACATGCAACAACTATCTTAGAGTGTATAGTAAATAATGTTTAGAAGGCTGTCAGATTTGTACAACCTATTCTGAGAACTTACCGCTTGTCACTAATATAAAAGAAAACTATAAATGATAAGTTACACAAATTCAGCAATTTATCAACATACTCTGAGAAATTGCTAAGACGTGTTTTATCATATGAAATCAAATTATATCATAATTATATCCAAACTTTCTAACAACTAGCAAAACTACGAGCCACTTTCAACCTACTGTCATGTTGTTAACCGGAATTGATTAACAACAAGTACGGACAATTACTACATTCAAAGGTGAGGAGATTTCTAAATATGGCGACATCCTGTGCATCGGTAAAGTCGGCAAAGTCGATGATTGTGGAATAGAAATGGAAAAATTATCTATTATAATAGCGCCGGCAAGCAAAGCTTCTGTAAATACTGAATTTTCTACACGTTTTACATTTAATAAAATCATTTGAAGAGAAGAATTTTTTTAAATATTGAAAATAAATAAATAAATAAATACAGAAGCAATCCCAGATAAACAACCATAAAGTATTATACCCTTCAAGAAAGCGTTTAATTTTTCTCGACTAGTAGTGTACATGCTTTACATCATGCGCGTTGATTTGCAAGATATAAAACGTTCACACAAGGAACAAATTGACTTCTTATACAAGGATTATAAAACTTAGTTTTGTGAGAGTTGTGGGTCGCAAGAGCACCACAAATAAAGGTACTTTGATATTTAATGTTACAAATTTAATGAAAAACAATTAACATTTAACTGAATCAACTCTCTAGTGGGATGTGTAAATTCAAGTAATATGACGTTTCCGGCTTTATGTGTCTGGGGATCGTATTCCGGTGATGTAATTAGATGCATTTGGACGCGGATAAAAATCTAGTTGTTGCGTTTGACATTAAAATCAATACATAATAAGGTTACAAACACACACACGCACAAAATCCTTTCAAGAAGTGCAGTAGATTCAAGAAGGAAAGAAAGGAAGGAAACACAAAACAATTGCAATAGTCTCTTTGAAAAAAATATATGCAAAAAAAAATAAATAAAAAAAAATCAGTATTAGTATATTTCAGTTGTCCCCTTTTCTCATGAATTGTTTACTAACCTTCCTTCTGTGCATACATTTATCCAGTAATCAGTACACGAAGTATCTTTTACATATTTGTAATAAAGAAAATATTTAATTATAAACCATATTTAAAAAAACGTAGGAGTTTGGATGTTGAAAAAGTTACTTTTAAATCTTGTACATGTATTTCAATTAAACAACAAGAATAAACAAAAATGGACACAAGAAACAGCCAAACCTAGAAGTTATGTATATTTTAAAAACAAGGGATTTTTAATACCAGAAAATGAATCACTGATAAATGTTGCTACAAAGAGATATTAGAAATTATTATTTAAAAACTCAGAAGCGGTGTAAACTGCATCTAAAAATGTCCTAAAAGTTGATGGATGTGAACAAGTAAAGATTAGTGGAAACGTTTTTAATATTGAAATCCGTGTGTCTCAACCAGCTGTTTATCTTTTCACAAACGACTTTATTTTATATTTTCATAATGGAAACTCTTTACAACCACAACGCGTAAGAATCCCCATTCGACTTTCATTGACCTATATATATATATATATATATATATATATATATATATATATATATATATATACATATATATATATACACACACACAGTACAACAGGGGGCCGGCGCAAGGGTATTTGGTGCCTAAGGCGCACCGTCAGCCTTGCGCCCCCCCCCCCAATTATTTTTTGAAAATGAATATTGTGCATTAGTATGAATAAAAATTCTGCCTGTTTTTCTATTTCTTTTTTTAGATACTTACTATCTTCTATTTTACGCTATTTCTCCTTTTTTATTCATTCAATTAAACCGGCCCTGCACTACAGTTTCACAACGTTTCGAGCTTCTTCGTGGGGGAAGAAATAACACACACACACACACACACACACACACACACACACACACACACACACACACACACAGAGGTAAAACATAAGCTGAGAGAAGACCTGAACTATTGAAAAGGGAAAACCTTCAGAAAAAAAGTTACCTGATGACAAAAATGATAATCAGATGAAAAACAGGATCATAATGTGCAAACCACATGTATCCTTTGTGCATGGGTCAGCATAGCACAAGTTTATTAAAGCTACGGTTTATGCATGTTATCCGCACAGAGAACCAAAAATCTTTGACCTAATTTGAGGGTAAAGACAAAGAACGGAACCCATGCGTAGCGTAAGCAGCGCCATCTAAGATCAGAGATTTCAATATGTACTAAAATTTATATCGCGGTAAAGTTATGCTTGGAAAAATTAGTAATGAGTAATGAAAATGTGTCATGAGACTGTAGTAGCGAAATAATAAAATAATGATATCAATAATAATAATAATAAAAAGAAGAAGAAGAAGAAGAAGAAGAAGAAGAATTTCATGTAATGAGTCAGGAGTATTTAAAACGAAAAATTATCGCGAAGAATTATTTACGGGTCATAAACTTGAGCAGACTGCATTGGGAAGTGTTTTTCTTTATTTTTTCTTCATTTAGACCGAATTCTCATTGTATTCTCAGTTGTAAAATCCAATATCGTTCCTGTCGTGTGCGTATTATATCGGACAATCCAGGGTTAGCCTCTCAATCGTTTGCATTTTTAACCTGTTCGTACAGATACTCGACAATTGCCGACACGCTCACAAGCGGGGCGATTATCTACGGTTCCAGTATTTTCCCTAAACAATATATTTTTCAGTGGGTGTCCTTACTTCTCTCTCTCTCTCTCTCTCTCTCTCTCTCTCTCTCTCTCTCTCTCTCTATATATATATATATATATATATATATATATATATATATATATACATATATATATATATATATATATATATATATATATATATATATATATATATATATATATATATATATATATATATATATATAACCAAAAACAACGCCGAACTGTTTCAATCCCTCTCACTCACACCATACGGTAATTTAACTTTAAATACATTCTTGTATGGTGATACAACGCTTCCGTATAAAGTAAACATTCGTATTTTCGATGCAGCTCATAAATTTATTGAAAGTCAAAAATATTTACTTAAGCACAATTGTTACTATAACGCATGCAATTCCACGGAACATGAACAGCTGCAAACAGCAATTTCCCCTATTTTTCCAAATGATCCGCCATCGCCTCCGCAACGACACGCTCTAAAAGGAAGCACTGTTCACTTATAATCTCGCTTTTTTGTTCCTTTTTATTTATTTATTTATTTATTTTTGTCCTTCCCATTTCTTTTCTCCCTATTTTCTCAACTTTCTACACAATGTTCGACACATTTTAATTGACAATTTCTCCTTTTACCTTCTTTCTTCTCTTTATCCTCGTCTTTCACCCACTCCCTCGTTGTTCATCCTCCTGCTTTGGCTAAATGCTAATGTTTAACCAAGAGACTCTTTACTTTGACTATTAAATAATTTAGGGTTTTTTTTGTCATTAAAACTTAATATCGTCCGCCATATACTCATATATATAAAATTTTTGTGTCGTAAAAGGAGAAGATCATTATAAAAGCTATTGGCTTTCGTTCTAATCCTGTACATTCTATATCGTACCTCTTGTAATCTCCAACAACAAATTTATGAAATAAAATATGTTTAAAGTAACTAAGAATAATAATATTAAAAATAGTTTATAGGATTTGTTTTTGCAAATGAATTATTTAACAAAAATGTAAATACGTTTGCGATATAATTGTGCTATTTGAATTTCCTATTATTACAGTTTTAAGAAAAATAATTAATGTCAAGGTTTCAATTGAAGTCAGTTTTGAGTCATAATACTTTTTTTTATTACATTATAAATACTATTGGGTATTAATTTTTTTACTGGTTGACAAAAGTTAATTTTATCAAAAATACTTTTAGCGTTTGTCAAGATAATTGATTTTGTAATTAAAATGAAAGATTTTATACTGAAAATCTGTGACTTTTAAATTTACCCAAATTGACTTTAGAAATAAGTAAGAAAACTTCCATTCAGCGTGTTATTTACACAATTTGCAGATATTAAATCTGCATCTGTTAAAAGTAACAGTTTATTTGGGTCTTTTAAAATTAAAGAATCCATTCCTATTTCCAAACGAGGCAGACACTCATACATTTAAATTAACACTATATCCAGAAGAAACAAAGATACTTTATAGAACCTGATATTATCAGATTTGTACACGTTCTCGAATAATTTTGCTGTGACATGAACAAAATTTATGCAAGTTTCTTTACTCGGATCAATAAAGTAAAACATGCAGTATACGCCATTTTAAAGCCAATTATTTTACGAAATATTGTCAGTTTGAGAAAAGTTAGCGTCCATAAAAAAAGAAAATATAAAATTCGATAATAGGTTTTATTTTAAAATTGCTTATACAACATTTTGTTCGTAAACCTATAATCTGATTCATAAGACATCGGATGTGTAAATACATATATCCAATTTTGAATAGAGTGTACTAAACTCGAGACAACCAAAGTAAGACTAATATGAGTGGTATTTGAAAAGCTCTGAACATTTTGTTATAACTTTTTTGTCTCATAGACAAAATAACGTTTTATAAAATGATCTGTATCTGCGCGTGCGGCACGCCCGACATCTGCGGATATATGCCTGTGACGTAACATAGGTAAATGACAGTTACATAAGACAGGAGAACAATTTTGCTACTGCGCAAAGAACATACTGTAAAATCCGGGTGTTTTTAGGGTACTCCTCGACTGATATCATTGCTGATTTGGACAAAGTTTACGGATGTAATTTTCTGTCATATCCTACAATTTTGAGATGGCTTCTTCGTTTTAAAGATGGTCGCGAATCCATGGAAGATGACCTGATTTCTGGAAGACCGTTGTCTACAATTGGCGAGCGGGAAGTGGCTGCTGCGAAGGGGGCAATTGATGAAGATGATCGATGCACAATGGAAGATATTTCTATCAAAACGGCCATTAATTCGTCAGCTGTTTTTAATACACTGAAGAATCATTTGAAACTCAGATGGGTTTATGCAAGATTGGTCCCGCATTTATCAAAAACAGACTCGGGTTGAAATCGTCAAACAGCTACTCGCCAAATATGAAAAGAGTGGCCAGCGACGTTTGAATGAGATTGTCACAGGTGAGGAAACATGAATTTACTCTTCTGAACCAGAGTCAAGAGAAAAAAACATAAAGTTTGGATCTGAGAAAACAAACAGAGAACACAAATCGCTGGACGTAGTCGGACTGTCAAGAGTTTTTGTGGCGGACTACCCTTGTTACAAGGTGTCCGCTTTATTTGGTTGGTTATCGTTATCTAGAGGATGATCGACTTCGGTGTTATTGCCCAGATCGAGTAAATAATAATATAAATTATGAAATTTATAGATGGAATAAATAGAGATCTGAGCAGATATATATAACAGAATAACACGAGCCCCCGTACATGAAATATGACAATTTAATCAATTACATAAACAAACTGGGATAATACATTACATTAGGAAGATACACTTCTTTTTGAAATAAATCATTTACTGAATTTCAAACACAAATATACTTATATAAATAGCCGATCTGTTTAAACGATAGAATTAGTTCATCATAGATTCGAGTGAACAATCGAAGTCATTGCCCTGTACAACTGCATAACCTGCGATAAGCTGTTCACTCCAACTTCGATGCTGCTGTCCAGTCAAGATTGATGTTCTCCTCTTGTTTTTCTTCTTTTCCTTCTCACGCTCTATTTTATCTCGCCTCTATCCGGCCCTCCAACTTTGCGTGGGTAGGTAGGTAGGTAGATAGGTGGATAGGTAGGTAGGTGGATGGAGCTATTTCCCCTTTCAAAATAAACAGAGAAGCAACCTAAATCTTCCGTCAAATATCCTATTGGGAATTAAGAATCAATTTCGCCCCTCTAACACGGACATTAAAACCATCGCAGTCTAGCGATTTAATACGGTATCTTCCCTCATAAATCTAAGTAATTGTTCTCTGCCAAAACTAGTGTGCTCTATATTCTCTGCTGTGCTCTACCGAATACATCAACATAAATTTGCACCCTTACAGTTTTATACGCATTATTTTTCGATGCAAAAGGCCCGGTCATCCAGGTACCTGTGCCTGACTTTCGTGTCATTTTGAAGCCTCCAAAGTGTTGCCAAAACTTGTGGAATACTAACAAACCAGCCGTCTACCTGAAGTATCCATCTACTCCATGAAAACGCACTGACGCACAAATCCGCCGTACTGACAGACTTCCTGAAGGAGCACTGCATCCAAACTTTGCCACATCCTTCATACAGCCCTGATTTAGTTTCAAGGGATTTTTGGCTGAATCAAGTTATCAAAAATTTGTTGAGAGGCAGACGATTTGAAAGCCGCCGTGCGGTTGGAAGTGCAGTTGTCCAGTATATGAACAAGATACCAAAAAGTGAATACAAAATGGAATTTAATAATTGGATAATCATACTGAGATAGTGTGTAGAGGTGTATCTGGAGTACTTTGAGGGGATGCACTGACATACTGTTCACTAATAAAGAACTTTGTTGTACAGCGCACTAATATTCAGAACTTTTGAAATAACCATCGTATAATGACGTGGGATATATTTGTAGCCTGAGGTATTGTAAAACTTTTCGTCGACTTCTCTCGACTTGATAAGTACCGATTAACACTCATTGAATATGTAAGTAAATGTTTATTTATCTTCACTTGTAATCACAATCATATTTGCAAGTTTTCATACAAGTTCCGGATATAGTACACAAAATAACCAACCTAACAAGGAGTTCTACATCTTAATATCTCAAAGTGAGAAACAAAAAATAAGCAGAGACTTACATTCAGTTGGTATAAAGAACGGAATGTCGTCTGCTTATTTTGTGTATTGAAAGATCCGTTTCTGTCCTTAGATCAGTATTGATCTAATATATTCCAGATTTCAGTCTCAAGGAATATAATTGTTTGATCTTAATTTGACAAAGAATCTTCGCAGGGCTGAGGTATATAATAACAACAATACTACTACTATTACTACTACTAATAATAATAATAACTGGCATCTTGTTAATTCTTCTCGGATAAGGTGATACAATCAGTAGCTGATTCTTTGCCCATTATCAGATGTAATATTGATCCCCAAACAGCAATTATCTTCGGATCAAAATACAGAGGAATAGATTTGATGTAGAAAGTGACCCTCTCTGATTCAAGGTAACAGTTTTGACATAGAAATTGACCTATCTGATTCATGATAACAGATTTGACATAGGAATTGACCTATCTGATTCATGGTGATATAGATGATGATTACTAAATAATGCCGTACAATATCAAAATCTTCTAAAATAGATATAGCCTTGTTATGTCATTTGTCTCTCTCAATATCTTTGCTATTGTCAAGTTCAGTCAGTAGGGAATTTAACAAATAATTTTATAACATAGATGTTTGAAATACAGGAGCATCTGTGGACAAATGCGTATTTTTCGAAAGAAGAGTCTCGAAAATCGATTACCTTCCAGGGAATCTTCTTGTAAACCAGAATACAATAAATGTGTACATGAAACTCAGGCATAACGTGTTCACTTGTGCGTTCGTCCCTCTGTCACGATTATATTAAACTGATAAGTCAGTTTCTCGTGCACTGGTCGCCACAGGGTGATATTCCGTAAGTACAACACAATATTGTGAAAAGTAGGACATTATGTTTTCAATTTTATGTTCCAGTGATATCAGTTGTTTTGCTTTGAGGCGATCATTTTGTATTGCTATGTGAGATCACCCCATTTACATCCAGTAGTACCTGTGCGGAGACAGCGATAAAATCAAAATCATTTCAGATTCAAGCCCATTATTGCGTACACTTTACCCATATATAAGTTTCTTTTGGAACATTATGTTGACTTTTTCCGGCAATTATCATCAGCCAATTCAGTGACCTTCATTCTATTATATACGGTATTTAATATACCACCGTAGGCTGGTTTTGTGGCTCATAAAACAATTAGTTGCCTTTGAACAAGGAGGAGAATGTGGCTTACAGGTCTTGCTCTCATGATTTTGGTAAACTTTTGGGTTTTGATGTAGCAGGATATTTACATTTGGTAAAAAATGAAGGCAATTCATATATATGTAGCACTTCGGGTTTAAAGCACCGCAAATGCAGTGGGTTCAGTTCTTTTCTTTATTTTTCATCCTGCCAGAGTTATCGATAATTTGTACCAAGAAATTAAAAGGCAAAGTCATTAAAATTACATAGTATAATAAACAAGCTATATCAAACATTTTCACCGTATGTCAATCACACAATAGCCATATATGAAAATGGAGATAGAAGGATAGAAAGAAGAAAGTAAGGATACCGGATGGGACACAATGATATATACCAAATTTACCACTGCAACTCAAATGATATATATTTCTTGTTAAATTAAGCATTAGCTTTATAATTACTCTACTATTTAATGCAATCAGAATTACAGAACTCATTAACATTATCTGGTGAATTAATGAACACAAAATATCATTTCAGAATAAAGTGCTTGTGATCTTCATTTTCCTGAATGATCAGAAATAAAACAATTATAATAGTGATCAGTAAAACAATAGCTTTACCCTATTTGTGGAATCGGAGCAGACTGTGACAATGCTATGGGATATGACTGTGACAATGCTATGGGATATGACTGTGACAATGCTATGGGATATGACTGTGACATTGATGTGGGGCATGTCAGACTGTGACAATGCTATGGGATATGACTGTGACAATGCTGTGGGGCATGTCAGACTGAGACAATGCTGTGGGATATGGCCGACTGAGACCATGCCGTGGGATATGGCCGACTAACCCCATGCCGTGGGATATGACAGACTGAGACCATGCCTTGGGATATGGCACACTGAGACCATACTGTGGGATATGGCAGACTGATACCATGCTGTGGGATATGGCAGACTGAGACCATGCCTTGGGATATGGCAGACTGAGACCATGCTGTGGGATATGGCAGATTCTTGCAGCTGCTGAGTATGAGTTATATACAAAGTATTTCAAATTAATAATGTAAATATCACATCAGGTTATACATATACTTTATGTGTTACCTGAGAAGTGACTTCAGATTACTTTATTTAGGATATGAAATATCTTAGAGATTGAATTGCCTGTTGATTTGGAACATATATGCTCCATTTTAGCTTATAAATAACTATTCCCATGAAAGCAAAACCTATAAAACCAGATTTAAAATACATGTACTTCATAGGTCTTGGTAACTGAAAATGTATCGTATAAACGTTTTTGCACCATATTTATAAGAATTTACAAAAAAACATAAAATTTTCACAATATTAATTTAGCATTAAATAGAACAACTATAATTAATGCAGCATAAATATTACTGACTTGAATTTGCTCCAAAGGCAGTTCTGACACATTGAAACGGGATTCATGATTTTGAATGGCAGTTCTGACACATTGAAACAGTATTCATGATTTTGAATGACAGGGTTAACACTCTCATTTAAAAGCTTTCAGATGAAATGTATCATTTCCCTCCAAAACTCAGAATAAAACATAGCAAGTGGTTATATTGACCAATCAGATGTTGTTGTTGTTTTTTGTTTTTGTTTTTTCTTCTTCTTCTTCTTCTTTTTCTGGGTGATTGAACAATTACTGACCTGCACCGGTCAAAGGTTGTGTCAGTGGTCAGTAAACAGTAAGGCTTCAACGTTTACCAAAATTTTTTAACTTGTATACGGTGTACAATAACCGAAACGTTTCCGTTTAATCGAACCGATTCGGAAGTCAACATTTCCCCAGTTCTGCACGTTAGGCTTACAGCTGTGAGCTATTTATATGTAAGACAGCAACAATGTGCATGCCACAGCTTCCTCAGCTTCCAATTGTATGATTTGCTGTATGTCTTTTTCCTCTTATTACGAAACGATTCAGTTTGTAAAACATGTTTTGTTGAATATATTTGACAAGTCAGGTTAAACATCCCTAGGATCATCGTGATTATATTTCGTACTGCTACATATATGTATTTGATGAAAAACCGAGAATGCAACCATACGTAGTACATGGACATGCGCATATAATGTTTTTGTATGATTTACAATGACTAAGAAATTCTGCAGTAGCTTACAAACTTGAAACGGAGTTTCTTTAACATAAAATGTTACTCTTCAAATGTTCTGTTAACGAACATATTTTCGAAAGTAAATAATGTAGTTTACAGAATTTTATCAGCATTGTCAGCAAATCAACCTAATTCGTAATGTACGATACAACAAATTCTCGTCAACTTAGGTGTCCTTGCGATGCCACATTTGATGTGAAAATCATTCATAATTTAACAAGAAGAAGAATTATGAGAAAAATCTTACTAAAAAGTCCTCTTAAGCAGAGATGTAGAAATATACAATTTAATTTGAACGGTTTATTCCCGCGTCACTGACAGCCACGTGCATGTTCGTTTACACGGGTACCGATTTTGTTAACGTTTACAGGCAGTTAACTTAACGAAGCCGTTTACTCGTCTAAACGCTGCAACCGCAGTAAGCAGTCCAGGTAATATATGTATAATTAGAGGGATACAAAGGGGCTCTCCATGGGATATTATAAAAAATGTATATCGAAATCAAAACAATGAAACAGCATATCCATATATACATTTCATTTATCAAATTAATGTCTGTCACATTCATACGCACTTCACTTTGTATTTCATTGCAAAGTGATAATGACGTTAATCACAAGTTTGTTTCAAAGGTCAAATTCCTCCTTCCTTCTTACGTTTTAATATATATTTTGTTTTTCCCGAAAAGTAAATGATCTGAAGGTCTTCCCCCTGCATACACAAAAGTTTACTTCCCCCATTTCTCTAAATTTCACCTATGACAATTTTATAGCTTTTCATATCAATCATAAAATGTAAAACGATTGAAAGATATCTTCAGGTAGCATTCTCTTATGTCAAGATTCATTATCAAATTGACGAACGTTAACTACTAGTATTTGTTCCAACATGTTCTACTTCTTGCAGCGAATAATTTTGAATCATCTTTTATTTCTTTTTTGCTGATATATTTTAGTTTATGTATGTACTTCTTCACGCTCTGTTTTATTTTCTTGTTTAATTGTAACTAATTTGCAGCGCACAAATCAGTGCAATGTAAGTAGTTGGGGGGGGGGGGGGTAAATAGCCCGTGGGGGGCTCTACAGCCTCTATGGGATTTTAACATGGGGGCCTCTACAGCCTCAAACGGGAACATGGTGGGGCCTCTACAGCCTCAAACGGAAATGGAATAGGGTGGGGCCTCTACAGACTCAAACGGGAAAAGGAACGGGAAAAAATAGAGAGAGAGAGAGAGAGAGAGAGAGAGAGAGAGAGAGAGAGAGAGAGAGAGAAGTAGGGCAATCATTGGGAAAATTAATCTTTTCTTGAAAAATGGGTGGCCCTGAAAAGGGCCGTTGGTTTTTTTGGTTTAACATTGACATCTCCTGGAGGGTCTTCTTTTTCGGAGACTTCTACGGACTTCCAGTCCGTAGATCAAGGCCCTCTTCAGGCAGCCTTGTCTCTCCACATAAATTCGACGTTTCCAGATGGCGGTCTCTGTGATCTTCGTGATGGCCCATGAAGCTTTTACATACATGGGGAATGCTGGGTCGAACAGCATTCCCGAGACGATGTTTGATGATTCCACACTTGTCCACATTTTGTTTTTCTTCTGGAGTGATCTTGGAGAAAACCGGTGAAGCTCTACGAGACAAGCGGTGGTATATATACCCTATGAGTGGATTGAAATGGATCGAAATGAACTACCAATCCAAACACGCGTTACATTTGGGTCGGTTTTTCTTCCAATGGGAAGAGAGCGGGGGTGTGACGTCATTTTGGGTATAAAGGCATCACAGCGTTCGTAGGGATTTTACTTTTTGGACAGCCTAAATGGAGACTACCATGACTAGTATGTATTGGGGTGAGCCTGCAACGAATGGTGTGTTGAACTTCCAACCGGAAGATTTTAATTTAGATTTTCTGTCTCAAGAATTTGAGTCTGAAACCACTACGACTGCTGCTGCTATACCACTATCCTCTTTGCCTGCCCTGGATGATTTTAAAAAGAAGCAACAAGAAGAAATGGAATTTTTTTTACAGCAACAGAGAGAAGCGGAAGAAGTGTTTCTTCAACAAGAAGAGGAAAGGAGAAAACGAGAAGAAGAAATAGGAAAGTTAGAAGAGGAGAAGAGTGAAGAACCACAAGAAGAGAACGAGGAAGATAAAACGGTGAGTCTACTACTCCAAGACATTTTACGTGAGTTAAAGCATCTAAGAAATTTATATGAATATTCTTTAACTCAACCCAAGAGAAAAAGACCATCACGAGAAAAACATACGAAACCCATCACTACTGAGATGCTACCACCACCACCACCACCAGTCACTACTACTACCACCACCAAAGCAGCAGCAGGAATTGGACTGGGTCGTGGAAAAGGATTACGACAGTTAAAGCTCATCATGTCAACTCCATAAGTTTGTTTTAACAAAACAAACAAACAAACACCCCAACGGTCCTTTTTAGGGCCACCCAGATCTCCAGAAAAGAAATCAATTTTGCCAAAAAATCAAGTAAAACTTAAAAAATCCCATTCCTTGGTTTTTTGTGTAAGAGTGAGTGAGTGGGTGCTTGCATCCATACTCTAAAATAACAAAACACAAAGACACTTACTTTTTTTCCAATCTGTTCTATTCTCATTTTTTTAAACAATGAACATCACACCACACTCCAAAAAAAAGTTCATTGTTCACTGTCTGCTGTCTCTCTTGTTTTTCTTCACAGGAATCAAGGGTTCTTTTTCTTCCTCACTGTCTTCCAGCCGTCTAGCTTTCTTGCTTTTCTTAACGATAGGTTCTTCTTCTTCTTCTAGGTTTGAAGATCCCTCGGCTTCCTCCCTCTCTGGTAGATTTTCTTCTTCTTCTTTCTGAGGGCACTCCGAAGACCAATGTCCTTTTCCTTTACAATGATAACAGGTATCTTTCCCTTTATCTCTGGTTTGGTTTTTGACGTTGTGGACATTCTGGAGCCCAATGTCCTTTCTCTTGGCAGATATAACAAGTATCTTGACTTTTATCTCGAGAAGAGGAGTAGTCCTTACTCTTACTGGTAGTATACTTTCTAAGGACTGTCTGCAAATCTCTCACCAAAAAAGCAATCTGTCTTCTTGACTCTTCCATCTTTACTGTTTGAAAGTTCAATCACAAAGACTGATTCTGAAGGTAAGAAGGTCTCTCTATATATAGGTTCCTGTGTGAAACTGAATCAGTTTCAAATCAGATTTCAAGATGAAAAGATCACGCCAAATCTATGAGAAAACAGAAGAAGAAACGAAGAGGCCACGACGACAAAGATTTTCCGTGCCGCCTGAAACGCCGCTGGCTGAACTGCTAGCTCAAGTCCATGCTAGCGACTTCGAAGAAGAGATGAGTGAGCCTGAAACCCCAAAAAAACAACCCAAAGAATCCACTACCACCACCAGAACCCCTGACCAAAAAAGATCTACCGTGGCTCCTGAAAATTACTATCGGATTCGGGAGACCCAAACAATAACCTCTCGAAAATTTAAAACCACAGCCTACACTCACACGGTTCACTTCAAAGACTTCAAGTCCGAAGTGCCTCCCGAGAAAGCGGCTGGGTTCATTAGCGATTTGTGGGGATCTGTGTTACAGAACTTGAAACAACAATGCGGAGCCAAAGAAGACGATCGATTGAGACTGGCCATTCATCACGGCAATTTGAAGTCGCCTGTCTGGATCGAGTTCAGCACCCCGGCAGAATTAACACCAGACAAAGTAATGACCAAAATAGAACACGTTCAACAATCCAACGACAAGTTTACCATCACGGATGGAAAGGCTACACTTTACATGACTCACGTTGCTCCTCCTCGAGGGAGCGGACGAAGTAGGAACGTGTTACTGGTGGACGACCTTCGCAGAACCAAACACAGTGTCGTCCAAATTGACAATACTCAAGACCAGATGTGCTTGGCTCGGGCCATCGTGGTGGGGCGAACGTATGCCAACAAGAACGAGAGCAAAGAATGGAAAAGAACCTGGAAGAACATTCGACAATCGGACAGAGCTAAACAACGAAACGAAGCAGAACTCCTGTTACGACAAGCAGGCATCCCCAAAGAGACCGTGTGTGGCATTTCTCAAATGCAACAACTTCAAGACGTCTTGACTCCTCACTACACTTTGAAAGTACACCCTCAAGGAGTGCGCGGAGCTCTGCTGTTTCGAGGCCCCGATTTCCCCGAAGGAAAATACATTCACGTGTATTACCACCAAGAACATTTCGATGCCATCACCAGTATCACCGGATTTCTAGGATACTCTTACTACTGCGAGAAATGCAACCAAGGGTTTAACAGTCGGGAGCGACACCTTCATTGCGGAGCAAGATGTTGGGGCTGTTTAGCGGACAAACCATGCCTTCCTGAACAACACCACGTTCATTGTGAGACGTGTCGACGCACTTTTGTCAGTCCCTCTTGTTACCAACAGCATCGCAAGACACAAGGACACCAACAAAAATGTGCTTGCGACTTATTGAAATTGTGCTCCACGTGTGGACAGCAGATTTGCACCAACGACCCCAAGAGACACGTTTGTGCTGGAAAGAAAAGATGTCCTATTTGTTACCAGATTGTGAACTTTGATCATCAATGTTTTATTCAAAAGTACGACAAGACAGAGAAGAAAGAATTAAAGAAGAACAAGAACAAAGTGGATTTCATCTTTTTTGATTTTGAATGCATGCAAGAAACAGGCATTCACATTCCCAATTTTTGCGTGGCTCATCGGACTTGTGAGAAGTGCATTCAAGAAACGATCCATTTTCACTGTCCTCATTGTAGTCGGATTCCTGGAGGACGTGAAAAAATCTTTCGGGGTCCTAACACTTTGTCCGAGTTTGCTGAATGGATTTTAGACCCTACCGACGACACTTGGAGCGAAGAGGACATTCAACGTTACGGAGACTGTCATCGGTATGCGACCGTCATAGCTCACAATTTCTCGGGGTACGATGGACAGTTTTTGTTAAATTATTATTTGCGACAAGGTACCGAACGCCCTGAAGTCACCATGAACGGAAAAAAACTCATCTACATGAAAGTGGGTCAAGTCAAATTCAAAGATTCCATGAGTTATTTAGCCATGCCTTTGAGTCGAATGGCAAAAACATTTGGCATGACAGAAATGGCCAAAGGCTATTTTCCTCACTTCTTCAACACGGAAGCTAATCAACATGCCGTCCTACCTCATTTGCCTGACCTCCATTATTACGACCCCGACGGAATGCGCCCCGAACAGCGAGAAGCCTTTCACGCTTGGTACCGCGCTCACCAGTCCGATCCATTTGACTTTCAAGAGGAAATACTCAAGTACTGTCGATCCGATGTGGACATTTTACGGCGTTGCTGTGGAAAGTTTCGACAGTTATTTCTAGATCACGGAGACGTCGATCCTTTGAAAGATGCGTGCACCCTACCCAAAGCCTGTTCCTTAGTCTACACCCAAAATTTCATGCCCGAGAACGAACTAGCCATCATCGACTCCAACACGTCTCTCTTTGCCAGTCGTCAATATTCGGCCAAAGCTTTGCGTTGGCTCCATTACTTGTGCCAAAAAGAAGACAAATGGATACAACATGCCAGAAACGGAGGAGGAGAAAAGAAGATTGGATCTTATTCCGTGGATGGTTGGGATTTAGAAAACCCGCACACGCTGTACGAATTTCAGGGTTGCTTGTTTCACGGATGTCCTACCTGTTATAACTCGAGACATGAAAAGTCCTTATTCAGACTCTACCATGGAACAGTTGTACGAACGCACTTACCAACGACGACTCAAGTTAGAAAGTCAAGGATACCAAGTGGTTGAAATGTGGGAGCACGACTACGATCGACGTTTGAAAACCGATCCTGAATTTAAGAGCATCACCGAAAGTTATGACGTGGCCGACATCGAACCTTTGGATCCGCGCCACAGTTTATTTGGAGGACGAACCAATCCCACTCGCTTGCTGTACAACGTAGACGAATCCAAAGGAGAAGAAATCAAATACATCGACGTGTGTTCGTTGTATCCTTGGGTGTGCAAATACAAACGATTTCCAACCGGACACCCAGAAATCTTGACAGAACACATCGATGTGGAACACATTCGTCAATACGAAGGATTGATCAAATGTAAAGTCTTACCTCCGACCGACTTGTACCACCCCATTTTACCTCACCATTGCCAAGGAAAACTGATGTTTCCTTTATGCCGTACGTGTGCCGAAACATGCAACCAAGATCACCCCTGTCACCACACGGAGGAAGAACGGTCTTTGACAGGAACGTGGGTCAGCGCCGAATTGTTTCGAGCTCTGGATCGAGGATACCGTTTGTTGAAAGTGTACGAAATCTGGCACTTTCCAACCACATCACAATACCAAAAGGACGACGCCACTGAAACAAGAAGCCAGCGGCTATCCTTCGTGGTACAAGACTCCCGAAGACCAAGTCCGATTCAAAGAAGAGTACCGTGACGTCGAAGGCATCACTTTGGAAGACGTGGAAAAGAACGAAGGAAAAAGATCGTTTGCCAAAGTCATGCTCAATTGCTTGTGGGGAAAAATGTCCCAACGACCCATCTTAACCAAGACGGAATACGTGACCGATCCTTATCGCTACTTTCAACTGGTGGACGACAAAAGTGTACTAGTCAAACACGTCGAAATCGTCCGTGATGATTTGATCTTAGTCAATTTCGAAGAAGAACCCAAGTTTGTAAAACCTGACAAGTTTAGCAACGTGGTCATTGCCGCCTACGTGACAGCCCATGCTCGTTTGAAGTTGTACGACGAAGCTTTAGAAGTCTTGGGAGATCGTGTCCTGTACTTTGACACCGACAGTTGTATGTACATCCATCGACTCGGTTGCCCACACCCTACCATCCAAGGAGATCGTTTAGGAGCCTGGACAGACGAGCACCCTCAAGACACCATCCTGAGTTTTGCCAGCGGTGGCCCTAAAAATTACGGTTACCGATACCGAGACCCGCAAGGACAATTTCACACCCAATGCAAAGTCAAAGGATTGACCCTAAACTATCGAACCAGCCGAGTGGTCAATTTTGAGGTTTTGAAAAATGCTTTGCTGTCTGGACAAGTGGAAGACTTTCGAGTGCACACGTTAGAACCTCACAAGATCGTACGGTTACCTAATAACCAAATTGTCACTCGTCCTTTACAAAAAGTGTACCAAATTGTGTACCAGAAACGAGTTAGACTTCCAGACCACACCACTTTGCCTTATGGACACGCCGATCTGCAGTATAAAAAAAGGGAGCCCTTGAACAGAAAAGCCAACACCAAGATTGACGATGACTTCAACACCGTGTGATGAACCCACTGCAGACCTCAAGTTGAAAGAATACAAATTTCTCGTGGTCTTGCCTGACTATTGTGATTGTGCCAGTCGATTGAACACATTCAAAAAATAGCCTAAATGGAATGGATTACCTACTTCAAACTCTTTAGCCAGAGCAGGATTTGTCTACTTTGGACAGGGAAACAAAGTGCAATGTTTCAGTTGTGGTGTTACCATTCGCATGGACCCTAAAAATTCAGCTATCCTGGAACATGTCAGATGGGTTCCAAACTGTGCTTCCTTTTTTTTTGGCGTTTCCACCGATTACATTACAGTACTTTGCGGATGGTACAGTCGACAGGTATAAAAAAGGGATCACTTCCAAGCCAAACCATTCATTGCAAATACAGACGTCAACCGAGCAAGAAGAAAAAAAAGATGAGTGCTTTTGTTATCCTCCCACCAAAGATGAATAAGAATACTCATACCACCGACCCACCAAGGGAGAAATCTAGTGTGAACTCCAAGTGTCATCACGACTTGGAGTGCGATGCAGTGCCATGCGACGAGACGGACATCGTCGATGCAGCACCTCACCGTCCCTCTTACGATGCAGAACGACCTTTACTCTTTATTAATCGTACACATAATTGTCATACCTACAGGAGTAAAGAATTGACGATACCTGTGGCTTTGCCTGGTTATTCCAAGTTTTAAAGGCGACTAAAGACGTTCCAAGACAAGTTGCCTAAATATCTACTACAAGCAACTACTGCCAAAGCTTTAGCCAGATCTGGATTTATCTACTTGGGAGAAGGAGATAAAGTTCAGTGTTTCAGTTGCGGTGTAAGACTTCACCAATGGGAGCCTACCGACTCAGCTTACATTGAACATGCCAGATGGTCTCCGCACTGTCAGTTCTTACCTTTAGTGGCCTTAGAAGAGTACGGGTACGATGAGCCAGATGTCATACCTACAGGAGACAAGAAGAAGTAACATGTCGGATGATACTTTACAAGAATACATTCGTGGTTTACCTTTGGAGCTGCGAGAACGCATTTACCAGTATTTACCTAGTTTAGAAGACCGCATTCGTGGTTTACCTTTGGAGTTGCGAGTACAAATTTATCAAGAATGGGTTCAGATACAAGTGAAACGTAAAGAACAGTTACATCCTTTACGACACAGACAATTTAGCCATTGGTATCTGAATGCTGTACGAATACTGATTAGTGGCAAGTTGTTCAAATGGTCAGACATTGATAGAAATGGAAATTGGGCTTGTAAGGAATTGGATGCACCACCTACCGTGTGGGAGTGATTCATAGAATTCGATGGAACGAAGTGAAGGAAACAACCAACTTACAGGAATACCTAAAACGTTTACGAGAAGTGTCACCTCAAGACAAAACGCCTCTACGTCAAGTGAGGTTGTGTAGTACGATCCTCACTGAACATCTTGGACATCCTTTACCCACCGATTCCATTTGGCTAAAGTGTAACTGTTTTGTCACCAAGAAGACTAGCTTAGAAGAGTGCATTCGTGACTTGCCTTCGAAGCTGCGAGTACGCATTTACAAAGAGTTGGTCCAGATCCAAGTGAAACGCAAACTCAAAGTCATTCCTCGAATTTTAAACTATTGCTACTTCCACCGTATAAGAAGCCTGATTCTGGAGAGAAACTATCACCGCTATCGTGAAAAACACAAAAGAGAGTTACTTCTTTCCAAGTCGGAAACTTTACCAGAGTACATTAGTGGTTTGCCTTTGGAGGTGCGAGGACGCATTTACCGAGAGTTTGTCCAGATCCAAGTGAAACGCAAACTCAAAGTCATTTCTCGATTTTTAAGGTATGCTTACTTCCAAACTGTCAGAAAAAAGATTCTGGAGAAAACCTTTCATTGTAGAATCCCGGGAATAGTCTATCACAAAAGAACCTGGATATAAAAACCCACCATGTCTGATCTGTGGTCTTCACTTGTGAAACGGATTCCGTGGAAGGAAGTCAACGATCGTGTTCAGACCTTAGAGGATTATAAAGACTTAATACAAGAACTGTTTCCATTGAATTTTGGACGCTATGCAGTGTGTGTCTTAGTGACTACCTTTCTTGGATTTCGTTTTCCAGGACATTCGTTGTGGAGTATTTTTGAGGATCAGTGTTTGTCTTGGATTATTTTGGAGGACCCGTGCTTGTTTTGGACTATTTTGATGAACCGTCAAAAAAAAACATGACCATTCATGCTTTATCGGCACACGAAAGACAAATTGTACTCAAAGTGTTGAGAGTGGTGATGAAGACAAGTGGGGTACCTCCGTGTGAAGAAGACATTAGTCAAACTTTATCTACCTTTGACACGTTTCAAGAAGTGTGCCTTGTTAGTTGGTTGCACCAACAACTTACCGGTTGGAAAGATGTACGTGACTGGAGAAAAATTGGTTTCGATGCTTGGCTACAAGAAGTACCCCAGTTTGCCAAAGATCTGGCACGTCACTAAGTTTCCAAAAGTGAAATATGAACCTAAGTCCAAAAAAATGACCTTAGAAACAATCCTGGAAGAACCTGACACAGCAGAGAAAGACCACACCGTCGTCGTCATCCACATGGAAACACCACAAGAACACACCCCCTCCTTACCGTCAGAGACATTTCATTCTTCTACCACCAGAACAAAGACGAGCAGAAGAATACTACCACCAGTGCCTGTGCCTTCCATTCCTAGGACAGTGTTTTGTTCTTGTTGTACATTGACTTGTTTATACAGAACTTTGATTCTTTTAGTGGTAGCCTTAATCTTGTACGTGATCATTTTTGCGGTATGCATTTTTGTCCTTCATGACTTGTAAAAAAATATGTTTTTGTTGTTTGTTTGTTTTGACAAAAAAAATAAAATAAACGTGTATGAAACGTATAAAATGTCTTGGGTCTTTTGTCTTCTTCTCAAAAATCTTCCTACCTCAGTCATGGCTACATCTTTTTCTTCCTCTACCTCTTCTTCCTCTGTGGTTAAAGTGATTGACGAAAAGTTAGATCGTCAAAGTTGGGACGCTTTGTATCTGCGCATCCTTTTAACATGTTGATTGCTGGACCGAGTGGTTCAGGCAAAACCGAATTTGTCAAACGTTTGATCGAACACAAATCTCATTTGTTCGATCGTCCACCTCAACGCATCGTGTGGTGTTACAAAGAGTGGCAACCGTCTTACGCTTTATCGAAAGAAAGTCAAGGAGAAGCCATTTCGTTTGTGGAAGGCATTCCTCGCGAGGACAATAGGATCGTGTCTGACGTGAGTCAAACACATCTGGTCATCTTTGACGACATGTTAGGAGAAGACGAAGAAGAAATTAAACTTTGGTTTACACGAAAAGGACACCATCGAAATGCCAGCATCATTTACATTACTAAAAATTTATTTCAACAAAGTAAAGCCCATCGGACCATCAGTCTTAACGCTCATTACGTGGTGTTATTTAAAAGCCCCAGAGACAAATCTCAAGTGCAAGTGTTAGCCAAACAGTTAGGCACTCCTTGGTTAAATTATGCGTACGACGATGCCACTCAAACGCCTCATGCGTATTTACTCATTGACTTAAAACCGACCACTCCTGACTATTTGAGATTTCGTGCCCAATTGTTTCACCATTGGTGTCAAGAAGGAGGCCCCGTCATTTACACGTCCCCTTCAGCCACTCTCTAAAAAACTATAAAAACATCCACTACGTCATTTCTGTCTCACAGTCTTCGAGATGACTTCCTTTCAATCTCATCCTCCGGCTAAATTGATTCGTGCCTTGTATGGCATCAGTCGTGAAAAAAATGCACAAGTCCGTGCTCATTTGTTAGAAGCTAGTCTTAAAGAAGTGTTACGATGGTTTACTTTGACGGTACGTCAATTACTGCAAGGCATCATTCACATCCCTCATCAAACTCAACGTTTTTTTCAAAAACATAAAGGGGCGTTGTCACAACTAGCTGATCTTAGAATCGATCCACGGACTAAAAAACAAATCATTTTAACCCCTGGAGGGAGCGGTTCTTTAGGAGGGGTTATGATTCGTTCCCTTTTGAAATGGGATCCTAATGCCCAAGCCAAAAAAAACAAAACACCAAAAAAGAAGAAAAGCCCTAAAAAGAAAGCCACAAAAAAGAAAAGCCCTAAAAAGAAGAAAGCCCCCAAGAAAAAGAAAAGTTCTGCCAAGAAGAAAAAAACACCCACCACCACTGGCACCCGCAAGAGAGGTACTGCTGCCAGGACGCAAACGTACACCCGCAAGACACCACCACAACAGCCAGCAGTGACGAGGTCTCCTCTTGCGTCCATTTCTTCTTCACCTCCTTTCATGATGATGCCTGCCAAACCAGACTTAAGACAAGTGTTTCCTAATTTGATGCAAAAATGAAAACCCATTTCGAAAGTCACCACTTCGGGACCCTCCACTTCGGCTGATTTGGCCATGGCAGCGGCCAAGAACAAAGTACCATCCCCTAAAACCAAAGTCCAAGAGAGAACCGGCGTGTTACAAAGTTTAGTGGATTTATCCAAAGAAGAATTGAGACGATTTAGTCCATTGAAAACACCTCAACGTCGAGTGAGGCCTGTCATGAAGATGGTACGTTGTGCAGACAATCAGTGGAGACGTGTTCCAGTATAAAATAGAAGGGTGACCTGCCAGAGACTTCAGACTTACTCCTAACCTCTAAGATGGCTCCCAAACGTGCACACCACCACCACCAAAAAAAAGAAGAAAACCATAAAAAGGACTTCCACCTCGTCTGGCGAAACATTGGGACGTCTTGTCTTTCCTGACCAAATCCAATCCTCCCATGCGAAAACAACTCATTCAAACAGCCCCAAAAGAAATCATCGATACCGTGTGTGAATGTTGTTTGAACGTCTTGAAAGGAACGGTACCTTTGTCCATGATACAGAAACAAAAATTAGGTAAACATCGGAACGTTCTTCGCCAAATGGTGAAAAAGAAAATACCTCTCCAGCAAAAGAAAAAAATGTTGGTGCAACGAGGAGGATTTCTACCCATGCTGATAGGACCGTTGTTAAAAATAGCGGCTCCTTTGTTAGGAACGATTGCTGGACCACTTTTAGGAGGTGTCATGCGATAAAAAAAAGAAGATAAAAAGGACACCCTTCTCTGGAAAGACCACCCATTTTTGTACCTTTGGATGAAATGGAAGGACGAAAACTGACTTTAGTGCCTTACAAACGATGGATGGAATTCCATCGTTGGAACGAACAACGGATACCTCATTTACCACCCAATCCTAATCTCAACGAGATGTCACAGTTACAATAAGAATTACAAACGCTGATGGAACGAAGCGATTTGTCAGAAACAGAAAAATCGCAAAGGTACGGTCAACTCTTACAACGTCTGCAACTCTTTCACCAAAAAGCTGTCGACGAAACAGCTCCACCCACTCTGAGAGATTTCAAAACCCTGATGAAAAGTGAACCTAAAGTCACCACCACCACTAAAACAGACACCGCCACGGGGATGCCAGAAGAAGACGAGCCCAGAGAAGTGTTTCAAACTCCGTCTGCTGGCATACCTAGTCAAATTGCAGCTTCCTTGTTGACACCCTCTCCTACCCCTCATCGAGAAGCCATGAAAGCTTGGGTTAAAAAGAAGATGTCCACTCCTTCTTCAGCAGAAGAAAAAAAGAAAGACAGCAAGACTGAAGTGAAAAAAGACACCACCAAGAAGAAACCTACCATTATTACCCCTTCTTCACTACCCACTCCTGAGGCTCGTCGAACGCGTCAAGCCGCTTCGTCCAAACCTCACGACACTCAAAGTAGTAGCATCGAACAGTGGTTGACTTATTGAGGAATCATGGAGAAACTTTTAGCTACCATTTACTACAATCCTGGTCATGCTGCTGGTTACGGAGGAGTTCAAAAATTATATCGAGCTGCCAAAAGTAAATTGAAAAGTGTACGTTTGCCAGAAGTTCGACGATGGTTACAAGAACAATCGACGTACACGTTACACAAACCCATTCGACGAAATTTTCTAGAAGTCCAACCCAAGTGGAGGGCATCGATCATCAATGGCAAGCCGATTTAGCCGACGTCTCTCATTTGGCAGCCTACAATCGTGGTCACAAATATTTGTTTTGTGTCATCGACGTGTTTTCCAAATTTGCTTGGGTCGTGCCTTTGACATCTAAAAGCAGTACCGAATTGGTACGTGCCTTAAAATTGGTCTTGAAACAAAGTAGTCGTCACCCTTTACGATGGCAAACTGACAAAGGCACCGAATTTCTAAACCAAGCTTTTCAAAAAGAATTGAAACAAAGACAGATTCATTTTTTTACTACCGAAAATCCTGAAACCAAAGCCAGTATCGTGGAACGTTTTCAAAGAACTTTAAAAGAACGCATGTGGAAATATTTTACACATCAACACACTCTCAAGTACATCGACGTGTTACCCCGTTTGGTCAAAGCGTACAATCAATCGTACCATCGAAGCATCGGATGTGCCCCCGAAGAGGTCAGCCCTGAAAACGAAGTGACCGTGTTTGATCGATTGTTTGGTACACCCCAGAGCAGACCACCCCAGAAAAAAACCTTGCTGGAGTTGAATACGGGAGATTGGGTTCGCATCGGAAAAAACAAATGCACTTTTGACAAAGGTTATTTACCCAACTGGACCACCGAATTGTTTCGTGTCACTACACCCGTGCGTGGACGCGATCCTCCCTTCTATAAATTAGAAGACATGCACGGTGAAGTGCTCAAAGGAACATTTTACTTGCCTGAGTTACAACGAATGACCAAAAAAGAAGACGTCTTGTACGACATCGAAAGCATTCTCGAACAAAGAACACGCAAAGTAGGCAAACGTCGAGTAGAAGAAGTCAAAGTACGTTGGAAAGGATATCCTCCTAGTTTTGATTCTTGGATTGCCGCTTCCCAAGTCGTCGACTATAAAAAGAAGAAGAAGAAGAAGTAACCTAACATGCCATTCAACACAACCACGACTTCGACTCCTTCACAGAGTTCTTCTCTTCAAGAATTACAAAAACAACCGCTCTGGGTGTGGTGCGGAGAACGTGTGCCTAAAAATCAAATCGTCTTTTTCTGCCAAATCTTTGTAGTGTATTGTGTCATCGGAGCAGCTATTGCCAATTTGAGTTTGCAACAAGGGGACAAACAATTGTGGACAATTTTACTCAGCAGTTGCATCGGTTACCTTTTACCCAGTCCCTCTTTGAAATTTACGACGACGGACAACAGTCACCACAACAACAGCAGCAGCCAACACCACGGTAGTACGACCAACGTCAGTCCACCTTCTTCCAGTCACCACAGTAGTCCTCTTTTGGAACCCTTTGAACATCATTTGAACTCGAGTGACTCTTCGGACGCCAAAACTTTGGACTTACTATGAATGACCAATTTTATTTAACTTTACCCAGTGACAGTTCCATGGATGTGTTTCCCAACAACACCTTGTGTTGTTTCACGGCCAAATTACCTCAGTCCATCCAATTAGATCACGATGCTCATTGGGAAGTGGCTTTGGTAGAAATCATTCATCCTACGCAAATCATGAACATCGACGAAGGTCAAAACACTTTCATCGTGGAAATCTTGAACAAGGAAGTGCATGATGAGTTGGAGAAAATTAAACCTGGCCTTGAGCATTCCAGAAAGGTATTCATGACGACCACTCCTCCCTTTGCGAGCCATACCATGAGAATTCCTAACGGGTATTATTTTAGTGCTAAACATTTGGTGGACACCATTGACACCATCTTCGTATCCCAATTTGGCAAAGCCTGAAACAGTGCCCAAAAATGGATACGAATCGCTTACCATGATGTGGCACGCCGTTTCATCTTGCAATTTTTCAAAGAGAAGGGGGAACTCATTGACGACAAAAAAGACAAAAACTTACATGAGCAGGACAGAAAATTCATGACCATTGAATTTTCTCCTGGGTTGTATGCTATTTTGGGTGGAAATAAAAAGTACACTAATAAAAAAGTCGCAAGCAACGTAGAATTCGAACATGCTTTTCGCACCCCTATCGAATTGAACGTTGGACTGAATTTAATGTTTGTGTACTCCGATGTGGTAGAGTACAACGTCGTGGGACACACAGCTGCTCCCTTACTGAGAGTCATTCCTTTCAAAGTGGATACTGCTGCTGGTGCGTGCGAAGAAGGTGGAAACACGTTTCACGTTCATCGTGAATTTGTACAGCCTCATTATCTTCCAGTCAGTAAATCGTATTTTGACAGTGTCAAAATTAGTATAAAAGGAGATTTGGGACAAAGTGTGCCATTCATTGACAAAGGAAAAGTCACGGTGAAACTACATTTTCGAAAAAGGTTCTCCAACGCATTGTAACATCCAAAAATGTATCCAGTGTACCGAGGAGTGGCTCGACAACGAGGACATGGTTCAGGAGATATGTTAAAATCGGCTTTTCGAACGGTAGCCCCTATTTTGAAACCCATGGTAACTCGAGGATTCCATGCCTTAAAAGATGCCGCTTTGACGCAAGGAAAAGAATTTTTGCAAAATGTCCTCATCGACAAACAAAATCCTAAAGAAGCCTTTATGAGAGCAGGCAAAAATGTGTTGATGCACACTGGCAAAGATCTTTTGGGTCTTCGAGAGAGTCCTATAAATTCACTTCACGCTTCAGGCCCTGGCATTACTTCTTCCTCCACTTCACAGCAAGGACAAGGCAGAAAGAGACGACGTCGAAATCCCTTCAGAGTTCATAAAACACACGGTGGTGTTCCAAAAAAGAATAAGAAAAGAAGAACCGTCAGAGAATTAGACGTGTTTGATTACTAAAAGCCATTGAAAATGATGCACCGAGATTCTTGCGAATGTATAAAGTCAGAACTGGATATGTTTACCATGCCTCCCACCATGATGACGATGCAAGAATCCCAATGGGTGGAATTTCATCCTGTATCGTCTTTGACGGAATCAGCTCCTATCGAATTTGAAATCAAAGGACAAACCGAAGATTACATCGATCTGAATAACAGCTACTTGTACCTGAAACTCAAAGTGATCAAAACGGCGGACAGTAGCCTTCCTGGGGCCGATGCCCAAGTGGCACCCGTCAATAATTTCATGTATTCTTTGTTCAGCGAAGTAGATTTGTACTTGAATAACAAACTGGTCAGCAGCAGTTTGGATACTTACCCTTCCCGTGCTTACTTGGAAAATCTCTTGACGTACGGAAAAGAAGCCAAGAACACTCATCTGGATGCTTCGGTGGTCTGGAAACCTGACACCTCGGAAAAGTTCAACGACACAGCGGTGTCAGTGCCGGCGACGCAAGCCGTTGATAAAACTATAATTCCAGCAGAGCCGTACAATGTGGGATTTAACGAGCGTCAAAAGAAAATCAGACGCAGTTTAGAATTGATGGATCGTTTGCATTTGGACATGTGGTTGCAAGACAAGTATTTGTTAAACGGAGTAGATGTACGCCTGAGACTTAATCGCAGTAGTCCCGCTTTCCATTTGATGGCTCATGCTAACGAGTGGAAAACCATCATCCAAGAAGCCAGACTTTACGTGCGACGTGTGGAAGTCTTACCAAAAGTAGCCAACGACATCAGTCAAACGTTGAGCAGAACCACTGCCAAGTATCCTGTGCGACGAGTGGAAGTGAAAACATTTACCATTGCCGCTGGACTCCGATCCAAAGTCGAAGATCACGTCTTCCAAGGACAGCTCCCCAAACGTTTGCTGTTTGGCATCGTCATTAATGCAGCCCTCAACGGAGTCCACAATCAGAATCCGTTCGAGTTTAAACATTACAACGTCTCCAAGATAGAAGTCAGTCGAGATGGCAAAACGTTGTGTACCAGACCTTTTTAACCTAACTTTGGCGACGCCCAGAAAAATGACTTGCGATCTTACCTGAGCCTGTTTGAAGCCACAGGACAGTTAGCTACCAACACCAGCCACGGTATTTCGTACGACGATTATGCAGGAGGGTATGCGTTGTGGGGATTTGATTTCACTCCTGACCAAGGCAGCGACGAAGGACATTTCCACCCTATAAAATCAGGCCCACTTCGTGTGGAACTTCAGTTTAAAGATCCTCTACCCGACACGGTGAACGTCGTCTTGTATGCAGAATTTGATAATACTCTAGAGATCAACAGTTTGAGAGAAGTGATTCTAGACTATTAGGAGAAGAAAAGATGCAACACCTAGAAGAAGAACCTATGGAGATAGATCATGATGAGGGATTTGTGAAGTACAACAGTCACAAACTATCAGGGATGATGACGGGTTGATTCATCCAGAACCTAAAAAAGAAGAAGAAAACAATACTGTTCCCGAGTTTGTTGGATTTATTTCTCGATGGCCTGAACAAGAAAAACATTTAGTTTCCTGTTATGCTAAGGAATTGACTGAAAGAATTAACAGCCTCACCCGAGAACATTGTCATGGATGTCAAATTGATCATCCCAGTCAGAAACAACACGACCAATGTTTGATGATGACGGGCGAAGAAAAATTGGACGAATATTTGGAAGAGGCTTGGTCTCAGATCTCGGAAGAAAAGGTGTTGAGACAATGGTATCAAGACTTGCAGGATTCTTTTTCACCTCCATTGCAGGATTCTTTTTCACCTCCACTCACTCCTCTGGAGATCCATCGCATCGAAGCTCTCATTCAACAGAGTACAGAAACTATCCGCCGTGAGAATTCGTGGAATTACTTGACAAAACCATTCAAATTTAAAGTCAAGTGTGAATTGATGACTTATCATTTCCTGTGAAACCAGAAAAAATGGATACCAGGGAACTTCATTACCTGTTGACTCGCAGTTCCTACACTTCTTCTTGGAATCCTGTGGTGTGTGCTAAAGATGAACTACCTCATCGCAAACCTAAAGACGTTCATGCCTATGTCATCAATACCGACGACAGTCATCGACCAGGAACCCATTGGGTAGCTGTGTACTTTCCCAACGATCACAATGGTGGTGTGGAATATTTTGATTCTTATGGATTACCTCCTTTGGAAGACGACATCATCGACTTTATGAGAAGAAATGCCATCTCTACTCGATTCAATAATGCCCGATTACAAGGATCGGATTCTATGGTGTGTGGGCAATATTGTGTACATTTTCTTCATCAACGCAGTCTCGGATATTCCTTAGAACATTTAGTGACTTGTTTTGATAGAGACTATGCTCGAAACGATGCTAAAGTAGAACGATGGTTTTGTGAACGTTATGGTTATCGCGTGTCGTTAGCTCAGAAACGTAGTGTGCATCAGAATGATGTAGATGTAGAAAAGTGGAAGTTTAGTTTGCCTTCCCAACGTTGTCAACCCTGTAAATACGTTCCTGTTTAATATCTTGTTGATTGCTAGTTTGCATTTTTATGTTAGAGAAACTTCTTCTTGTTCATTACAAAATGTTGATTTTTTGGAAAAAATTGTGTTGTGTGGTTTTTTTTATTGAATTTGAAAAAAAAAATGTATAGGCTCTATCTATCTCTTTCTATCGATCTGAAGTCACCCCCTCTATCCATTATCTCACTCTCGATCTGAACCCCATGTTTTCCATCGCGTCCGCGCTTCTAGCATATAAAGCGGTGCGTTGGCCAGTGTAGTCACTCTCGTTGACTCGTCAAGATCTCAACAACACTTCAAGAAGATGGCACCAGCCAAGATAAGCAAGCTGAACGACGCTATGGTGAATATGCAGAGGGTGAAGCATCATTTGATGGAGACCAACCTGAGAGAAAGACAATGATCTTCCTACAAATGGCTCATGATCTGGTGGAATAAGTCATGAGGGAAGAAATCATCAGGGACAGAACGGAATGGGAGTAGAGACAAAGACTGCAGCAGCAAAGACAACAACAACAACAGCAGCTAAAACTCTTACAGTCGATGAAACTACCCGACGGAGAAGTCAGCTGTAAAATAGACTGTGATGAGTTTGCCTTCTCTTTTACCAGAAAGAGAGCTTGTCCATCAGCAGCCACGAGACCTGTGGCTAAACGTGGCCGCCCTGCTGCGGCTGCCGCTACCGCTACTGCTACCACAACTAGAAGTTAAACATAACTTCTTAACCCCAACGGTCCTTTTCAGTGCCACCCATTAATCAAGAAAAGATTAATTTTCATATCATTGCCATATATATGTGTTTGTATGTGTTTGTGTATTTGTGTTTTACCCACTCCAAAAAAATCCCTTTCCCCAAAAAATAATGTTTGTATAGAGAGTGTGTGTTTGTGTTTGATAAAAAATATAAAAAAGGATAGTGTGGTGTGTGTTTGATTTAAAAAAAAAAGGATTGTGTGTTTGTGTTTGATTAAAAAATAAAAAATAAAAAAATAAAAAAGGATTGGGTGTTTGTATGTGTTTTTTTTTATCAAAAGTGGTTTCTTTTAGGTCCGCGCACTGGGTCTGTGTTTTTGGGGTAAGGGGTCATGGAGTGCAGAATCCGCGAAGCCTAGAATGACGTCATAGGGATGACGTCAGACGCGGGTAGTGTGAGTAATGTTTTTTTTGTTTGGGAAGGGATGTTTTCCTTCACGTCCGCGCTTCTAGTATATTAAAACAACACCTTCCATAGTCGAGCTACCCCATCAACATGAACAAACAAGAGACCATCAGACAAATCCGAGTGTATCTCGAGGTGGCCTGGCACCTCCTACACGACCTGGAGAAGAAGGAGGAGGAGGAGAGGGAGAAGAAGATCCCAATCAAGCCTAATCGGATGATGGAGGAAAAAGAAAATTGGGATCCTGAAGCGGACCATCCTCCGTTTGCTTTGAAAAACTCCAAGCGCTGCATGAGTGCAGAAACATGGAGGGGAAGCTGTCCCGCTTGTCGGGCCAAGCCAGGGAGGTGCCCGCACCTCTAGATACACTCTAAAAAAAAACAACGGCCCTTTTCAGGGCCACCCATTTCACAAGAAAATATTAATTTTCATAATTGCCATAGGTGTTTGTATGTTTGTGTGTTTGTATAGAGTGTGTTTGTTTTTCCCCCACTCCAAAAACAAAATTACCCATTCCCTGTTATGTGTTTGTAGAGTGTGTTTGTATAGAGTGTGTATGATAAAAAAGAAAAAAAAAAGGATGGTGTGGTGTGTGTTTGTTTGTATGTTTGATAAAAAAATTTATATTTTTGGAAAAAGGGATGTTTTTCTTCACGTCCGCGCTTAGAGCATATAAAGCGGCGTCTTCCACAGTTGCGCCATTCACACTTCAACTGAAGAATGAATAGCATTGAATTATTGCAGGAAGCCTGGGACTGGATGGTGGAAGTCAAATATCACCGAGAGCGAATGATGTGGTGGTATCTAGTGAACCTACACTGCGAGATACAATACTTAGCCCACATAAACATGGCCATGTGCCTGATTCAAGAAGTGAAGGAGGAGGAAGTAAAGAAGATCAAGAACTCCTCCTCACCTTGTCGAGTGGGGCTTCTTAAAGAAGTCCTGGATTGTTTAAAAGAGATAGAAGAAGATTTGAAGTGTCCAATCCTCACTCGACAAGAAGCGGCCGTGCTCCGAGTTCAGACCATTCTTAAAAAAATTATGGAGCAGGAAGTCCAAAAAATCAAGGCTATGTGGGCTGAGGAAAAAAAAGAAGAGAAATTCAATCGCCTGAACTTGAACTGGATGAAAATCCAGGACAAGTTCAGGCGATTGGGACATCTCGACTGGATACCCCAGAAGAAGAAAAACAGCAAGTTCCACCTCCCAGGCTTCCTAACCAAATGTTGGAGGAAAAATAATCCTCCTCCAATGGCCCTTTTCAGGGCCACACATTTTTCAAGAAAAGATTAATTTTCCCAATGATTGCCCTACTTCTCTCTCTCTCTCTCTCTCTATTTTTTTTCCCGTTCCTTTTCCCGTTTGAGTATGTAGAGGCCCCACCCTATTCCATTCCCGTTTGAGGCTGTAGAGGCCCCACCATGTTCCCGTTTGAGGCTGTAGAGGCCCCCATGTTAAAATCCCATAGAGGCTGTAGAGCCCCCCACGGGCTATTTACCCCCCCCCCCCACAACTACTAATGTAAAATATATATTAAAAAATGTTTTGACGTAAATCTTATTCATTGCAAAATTAGAATTGAAAGAATTTTGAGGGAGAGATAGTTTGTCTTAACAATTAATTCCAGATTATAGTTTACATGCAATTAGTTCGTTGTAGTACACAGCGTAAATCACACTAGAAGTTGATTCCATACATAGATTCGTTTTAGTACACAGTGTAAATCACACTAGAAGTTGATTCCATACATAGATTCGTTTACACAGTGTAAATCACACTAGAAGTTGATTCCATACATAGATTCGTTTTAGTACACAGTGTAAATCACACTAGAAGTTGATTCCATACATAGATTCGTTTTAGTACACAACGTAAATTACATAAGAAATTGATTCCATACATAGATTCGTTTTAGTACACAGTGTAAATCATACTAGAAGTTGATTCCATACATAGATTCGTTTTAGTACACAGTGTAAATCACACTAGAAGTTGATTCCAAACATAGATTCGTTTTAGTACACAGTGTAAATCACACTAGAAGTTGATTCCAAACATAGATTCGTTTTAGTACACAGTGTAAATCACACTAGAAGTTGATTCCATACATAGATTCGTTTTACACAGTGTAAATCACACTAGAAGTTGATTCCATACATAGATTCGTTTTAGTACACAGTGTAAATCACACTAGAAGTTGATTCCATACATAGATTCGTTTTAGTATACAGCGTAAATCACACTAGAAGTATATCCATACATAGATTCGTTTTAGTACACACGGTAAATTAAATAAGAAATTGATTCCATACATAGATTCGTTTTATTACACAGCGTAAATCACACTAGAAGTTGATTCCATACATAGATTCGTTTTAGTACACAGCGTAAATCACACTAGAAGTATATTCCATACATAGATTCGTTTTAGTACACAGTGTAAATCACATTAAAAGTTGATTCCATACATAGATTCGTTTTAGCACACAGCGTAAATTACACTAGAAGTTGATTCCATACATATATTCGTTTTAGTACACAACGTAAATTACATAAGAAATTGATTCCATACATAGATTCATTTTAGTACACAGTGTAAATCATACTAGAAGTTGATTCCATACATAGATTCGTTTTAATACACAGCGTAAATCACACTAAAAGTTGATTCCATATATAGATTCGTTTTAGTACACAGCGTAAATTACATAAGAAATTGATTCCATACACAGATTCATTCACTAGTATTAGAGTCCGCCACCACAAAAAAGCCAAATTGCTCTGCCCGACAGTCAAGAAATTTGTTTGCTTAATTTCTTTCACTCGTATCCTGAACGTTATTCTCTGTAATTTTATTCGGAGATTTGGTCTCATAGTTGTTGTCAAATATCCAATGAAATTTCTGTATCTCATTTTGGTTGAAGTTATTTGACATAGTTTTATTAGTAAAGGGGGAGGACTTAAGGGACACTTTTGAAAATGTATCACGTTTTGTTACGTTGAGCTGTACTCGTACTCATTTTCAAGATCTTAAGTTCCTATCAGAGGGCAAGTAAAGGATCACGAATCTTTTCTAATTTAAAACGAATCGACTCTATTGGTATTATTGTTCGCAAAGCTTTGATACACAAAAATGGCATCTTATTTCAACATTCATACTTTTCGTCTACTAAGAAATTAGCAATTAATCTCTTACTTTTCTCATTCCCTTGCTCCGATGAGTCTTTCTGTGGAACATAATCAATTTTTTATTCACATACAATGATTGTTTTAATTAGTCAAACACTCGTATTTATCATAAAATATACTTCAAGCCCGTTAATATACATGCAGTGGCGGCGCGATTGGGTTGGGAGTTGGGAGGAGGCAATTATCCTCTGGAGAAAGGCAAAGGGAGTGCCGTCAGGAGCTCTTTTTTGCAGCTGAAATTTTCATAGTATTTCACCTTCGCCTTAATCTAACTGGGGCAATCTTCACAAAACTTACATTTAAGGGGGGGGGGGGAGGGAGGTTGGCAACTGACATAAAAACTACTCTCTGTAGCAAAGTAGGGGCGCGACAAAAGAACATTGCCCCCGAGGCGCCTTGGTAGGGGCGCCTGTAAGGAACATTGCCCAAGGGTGTCTCGAACCATCGCGCCGCCACTGTATATATGAAACTATATATCTGTTTTTTTTTATTTGTAATTGTAAAATTTGTTATTGATTTTTTTGTGTACGGTCATCAATTAATTTTGTTTGATATATGTGTGTATGTTTATGGACGGGTGGGTCTTCTGGCAAATACAATTCTGCTTCAACTACAAAAAGGAGAAGTTTTCAATAAGCTTCCAGCTTTCTATTGAATTGTTCTAAATCCCAAGACGTTTATCGTTTTTACTTTATTATATATATATATATATATATATATATATATATATATATATATATTGTTTAACCCAAAACTATTTGATTTTGATTTGCGCAAAGGTCCATTACACTGTTTAAAATGCACTTTCTCAGAACCAAAACTATTCGAGTTTATGATTTGCACACTTTGTCACTGACTAGCTACTCTCATTTTGTCACTGACTATCTGCGCTTTGAAGCACTCCTGTTACGCATGTTTTCTGTCTTTTGCTTTCCTATTTTACCATGAGCGCTCTCGGTCATGCAACGTCATTCTTCGTGTGTTGCACAAAATCATGTTGATGATGGTCGTTTATATTTATGACAGTATGTTGCATATGTCCGATTCATATAAGAAGAAATAACCAATATATTCTTTCATTTGATAATAATATTATGAATTCTTGACTTATTTGCATTCTATGCTCTCTTCCAAATAAGATAACGTAGAACTGGGATGTGTTTTAGACCGGATGTGTTTTAGACCTCTTATCTAAGTTGCCTCTTGCGACCAAGAATTATTCAGACAGAAAAATGGACTTTGGCACACGCGCAGACGGCCAAATGGGTACAAAGATGACGACCTCCTGTTCAGTAAGAAAATACGGCTGAATAACGGACATATGTGTCCGCCATCTTGCTTCTGTAGAACTGAGCATAAACCTTTGTAGCCGGACTAATGAAATCATACGACCATAACCAAAGTCGCCAATGCACCAGAACTATTACCGAATTCAAACGTGCCTCAATGGTCGGAGCCCATCAAGACACAGCCCTATATTACTGTAGAGACGAGGTTATAGATATGAACAGGAAGTGCATACATTGGATATCAAAGGTTAGAAACGTTCTGGGAAGTAAAAAATCTGCAACCATTTAAATTTCACGAAGTCCTCGAAATTAAGTGGATGGAATTGTATGTAAATTTTCTAATTATAGCAAAATTATATAGATTTGACAGAATGATTCAATATTATCATCGTAATTAGATCAATAGTTCAATCATTTTTTGCAAAATAGTTGAAATGGTAGTATGAATTTCTATTCTCTGCACAATACTCTAAGCAGATTGATTTCTTAGTTTATGTCCTTTCCAATCAAATTTTTCTCTGGTTTAGCTTCTAAGGACAGTTTTGTATCAGTTTTTAAAATGTACAACTTACGAAGGTGCTACATGTTTGATAATGCCAGTAAAATTTGCAGTTTTCATATACTGTAGTCCTATATTAGAAATCGAAAAAAAAAATAAAAAAATAGTAGCTTCGAAGTGCAAAAGTTTCAAAGTCATTTGCAACAGAGCAAATACGACTGTTCTGATTGATACACCTGGTGAACAGGAAAGCCAAGAAAGAAATCGTTGTCAAGAGTGATTGTAGTTTTACTGTGAGAGTTGTCGGATTGACGCGTTCCAGCACACTCGCAGTATCCTACTATTGGATTTCCTGATTCCTTGGCTAATTATCATTAATCGGGGATCAAGTGTTAGTCTGATGCAGATTAAGCTGTCTTGCAAAGGTGATGACAGCCCATAAAATCACTTTTATGAATCACATTTGGTTGCGTCTACAAAATTCTTTTGATGGAGAGTCATGCAGTAGTGTCATTCGCTCGTAGGAAATTCATTTTATATTTTTTTTTATGAAACTACACATCAAAATTAATTCGCTGACTATTATTGAGTTTAAATATGATAGAAAGAAGTACAATTATTTATCTGAAAAAAATGTAGAGAAAAGAACGACTAACTAAACTTTTTGAATAAATATAATAAGAGTTAGTGAGTCTAGAAACATACCGTATCCTCTTTCATACACACATCGACACACTCACAGACATACACAATAGTAAGTCATTTCATTTTACGACAAATGGCAATAGGGCATCACATCGGTTAATTTGGCTCTGATAATAACTTACAGGAAACAGATGGACTTAAAACTAGCCATTGGTGAAATTATACACATTAGAGACGTTAAGGAACCGTCACAATGCAGTAAATCTTCCATTACAAACATCCATAGTTCACAGAAGAATGCTGGGAATTCGCTGTGCGGGAAATGCGAAAGTCAATTAAGAATGGCAGACAGTGAAAATAACACGGCAATATTTTTTACTAATTGCTTTCAATGTCAGTCCAAACTTATTTACGATTTAATATTGGTAGATGGAATAATCGATTTGATGAACGAATATGGAAGCTGCATAGGCGACAACATACCCCCTCCCGCAAAAAAAACAAAAAAACAAAACAACTAAAACCCTCCACTTTTCTGCACTTTGAATTCAGATTTCTCATACTAATGTTGATTTGTAAATTAGCTATACATTTTCGTAAACTGTTGAATGGGTTTGAAGAAAACTATGTATGAGAGAAGTGGTATGTTATTTAAAAAGGCCTAGGACTGAAAATCGGTCCAGCCAGTGCCACACGAGTATCCTTGTACACAGATCTGACTAAGCGTAAAATTTGTCGTCACCTAGTCAACTCTCATAGGAATAGTTTCTATTAACACAGATGTCGGAACTAAATAGCATTTATAATTTATTGGAGAACGAGCGGGCTTGCTTCCAGAGTTATTTGCCTCGACTTTGTCTGCAAAAGAAACTTGATGTTAGCTTTTGTGTCATACTTTTTTCTTGGCATGCGCACAAATTGTCCTTTCATTTAAAGCGTCAAACATATAGCCATAAGTCTTTCGCGGGAATTCATCGGAAATAGATAGGAGGACATTTTAGGTGTCTTGGAAATCTCGATCCTGGACAACTTTTGGATTATTCCACAAGATAGCAGTTGGTAATCAGAAGGTAAGTTTATCGGCTGCAATCTTTTTATTTAATTGTAAACACTCTGAATATATATATATATATATATATATATATATATATATATATATATATATATATATATATATATATATATATATATATATATATCCCTGCGTTACATTCCTACTATATCTGACCTAAATATAACTCTACATTCCCTCTTGTCACTAACTGCCTATAGCACACTTTGATAGGCTATAAGCCAAACGATCGTGTCCTCCGAATGGGTTGTGGAGGTGGAGGTCGCAGTGAAAATTGAAAATGTGTCTTTTTTGAAAATATTGTATACATGTTTAATGTATTGGTGTCACACATGTATCATATAAAATATAAAGATCGATTATTGTAAGTCACAACATTGTCTAGTTGCTTAAATGTATGTGCGTCTGGTGGAGAACAAGTTGAAACAAAAATAGAAACATTTAGTAACATGGGAAAGAATGGGCACTTATTAAGATCATCCGTGTATGAAAGTCTTACTATGCACGTTTGTCAAAAGAGTAATCAGTGGATAATTCTCTCACTTTCGGAAATGTCAAAATATATAAAAACATCTACTGTTTGAAGATTAGCTATTCGTCTCAAGCGACAATTTTTTAAATTTTTCTTATTATAATATAAATTTGGGATATTTGTATTTAGATAATGAATTGTTTACGATAATAAAAACTTTATAAAGGAGAGAAAGTCGGCAAAATCACATGAGCATATTTGGTTATAATTGTGTAATTAGTCTGTTGTACGTATATAAATATGGCCGTCTTCAGAAATATTATATGTTCATGCCTTAAACAAACAATTTGAGTTTATATAATGCCTATTAGAGACATAGAGTAACATTTTCAAATGCTGAAAATATTCGAAGTCGTATCATTCCTAACATGAATATTAAATTCGTTCAACAAAAATATTCGAAGGCTAATGCCTTGACATTTTAAACTTCTATGAGGAAGCATATTGAACGAACATTGAAGAAACCCACGTGAAATATTAAAGGAAGTAACGTTTGGGTTGTTAATTTAATCAATCGACCAGATGCAAAATATTTCCGAGTGTATATTTATTGTAAAGGGAAGAGGGAATGGTAATGCCTGAAACTTGAATTTCATGGTAAAATTGAAATGTTAAAATTATTCCACTTATCTCCTTGAACACTGAGTCAAGAATTTGTCCTTTGCTAAAGCGGAATCCAAATAATAAATGCTATTACATTTTATTTAAAAATGCGGATTAATTTGAGAAAGTAGCAACACTTATAATAACTAAAGAATTTTTTGATTTTACAAAAGTTTACTTATATTCTGAAGCAAACTCAGTGACAGAGTGGCTTTGTATTTTGATTACATTATTTCATAATTTTATTTAAAACGAATGTCGATCATGTATGAGTATAAAAATGTACAAATAATTCTGTTAAAAGAGTAACTCTGAAACTTCACCAATAGGCAATACCTATATTTGACTGAACAGTTGGATAATATTATAGAGCTGAAACCATTTAGTTATTTGTCTAACCAGAAAAAATGAAGGCATGTGTACTTTAGGTATTTTTAGACCATTCTGTTTGTCACAGCCAAAGTTGTACTTATTAAGAAAATCTGGTCACTTCAAGCCATCAGAGGAAACGTTTTCGCACCGAACACTAATATTTTCGTGTATCAACCAGATCAAGGGAATATAACTTTTATACCCGGATACCAATCTTAACAAGTTTTGGAAAATAAATGCATTCTATTTGGATAGGTGGAAACATAATTTCTTTTGTGTATCATCCTTATGAAGGGAGAGTGGTTTGGTGCGAGTTTCCAGCAGTTAATGTTTCGTCCTACGTGTCAAAGTACTGGGATTACATGACTGTGTAAGTTAATGCTATGTACCTTCAGATCTGGTACTCAATTATCTTTTAAATGAGGCCCTAACCGTATACCTCGGCCCATAAATTTGAAGGTATTTCAATCGTACGACCAAATATGCGTTTGATTCTTGGAAGTCTGTTGTCACTTCTGAATTCTGTGCTTACGATCAAGTTTAGAAAAATAATTTTAGAGGCATATTGAACTGGTTTTTCTAGATTGCCTCTTTTTCATTACCAATAAATCGGTCATCTTCATACATTAGCATAGAACATACCATCATTATCTCGCAACAATGCATTGTGGTTTCTATGGTGCTCATCGTGAATATTCAAAGTATGTAATTAGCTGTTCGTTCGGCTAAGTACTCTGGCAGTGTTTTCAAATTGACTTTGTCTATTGTATTGACTGAGTATTTCCATCAGACATTAAAAAGTATTAAAGAAAGGAAATGCGGATTTGAAAGTCAAATCTCACTGGCTACAAAGAAAAGGCCAAAGTAAAAGCAGCAACATCGCATGCAAGTTAAAATCCCTTTGCTTTGTAATCGACGGATAATGTGCAGGTGAATTTGGGTTATACGTTAGACACCTTCTTGTCACGGAGATTAAAATATTGACATTCTTTTGGCAACAATAAGGTCAACATGTTCTTGCATAAGGTCCGCCCCACAAATTGTAATCGGCAAGTTTGCCTTATGAGGCTAGTTGAAAATAAGTCACTGAGACCGTAAGACTGTTCGTGAATTTTACGTACGCGTGTGAAGAAAAATAAATAAACAAATAAATAAATAAATATATTAATAAATTAATTAATTAATTAATTAATTAATTAATTAATTAATTAATTAATTAATAATAATAATAATAATAATTAATAATGTTTGTTATGACTAACCTTTCGGAAGTATCTTATAGGTTTTATTCAAGTGAATTTGAAGCATAGAACTAATGACGATTCAACCTAAAGATGCATTTTTTAATTTATGTACAAAATAAAACTAAAGAGCTTTTGATTCGATTGCTCATAGAAGATTTCCTAATAATTACAATGAATCTGAACGAATAGAATGTCACCGCTAATAGAAAGAAATAACGTTATCGTGTACATGCTAACCTGCCATCAGTAGTCAGTAGGGTCATTAAAATGGTATGCCCCGTAACTGCTGTACCTGGAAAGCTAATAAAACGGACACTGATGGCAGGGTTACATGACCTGTTTATCGAAAGAAAATGAAACAAGTGAGTGTTGCAGCTGAGGAATTGTTAAAGAAAGTTCCATCCTCATACATAGAAAAACTAAAAGTGAGCATAATCCCCACGTTTTTCCCAGTTATCACTACCCTCCACCCCCACCCCCGTATCCTCACCCCACCCAGTGCTCCGCCCACAGGGGTGAATCGAAATTCCAAAAGAGTTGTGCACATCTATAAGCTACCCACAATCATGTCACAAAATTACAAGTCTCTGCTTTAAACAGTGTATGGGTTCTTTCACATTACATAACTCCTGCAATTACTATATATTTTATATTGAATAACATTGTTGCAACTCCCCCACGCCCCCCCCCCCCCCATTGGTGGATAGAAATTATGAAACTACTATGCACATCCACTGACCACCACCCGATCATATCCCTCAGTTTTTAGTCTCTATCCAAACGGTGTAGGAACACTTGTGTGATATTACGCAAGCATGCGCGCACGGGAAAGCTTAGGGATAACAATTCTTATGTTGAGCCACTTCTGCTAAATACTATGCTTCAGACGATATAAAATGGAAGACTTCATTGGAAAAGAGACAGACAGGAATCAATGGACACTGTGTATTTTTTCTCGCTCCAGGGACGCTTCGGTGATCTAATGCCCGTATTCGTTGATAGGCATACATTTCCCAGATGGCCTGAAAAAAAGTGAAAGAAAAACCTAAATCAATACTTTCGTCTCGGTTACCAGTACTACGTTGCACGGTGTAGATGTCAGTATGCCCAGTTCTGTGGAATAATATGTTTATCATTTTTAAAGTTCACACAGAATGTAGAAAAGATATATGTTCACGCAGTCTGTTATATCTGGTAAATATTCTATCCAGTTCAGTAATCACACTTAAGCAGAAATGTATCATTGTTTAGTGTTACTAATCATAGGTTCACCTCTGAATTTCTATATAAATTAAGGATCCTAAATAATTGAATTACTCAGCAGGAAACTTTCCCTGTATGCGCAGGCTGATCCTAGATGTGATCGAAATATAACATCCTTGAAGCAGTACAGTTATTGCTGGAATTAACAAATAAGGTGACAGTTCTAAGTTTGTACCAGCTTATTCGTTAATCCAGTGTAGATGTTTATTGCATTTTTATATCGACGTCAGATAATAACTTTTCTTTTTAAAGAATCTCCAGAGCGTTGCTGGACGCATATAACTTTAAAAAAATGTCCAGAACGTACCTGGATAATGCAGCTTTTTCTTTTAAGAATCTCCATAAAGTACCTGAATAAACACAACTTGTCTGTTTAAAGAATGACCAGAACGTACCTGAATAATACAATTTTTCCTTTTAAAGAATCCACAAAACGTACCTGATTACATACAAAATTTCTTTTTCCTGAATAATACACCTTTGCTTTATAAAGAATTCCAAGAACGTACCTGAATAATCAAACTTCTCTTTTAAAGGAATATCCGGAACGTACTTGAATATGTACGACTTTAGTTTTGAAGAATCCACTTAACGTACATGAATACATACAAGTTTTCCTTTTAAAGATTCCCCAGAACGTTCATGAATACATATAACTGGTCTTTTTAAACAATCCTTAGAACGTACCTCGATACATAAAACTTTTCCATTTAAAGAATCCCTTAATGTGCCTGAATATACACAACTTTTCTTTTTAAAGAATGCATTGAATGTACTTAAAAACATGCAAGGTTTTGTGTTTTTGCCATACATAAAGCCAATACAGATCATTAAGTAACATTTACTGTGGCCTTGGATTGGTTAACTTAAACAGGTTTGCTTGATAATGGCAAATCAGTCAGTATGCAAGCAACATAGTGATAATATTGTGATAAAAAGAAAGATTTTTAAAATAATTATAATACATGTACCATTAACCATCAAAGAATTCATTTAACTTTCGCACATGGCATGATAGCTCAAGACAAAGTTTCCAAAACTGAGATTTATTTCCCTGGCAGAGTGAGTCTTCTTCTAGAATCCTTCTAAAAAAAATAACATTCGCCGTTTTCTGATCCTTCTGATTCTGCTTGTTATTCCCAAACAATCACTTTCAGTTACAACTGGGATGCGCATGTCACAAAACAGACCGAACTTTTAATATAAAAAAATATTGTATATTGAATAATAACTTATTTCCAACTTAACATTTTGAAGAAAATATATACATGTATATATTGATCAATGTTGGTCATAGTTTTGATGTGAATGGGTAAACTGTTCCAGTACCGAATAGTCCTTGGGAAGAAGAGTTTGCGTTATATTGTGTGCGTGATTGAGGATTTAGGTAATTGTAGTGACGAGTTGAGTTTAAATGTTGATGATTTACCAAAACAATATTTTGACCTATTTTGTACACATAGATCAGGGAGTTCTGGATTCTTCTTTGCTTTAGGGTTTACCACTGTAGTTTGAGAAGCATCTTAGTTACACTACACTACACTACACTACACTACACTACACTACACTACACTGCACACACACACACACACACACATATATATATATATATATATATATATATATATATATATAAATATATATATATATATATATAAATAAATATATATATATATATATATATATATATATATATATATATATATATATATATATATATATATATATATATATATAGTCATTTAGCATGTAACGTGCAGCAGATCTCAGGATTCTCTAACTTGTTTTTCAGAGTTTTCTGCCAATGATGCAATACGTTCGAACAATATTCACGTTGTGGGAGTGCATACACTTTGTAGACTGTTTGTTTCACTGTAATATGTATAGTTTGTGTGTTTTTTTATATTAAAAATAAATTTTAAAATATCGTTTGCTTTTCTTGCCATATTGTTTATATGCATTGTACATTTAAGATCCTTAGTAAGGCTTACTCCCAAATATGTAGCATGGTCAACAGCTTTCAGTTCTATACCATGTAGTTTGTGTTAACATATGACGTGGTTTTTCTTCTCAGTGATTCAGGGTTGAATTCCATGAAAAGCTCTTGTTCCCATTGTTCTATGAGATGGAAATCATTTTGTAAGATGTGTGTCTGTGTTAGAATCTATGGTAGATAAACAACACTGTCATCAGCAAAAAGTCGTATTCGACTCTTAAAAGGGCTACGCAAACCATGTTTAGCTGTAATATGATTGTTTGATAATCCACATTGGGTAGAGATTTAGTGGTATGTATTAAAGAGGGCTGATTAGAAATGAACAAGTGAAGGATATTTTTGTCTCTTGTTGGCAATTTCATCATTTGTTGAAGGTTTAGTTCAGTCATGCATTCGAGAAAATCTTAATGTAAAGTTTTGAACTTGCATGTACAATGTCTGAGAGATCCAACTACTCTAAGATCCAAATGCTACTATCTTTTGGAATTTTGTTAACTGATTCACACAATTCAAAAAGATTCTCTTCGTCATGTTCGTCATTTTTATAGTAGGCTGCAACATAGATAATTATAATGCCATTTATATAGATTTTGTACTAAGCTGTGTTGCAATCCACCATTTTTGAGACAATTAAGTTTGACAAGTTAAGTTAGTCAAGTTAAAAGTTTATTTCTTCCTAAGTATCCCCCTGTTACCTTTGTTCAGAAGACAGTTGATTCAAATACACGAATTGACAATCAAGTGTAAAATTAGCAAGTAAATTCAACATCAGTACATCCTATGAGTATTTAACAATGATGTCTTGGAATCATGGAGCTGTTGACTCATATTGAGTTGAAGGAAACTATAGATGACAAGAATAATCTTTTGAAGTAAATGATTTAAATAGATTGGTAACTATTTTACAAAGGCAACAATAAGTGAAAAATTCAACGAGACTGCATAACAGAAAGTGATAATAAAAAGTCTATCAAGAACCGTCAAACCTTTAGTGGAACGTGATTGATATGTTAAAATAGAACAATAACGGTCGACTGTACTTCTTTTTGATTGATTAAATAATTTCGGTTTTACGAGTTGCTCAAATGCCTATGATTAAGTCCTGGCTGATGCCAGTGTGATTTTTTGCCAAGCTAGAGCAAGACACAATAATTTTCAGAAAGACTCGAATTCTACTATATATAATAAATTGCGTGCTCTGTATGCCTTCATATACATATAACAACGAGGGTACTAAAAACCATTTGCGGTAGTAATGACAGATTTTATTTTGTATGGATACTACAAGTTTATCTTTGAAGCACAAAAGACTGACAAATGGAACAGACCCTTATAATATTTCAAAACTCTGAAGAGAACAAAAGTACGAGTTAAGATCAAAATTACTTTAAAGTATGTGAGTTTTTAAAAACTTTGGTCTAAGAGATTGACACAATTTTTTGAAACTTGACAAAAACTCGGATAAAACTATCACCACGTAAAATACAAGACTTAAATACGTACTTCTTATCACATCCAAAATTAAGGTGTGTGTAAAGATGTTCGCTGGAGTCAACTATACATTTACTGCGCAAGTCACGATGACGAAATCATTTGATTGTTACGTCAGCGTTATGACCTCACTTATTTAAGCTGCGTAGCGCTGGGTACTATGAAAGAGATTCAACGTCGTTATGCAATAATTACGACAGCCTTCTCCTATTAAATAATGAAGAGAAAAGTAATCAAACATCTATAGGAAAATATAATTCTAGTAAAACAACAAATTAATTGGCTTTTGACTTAAAAGAAAAACCCGATTCCTGAAGATTACAAAATTTTGTCCTGATACATTTTCTGTGTACTTGAATTTAAGACTTGAAAATAGGAAAAAAAGAGATAACAATATATAAATTAAAATCATAACCACTCCACTTGTCATTCAAGATTAACTGTCGCAGCATCTCAGACAAAAGGTAAAAAAAACCACACCTCAATAGTAAGACAGCAATCGAAATATTGGAACTACTTTAATCACATGATTACAGTTCTTCGGAACATCCTCATCTCTTTCCGATGCGAATCGAAATATTTTGACTCTCTGAAAGAGTATCGGAACCATTCTTAGTGATGCTACTCAAATGGATAAGTATTTGACGGACGAATGTCCGGATAGATACGATGTATAGACCCTCATACAGATAGATAAGCGTTAAAAATAACATTTTACGATATTTCACCATCAATAAAATACCTGCACTTTTAATTTTTTTTTGTAATTCCTAGTACTTTTGAATAGAAAAAATAAATGAAGAAATCATTCAGTTTTCATAGCCTTAAACTATTGCTGCGTTGCTATTAGAGATGACACGCCATCGAATCGCTGTGACATCGGTGAGGTTATAACAACAACTGGTATGAGGGCAGTTCAAAAATGGCCAGCATTTACATCCGATGATTTATTTCTTCCTAGCATGCAAAGGAAAAGACTGAGGAGGTTCAGAGTGGATTATTGTATGGCTGTGCTCTAAGTAAGACGCCATATTGTTCGTGCCGTTGGTGACAAAGGCCCAATATATTACGATTATCATTACGGGAATAAATGTCTGAACTTCCTGCGAATGAATGCTATTTGGAACTTAGTTATCCACATGACTGCATTCAATGGGGTTTTCCTTTCGCGGAAAGATTCAAGAATATTTCCGATTGTCATGATTAAAGTAAAATTAAAATATAATATTTCCATCGCTGTAGACTAGTGCATTTCCTGGATGCTGTGTGAAATTTTAATGAATACAACTGCGGTGTCGCATCATTTTGTTTTCAAACAGCAACAGCTTGAATGATTGGTGTAGTGACTCCAGTTTGACATCACAGCTCTACCCCATAGTATATTGCATGTAATCCAATTGAACTGATTTTGTATGTTCTTACACGCAAAATTTATTCAAGTAAAATTGAAACGGCAGGGACTTGAGAGTAAAATAGCTGGTGTGAACAACGAATAGTACAACCGCGTAAAAAATTCTATACTTTTCTATGTTATTATCCCATTGGGATATTCATTTTTCAGAGTTTTGTGCTATAAAATGCATTGCATCCTATGGATTTCTTGATTTCTTGGGGCTCTTAAGTTCTATTGGCCCTACGAAGGAAAAAGTATGAATGTTGCCACCACCACCACCCCCCCCCCTCGAAAAAAAGAAAGCAAAAACAATATTAACCACTCTGAAGTTTCACCAGGGATCATACTTGAATTTAAAAAGTCGAGTTTAAATATTAGCTACGAAAATAATGACTAAAGGATAAATAATACTGCTGTTTCACATTGTTGGTACTAAGAGGAACAATACTCTATTTTCTATTTAACACTTCATGAAGATCAATTATTCTTGATGGACATTATAACACTGATCTACAATTTTATCGAAGTCGTCTTCAGAGATAAAATGTGCTATTTATTAGTGATTTTGATGTGCTGAATTCAAATATGACAATTAAAACAACTGATTGGCTACTGTTTCCAAGATGTTTAAGTTTTTACCTTTTACGTCTATGTATATTGTTCATAGTAGAGTTTTAATCATAAATTGTAAACCTAGGTTGTTTCATGTGTTTATGGTTGCTTTACATGATAATATTTCACCTGTCCTGTTTATCTAACACTTTGAAAAACAGCAAAAGGGTTATAAAAATAAAAAATATATTGAAACAAAAGTCAAAAAACTATTATGTATATATAAGTATACTTAGTTTAGTCCTTATTCAGTGTCTACTCGGCGCTTCTTGGCATGTCTCTTGTATTCATTAAATGGAGCATCTCTTGTCACTGTCCAGCAGTAGTCTGCAAGTATTGATGGGCTCCATTTGCCCTGATAGTGTTTCTCCATTGTTGCAATGTCCTGGTGAAATCACTCGCCGTGCTCGTCGCTCACTGCTCCGCAGTTCGGTGGAAAAAATCTAGATGAGAGTGCAGAAAATGTATCTTTAGTGACATGTTGCAACCAAGGCTTTTGGTGCCACTAACTGGAAGGAGGCACCATGCAGAAGTAACAATTGCTGATATGATCTGTTGGTTCTCTCCAAATCATTGGCACTGCAAAAGGCATAGATTTCCTTTCCATGTTCAACCACTGACGAAGATTTGTTGCACAAGTGTTGCAGCTTGTGTGGGGCCCACATCTTGTCCTGATCACCAATTTTGCAGCCAAAATAAAGGTGATAGGCTTTCTTAACCATAGTTGTTATACTGCGCTTTTGTGACGCAAAAATCACTTCACCACAAACATAGCAGAAGTTATCTGCATTGTTCACGCAAGTACGAGGCATCTCTGCTCACTTTGGCTAAACAGAAATGTGTCCCTTTGCAAAATCAAACACTGACAAATAAGAGAGCACGACACTGTATGATTTGTAGAGCTGATATGGCAATTTCCTCAGCAGAGAGATGTAAGCTTAGTTATGATTGCATCATCCATGACTTCTAGGAATAACATGATGCAATTCATATCATGTATGATGCAATATCAGCTTCAGATTGCATCATTCATTGTTTTGCCTAAAAAGCAAGTACTCTCCAAACCCAGTCATAGATTTATTCATAGATCCAGTCAAAGATGTATTTTAGTCATTTCTGGTTTAAATTGAGATCCCTTCCCTTTATAACTCACTTATCGTCCGCCATTCCCAAGTCAAGGGTCGTATATACTGACCCAGTATAATATCTTTAAAACTAGAGCCAATCAACAATTTTAAGCGTCATTTTCGTTCTCAGTGACCCAGAATTAGTAAAGTTTGACAACATTTATTGCGGAAACATTTTGGTTGTAGACCAGTGATATATAATTAGTCCTATCAAGCAATGCATAATTAAGCTACACCTTGGTCACATTCTTTACTCTTTCCCCTATCTTAAAAATATGAGTAGTGTACATTTTAAATATTCTGGAACAATTAGTAAAGTCCTGAATTAATAGTGTTAATTACAAGTGTAGTCCGGGCTTCGCTATCTTTTGTTTCAAATAAACGTTACTCTAATGACTCACTGCAAAATCCTACTTATAGAATCAGTAATATGTGTGCGCTACTCTAAAAGTTACAATTCCAGTCAGACTTTGAGTATTTCACAAACCAAAAAAATATACAAGTTCAATCTGTCCAGTAGGAGAATAATATGTATTGGGTTTATAATAATATTACGAGTTAGTGCTATGATTACAGCTATTTATTGCATTTGTACAATATATGCGAATTTACCTACACTATAAACATAATTTGTGGTACAGGTAATGTTTTATATATAAATCGCGGATGTATGTATATAGCTGTGGGAATGACTAGTGGTCAGATGAGTGGCCACCTATCTTATCGCAGAGTTTTGGATTCTTACGAATCGGCAAAGAGTTAGGAGGTACGACCTAACTTCCGCTATGGAGATGGTCTCAGTAGCCACAGGGGGTTAAACGCGTCACGGGTAGCCAGCCCGCGAAACAGTTCAGACAGGTGACTGGGTAAGAAACAGACACTTATCATCTATTTTCCTTAATTGCTCGGGGAACTAAAATATTCAGAAAGGCTAACACCTCCTCACCAGCCTGGGCTTTTATGCCAATATTTTTTGTTCTCACATCTATGAAATAATCTGAATAGTGTGTATCATAAGGAATGTCAAAATTTGACACAAACTTGAAATCATTCATACGCCTGAAAGGATTGAAGTAACGTTGCAAATTTCTGAAGCACCTGTTTTAGACCGTTGCCAGATGGGCTTGTTACCAACATATAAAGACAATTTATCAGGCATAAAATATTTACTGCCAACCTGACACTCCAGTTGATTATACAAATATCAATCAGGTGTGAACCAAATTAAACGAGAAAAAAATGCCAAAAGTACACAATGAATTGAAAAAGTAGTTATCAGAACAATCTACTTACACACTGCAAAAGCAGGCGAGGAAAAGAGTTTGCAACAAAAAAGATTATGTAAGTCACATGCAACATTATGAAAAATACAACAATGGATACAAATAAACTTTGACAATGATATATAGTTTCTCAAAATATGCTTTGCCTGAATATGTGAAAATTAAAAAGTCTAGAGACATGTTCAAATGGCAAAAATATGAAGGATACGGTTTGATAAATGATAAGAGTTTTACAACAATATGATGAGGATTTACCTAAAAGGAGAAATATTGACTTCTCTGCATACTCAGATAAAACATCATCTGTAGCGGAAATGTTTAACAGAACCCCGAAGACTAGAATGGGAAAGTATTTCACTCAAAATTAAACCAGAAAATGGGTTGACATTTACCAAAGTTAATTGATGGTTACAGCAACACTCATCACAGATCAAAATCTATTACTCATGTTAACGCAAGCAAGGTATAGAACAGATCAAAAGCTATGACTCCTGTTGAAGCAAGCAAGGAATAAAACAAATCAAAAATATGGATAAACATATTGGTTACTTGACATCTTATACATTTGGAACACACATATAAATGCCAGGCAATGCTGCGGCAACATCTTTTAGATAATTCAAACAAATAATTGGCAATGTTTATTGCTTTTAATTTTGTCAATGCATGAATCATCTTTACCTTTTGGCGGAGCACTACCGCTACTTGTTCCTCCTCCACCACCCCTTACTAAACCTTTTACAAATTTCGCTATAGACAGAGCAACAGTGTATGTAGTCATATCTATTTCGGTAGCTAGAGCAGCCATTGTTACACCATTTTTGAAACAGTTGTTTTAGTCTTTCGCCTAGTGGTATTTGTAAAAATAAATATTGAATTGATTTTGTCAATAGTTTCTCTAAAATGTCTCTCCAGATGTCCGACTAATAGTGCTTGTTTACTTTCAACACTGTCCAACTGTTCTTGCAGTACAGTTTTTTTTATTTAGCTCTCTTTCTTTCTTTGCTGAAGTTTTTTTTATGTTCTCAATCTGCAGATCTCATCGGTTCATTGAAAAATTCTTCATCATGTACATACCGCTTTATTTTCTTTCCTCTTGTGTAGTAAATAATCGTATCACTACAGGTGGACGTTGTACAATTTTTTCATGGTAATCATCTATTTACTTTTCTAATTCTTTTACTTGTAGGACAAACGGTTCATTTGCCTCTATTGTTTGCATCTCAGTATCCTCAAGGACTTGTATTCATTGCCTTTGTACAACAGTAGGTTCAAATGGATAATTAGGCTCTGTCAACTCAATAAGATACACCCCTACATTGTCTTGTGTTGTCCAAACTATTGTAACCAACAAGTTCCTACCAATGTTTCCTGCGACAATGGTTCGTGCTAGCATTGTTCTGATGTCGCCTTTCCTCGAGATTTGAACTGATTTGCAAGTTGGTTTTACTTAATAGGGCGTTTTGTTGGGCATTCTAACATTGTAGTTTTCCAAGTTGTACTGTATTCACGCCATTACTTTCTTGTATATCCTCCTTGGCGTGAATCACAAGCACTTTCACTTAGAACACCATAACCAGATTCCAAATCAAGATTTACAGCATCATCAATTGCAGGTTTACTATCTACAACATAATCATAACCATCATCTTTATATAAAGGAGTTTTAATTCATTCATTTCTAAACCTTCTCCACCTTTAGCCACTTTTCGATTATTTAAATATCCACGAGTGTGCCTTCTTCCCGAGGTGTCCATGAGGGACAATAGCAAAACATGCAACGCACGACTTCATCATTAGATACAATAACAAAGCACAACTAGAAAAAGAATTTAGACTTATCGAAGGCACAAAAAGCAATAAACCCATTTCTCCAAAATCATGCTTTGCGCGTGTACCTTCGACACAGTTTGAAGTGTATAAACAGGAACTGAACATACCTATTGCGAATGGAACTTAAACATAGAAAATGGGCACAACTTTTATCAGAAAAAGAGTTAGAAAAAATAGACGAGAAACCAATCAAGACAATATATGAAATTTTCGCAAATGCTGGAGCAGCAACAATTTAAAATCATTGTCATATGTTGCAATCTAGCACATTTGTTGACAACTTGGACAGTTTACACAATAAACTGAAATATGATTTCATGCCATCAAACAAAAATAGATACTTCACTGTATTTTGCTAAGTAATATTGGAATTACCTATATATTCAATGAGTGATTGTTTGATAACATTCAAAAATATTGAGTTCATAAGACCAGCAGCAAAATGCAGCAAACTGAAAACACGCTAAATAAATAAATGTGTGCTGGTTGCTTTCTTGTTGATGCGTTTATGCCTTTATGCATAATGGTTACACACGTTGTCATTATAAATGTAGCTGTTTACCATGCAATATACTTTGACAGGGAAAATATATTAGACAAAACTGTCCAAAACCTTCTCATTGAATGATTCATCTTTTTTATGCTCTTCAATCTATTTCATCGAAGGCATTTTATATTTTTTAATGTTTTCGATAGTATCATATACCTTGTGTTTGACCAGTAAAAAGATTTTCTTTGTCGCTTCAGAATCACTCAAATGAAGTGAAGTACATGGAACAAACGATCAATACAAAGTTCATCTTCACTGACACCTTCAGGTTTTGTCAAATGAACCCATCTCTGGTAGACGTCAATTGATAGAACACCGAGTATTTTTAAAGCCGTATCCGATGTTGTTTCTTAATACATTTACGATACTGTTTCTTGTCAATTGTGAAATCCTGTGGGTTTTTTATTCTGGTATTTTTGTCTATTGTATTTATTTATGTGTTCTATATTCTGTTTGATGCATCTTTTTACTTTTTTCTTTTGACGTTCTCAGTTTTTTCTATCCACTTTTTGAGATATTCGTTTGCACAAGGCTTGCAGAACGGAATAGTATTGTTGAAATCAGTCTTTCTCTTCTTCACATTTAGCACTACCTTTGAATCCATCTCTGGTATTAAAGCAATTAGATTTCAAATTGATTTTACAATATACAATAGCATTGACAGATGACTTGCAAATAAACTTTGTAACATCTTGAAATCATATCTAATTAACTTTTAAAATTTCCTTCCAAATTTAACGGAAGGTGAGAAGACAAAATTGAGAAACAATCTAAGGTTAGCAAAGAACTTGAAAATGCTACTTCATAAACGCCAAATAATCCTTGTTGAATTTACCTTTGAAGACAACTTATAAAATGTTCAAAAAATGTCAAAAGACCCAAAGCTGAACGTTTAAAGACTGTGCAGGAAGACTGTAAAACATGACAAGATGGTGTAAGCACACTTCGTGCAAGAAAAGATCAAATTTCACGAAGGTCAAAACAAAATATATTATTTGATAAGTGGTGGTATAGCTGTTTTGTGACATCTTGTTTATTTGGTCAAAAGATAAAATTGCTTCTCCACAAATCTTTTAGTTGTAAAGATGTCGGAATCAACAAAGAATAATCACCGATGAATGGTACGTTTACCTCCCAAAGAAATTAGTTTTGTGTGGAACAAAATTAATTGTATTGCTTACAATTTATGCAACAGCAATGTTTTGTAGCCAATTCATTCTTCAGTGTTTGCCCACTAAAGACTTTTTTACTGCCTACTTCTATGTGTGAAGATGGCTCTTGCACAAATTAAAAACTTATCACAGTATGCAAAGGATTCCCCTCCATTGCCCGAAATATCAACTGTAGCCGGGGATCTTAATTTGCTTGCTGTTGACTTTTACCACGCTTGAATCATTATAACTTTATCAGCATAATTTTTAAGTAATTTTCCAGCTTAGCATTCAAATCAGTAATTCTGAAATTTCCTACACACAAGAGAAACACAAAATCTCTTATATAATTCGCATTTTCATCTCCTTTTTGATCTACTATACAATCTATGTTTAGACGCCAGCGAACATGAACTCAATGCTCTCAAGTTTGGAGGATACTAAACAAAGATATTTACAGCCAAACGAAATAACAGCAGCTAGACAATTTAGTTCTTTAATTTACTCTGCAATGTTCTGCGTCATTTATGTTTTTTTATTTTGTAAATTGCTTTTCCTAACCCCATTATGATTATTGAATCAAACGCTAGGAGCTTAATGCAAGTTATTTTAAAAACGTGATTTATGGAAATCTTTTGAAATTATTTTCCTCGTCTGCCTGTTTTTAAATGCCATACTATGTCTCTTGCTTGGACTTCGATGAGACCGGACAATCACGCATGATTTATTGTCAAAGTCCACCGAAATCTGTGACACATTTCATTAACTTTTGCAAAATTATGGGTTTATTTATTTATTTATTTATTATTATTATTATTATTATTATTATTATTATACCAGCCCGTTTATATTCATAAATGTTGTTCTGGGTACAATAGCTGTAGTTAAATGTGTGTTATATTTAACAATATTTTAAATCCAACTGTTTTCTTTATAAATCTGTTCGATATGATGCTAAGTTCTTAAGTACCGCAAACTATAGTTTAAAACTTTGTGAGTATTATTCTCGTCTTTTTTTAACCTAAGTATAAAGTTGAACATATACATATAAATGATCTCAAGTAGTATGAGCTTTTCTGTGATGTAGTGTAATAAGACGTAAATAAAAATTTTTAAAAAATCACATTATCAAAAGACAAGAAATTACAGCAGACTTAAATGGATTAATATATAGCACAATTTTTATCAGACGTTATACAAGACCCTCGTGACGCCAAGAGTAGGTGACATTTTCCTCGCTATCTTTTTATTCAATCTAAATGTTATTTTTTGTAGATCTTAGTTCCGTCAAGCAAAGCAAACGGCCATACACTGTAGCGTACTAATGGGGGGTTGGGGGACGGGGCGGTTTCCCCGGGCGCCAGAGGTTTTGATAAAAATTCGGGCCTCGTATTCTGGTCCTTTTTTGCTTTCATCGTTGCCGCGGGCGCCATTTACCCTTAGTACGCCACTGGTCATACAATATAGAGGATAAATAGTCTCATCAATAAAATTGCCTCAGGCAGAACTGTTTATGTCCAATAATGTTTTCCCCAAACTTTGCAAGGAAAGCTAAACTATAAATTTAGATCAATTGTTTGTATAAATCTACCTTTTTACGATATTACTTTGTAAAAGGTGTATTTGCATAATTTAGGGATTTGATGACCATAATTTGAACAGTACATCTGACAATCTAAAACTGTCAACAATCCCAGTTTTATAGAAACCTAGCAATATTGATTTCTTTCATTGTTGAAATATCAAAACTGTCTTTACTGCCTCATAGGTTTTAGCATTGATAATATTAATCTTGTACCATGGCTGAAAACGTTTATGGTTATCTTCCACTTATATACTACGCATCGGCTGTAAAAGGAAGTTAATTGCCAAAGGCGAATCAAACAATTAGCGAATATTTTTTAAGTCCACAAACTATGATGTTTTTTTTAAAAAACTTTTATTTCTTTTTTCAAGATTAGCGGAAGACAACGAAATCGAATTAAGTACTGTCATTCATAAAATCACAGACACCACTGCGCATGTCACTCATAATACACTAATAAGTTACATGCTCAGCGGTGTCTGTGATGTTCTACACGAAAGCAAAATTAGTAAAGAAAGAAAGTTAACAGGACGCGGCCTTGTGACTTAATGTAATAATATTTGAAGTACTACTTTTGTTGGAGTAACAGAAGCTGGACTTTGAAATAAAAGAGATAAATATGAGTTGCATTTCGATTAGTTTTATATATATATATATATATATATATATATATATATATATATATATATATATATATATTTATATATATATATATATATATATATATATATATATATATATATATATATATATATATATATATATATATAGTTTAAAGCTACTTTCTGATTCCTTGCTTCCTTGCTACCAATACATTGTCCACTGAATTCACAAAAGATGCTCATGTACGTTTAATGGTAATAATCGGCCAAGGGTGGCACCTGTAGCATAACAGTGATTCCAACGGACCGTTAATCAATAATCAATTTGATCGCCAGCCAGGTGTGAATCGTTGCATAATCGGGTGACGGGAGAAAAGCTTGCCCAACTAAGAAGGACAAATACAAAGCTTGCCCAACTAAGAAGAACAAATACAAAGCTTGCCCAACTAAGAAGGTCAAATAGAGATAATTTACTACAGAGAATGTACAAATTCAGATCTTTATAACTTGGACATTTATTATTTAATTTTCATTCAATTTCTTCAATATAATTATTGATCTTGTTTTAAAAATGTAGAAACTTTTCAAAACGAAAACGACAGTTTTAAAGAAATAAATATTCAAATGAGTAACAGGATAATTCTCCTGTTCTTTTCCGAGGAGTCATTAGGTCGAGCATGTCAAACATGTGAAAGGTACATATATTATGCTAATCATTGCGGCCTCAGAGTTTGTGTTTGTTATGTTCACATTTTAATTCAGCTCAGAGTAATATTTTATGGAACAAATGTCATCAAATCTTGCTTTAAATGCTCGCAGACTTTTCCTTTGTATGACAAAGTAAAGACATACAAGTGTCTCTGAGTGTAAGGATAAAAGGATGAACGATAATTCTCGCCGGGTTTCAATTTAGTTGGTTATACACCCGCAGATATAACATAGAACGTATTGATTTCTGATGGCCGAATGAGATTTTTTATTAGTTTAATTCAGATCTAGTTTAAAGTCTGGTTGATTTATCGTCACTGTTGCCATGACAAATGAAACTACTCCTGCTTGTACTGAGATAAGACAGGTATTGTAGTAAAACTAACCAACCTCAGATCGGTTTGTCGTAAGGCATATCATACTGTGTGCGTCATACGGTGTACTTCTTTAGTATTTCGTTTGGTTTCGTTTCGTTGAGTGTTTTACAACACAGCAACACAAGTAGGTAATTTAGTGCAGAGGTCATTGGAGTAAAGTGCCTTGTCCAAGGACACACCACGGTATGATTCGAACTCTCACCCTTTCGGTCGAGTGTCCGGCACGCTAACCAGAGTAGGCCTATTTAGTGTTATTTCAGTTTATAGCTCATAGTAGTCATGTCTTCTTCCTCTATAATTTAGGCACTACAGGGAATCTGACACTAAACTAATATGAATAAAACAGTCCATAAAGTCCACGTGATGTGTCACGTACTTGAATGGTTCCACATGAGATATTTACAAAAGTTCGAGGTATATATAGAGGATATTCGCTTGAAACGAGTGATTAACGGATATATTTCATCGAGTAGATCAAAAACTCGGTATTTTTACTCACCATGAGTGAAAATACTTGAGTCTTTCACCCACGAGATAAAAATATTTTTAAAAATTGAAGGAAACAGCGTAAATGCACATAGTGGGATTTTAACTCGGTTCGCCTGATGTTTTCTTTTCGGCTTGAGATTTTGTTCAAAGACATTTTACTTTTACTTTTGGAAGAAAGAAATGTTTGGGTTTTTTTTAAAAATGTTTGCCTTAATGATTTCTAATAAGCTCTATTTCTGCACCCTCTTGCACTTGCGTGTTTATATGTGAAAGGGAAATATAAGACATATCGTGATGATTTTCGGGTATTTTTACGGCTTTAATTTTCATATCAATAAGGGCGCTGGTAATTACAGATTTGTAAGTAACATAGAGCGGGTTTTCCGGCTTAATTCACAATTCTCACAGGGAACTGTCTATTAGGGCATCGCGCTTCTTGTTAATTCAGCTCCGCGATGAGATCGATAGCTGTTATGTTTCAGTTAATAAACAGTTTCCACATCCAGTACAAACGTCTAGCGCTTTCAATAGTCAATATGGACATTTCTTCGTTATCTCAGACGTCTTTCAAGGCTAAAATTGTAACCTAATTAAAATTGTTTTGCAAAGGAAATACATAGATAGGCGTTATAAATCATCAGATAAAGTTGTCCGCACCATATTTTTGAATACTTGGGGCCGGTTCTTACACCAAGCCACGGAAACGATTCTGTTGCAATTATGCCAGTTGTTATGCCCATACAAACTTGTTAAATACCAAATTTATATTAATTGTCGTACTAATATTTTACTCAGGGCACAACGCAATCCCGGAACTGCTCTAAGTACTAAATACCGAATGTGAAGAGGTTCTCGCAAAGTTAGATGCTCAGAAGTTTTAATATAGAAAAACCCGCGGGGTGGGGTGGGGGATACTCTTACAATATTTCCATTCTCACACGCTGCCTGTGGTTCAGCTGTGAAATTTTGAAATGTTTTTATGAAAAATATATTGTTTTTTGATCAAACATTTGAATATGAAGTAATTCATCCCTTTTCAAAAAGATTTCATCATTTCGAAATTTGTTTGCATTTTTTCAGGTTGCAAATTTTTCACTTTCTTTTTGTATTTAATTTTTGTTCTATGCTTTAAACCCTGCATTTAATCATCAACATGTTGCATAATTGTTGTTGTGGGACCACCTTGGGTTCTTTACTTTGAATGGTTGATTTAGTGGTTCCAGTTCTCGCAAATTTGTATCTTTCATTTCAGTTTTAATACACCTTGGTTACACTAAAAATACACCTTGGTTACACTAAAAATACACCTTGGTTACATAAAAAATGCACCTTGGTTACACTTAAAATACACATTGGTTATACTAAAAATACAGCATTGTTATAAAAAAATATTACCATAGGAACAGAAACATTATTATGTTAATATTTAAAGCTAGGACCTACAAAGTTTGTTGCACAGCATTATGTCAAGCAACAGTTAATATTTTGGACAATTTTTTGCATCAGTTGGGATGTTTTGGAGACGAAATAGTAAGGCAGTGTGGTCAGTAAATCGTCCAAAGAAGTAAGAAGTCAAGTTGATTGTCGGGTAGCCCAATTATCCCTCACGTAAAATAACATACAGTGAACACCAATTTAGCAATACAGTGTTACATAACTATTAACCAGAGCTTTGAAAACATTACATTCACGAGTAGTTTCATTTTCGTCACTCAGTGATCGAGGTGTAAGCTACAGAAGTACCAATGCAACAAAAGACGGTCCCATTTGTTCCTGTCCTTGACCACGACTTGTTTGAAAGTCAGACTAGTTTGTTTGTCGCCCTGGTGATTCCGATAATCAGTATTACATAATCAGCAAAACAAATGTGCCTTTCTACAAGGAAAAATTCATTTCATTAGTGTGGCGGACTCCCTTCTTACAAGGTGTCAGCTTTATTTGGTTGGTTATCGTTAACTAGAGGATGATCGACCTCGGTGTTATTGCCCGGATCGAGTAAATAATAAAATAAATTATGAAATTTATAAATGGAATAAATAGAGATCTGAGCAGATATATAGAGCAGAATAACACGAGCCCCCGTACATGAAATATAACAATTTAATCAATTACATAAACAAACTGGGATAATATATTACATTAGGAAGATACACCTCTTTTTGAATTAAATCATTTACTGAATTTCAACACAAATATACTTATGCAAATAGCCGATCTGCTTTAAACGATAGAATTAATTCATCATAGAATCGAGTGAACAATCGAAGTCATTGCCCTGTACAACTGCATAACCTGCGATAAGCTGTTCACTCCAACTTCGATGCTGCTGTCCAATCAAGATTGATGTTCTCCTCTTTTTTTCTCCCTTCTTTTCCTTCTCACGTTATCTTATCTCGCCTCCTTCGGGACTCCAAATTTGCGTGGGTAGGTAGGTAGGTGGATACGTGGATAGGTAGGTAGGTGGATGGAGCTATTTCCCCTTTCAAAATAAACAGAGAAGCAACCTAAATCTTCCGTCAAATATCCTACTGGGAATAGAACCTTACTACACTCTCGTTACGTCAGATATTGTCCAATCGGAATTCAAACAGATACCAAAGGCTATCAGGTCAGGCCAAGCCTGGCAGACCATAAACAAACCTAGTTTCAGAAGATTAATGTATTTCTAAAGGCTATTTCATCCCTAATTCACATTAACATCGCACGAGTCATAACAGTTTCAGTTCCCGTCTCAATTATACAAATGAATCAATGAAATTCACTTCATGGCTTAACTACATTAATTTTAGTGAATACTCAAGTCTTTATCATGCATGAAATCATCTAAGACAACTTGTATCAAATAAAGTAATGATTGAATTCATAGAATACATGATTCATATAACAATCAAGACGATAAATTCAAGCAATTTGTCAAACTCATATAAAGAAAATTATTGTACGAATTCAGACAAATGAACTCGAACAAATAGTTATTCTCATATAATTGATCTACAAATTTAAACAAAGAAATTCATGCAAATATAAACAAATAAATTCAAGTAAATAATTATATTGGTATCAACGAATATTTGAGATTGATGCAAATACCTTGTGCTTTCAAGCCTTGCTCACTTCTACCGCCAGAATTGTGTCCGTCAACTTTCCAGACATCCGGTCCCTTAAATAATTGTTTTTACAAGAGAACTTCTTCTAAATTCAATCTCGGAGTCAATAGCTATTTTCTCTTGCAGAAAAACGTAGACTGATTAACTTTTGCCATGGGGCATATTAAAACCATGAAATTTCGTGTGGGAAACACACCCCTTATTTAGCGTAGCCAATCAGATTAAACGGATCTACCGCCTTTTATAAATAAATTCGGTCAGCGTAACCTTCTAGATTTTCAAATAACCGATTCTGGAGAATTTCAAAAAGATAATGCAACTTTAACTATCTAACAAATGGTTTCTGTACCCTCTCAACTCTGACATTTTCGATACCAAGATTGAAGTTAACCTTTTCCTTCCAATCTGTCTGACCGTTAAATAAACGAATGCTTAATTAAGCATCAATTTCTCCCACAACAGGGACATTAAAACCATCGCTCTCTAGCGATTCCATACGGTACCTTTCCTCATAAATCTAATTAATTGTTCTCTGTCAACTAAAATGTGCTCTACAGAAATCGACAGAAATTTGCACCATTACAATTAGAATAAGTGAAAGTAGCACCGTAAGCGATGACTATCTTGTTATGGTCTCATATGTTAACGCATCTTATTATCTTCAGCACTGAAATCAATTACTTGCAATTTCTTGCTGGTTTAAATTAGGCTACGGAGACTAATTTATAGGTAGATATAATCTGGTCATATTCAAATGTTTTGCAACAGGATCCCCAATACAATATTGCTTTATAAAATCAGTCATTTTATCAGGTGAATATTGTATTAATAAAATTAGCTTCATCCAAGCATGTATAGCTGGTTACGACTTATAGATGTCGCCTTGTTTTGTCTAATGGTATTTGGTTTTTTATTGTGTTTTTTTTCCCTGGCCTTCCCTTTTTGTTGTGTTTTTGTATATGAAATAAATAAAGTATTTCTATTTTAGTTATATTTTTGCACAAGGTTGATTTTTGTTTGTTCTTTCAAATTCTTTAAGTTATTTGATTTCCCTTTTTTGAAAAGAACTTTGGCTTGTACTATTCTCCCTTCAGGCACATTATCCTGTGGGTGGAGTTCCTTGCCCTTTTTCCTTTTTTGTTTGCGTTGCATAATTATCAGGTACCTCTGCCTGGAGGTTGAGTTTTCTTTTGTCCCAGTATGTAGTACTATGTATGTATGTTTGTTGTAGTGTGTATTTATTCCCATTTCTGTGTCAGGGACAGGCCTAACTAGTTCATATTCTTGTATAGTTGTTTCTATCTATTTACTATATAAAAGTATTCAAAAATAATATAAAGTTGTTTATTTATTTAATTTTGAAATTAAGAAAAAGTAATAAGGTGTTTAAGTGCGTTTGTTTTGGGGGTTTTTTTTGTTTTGTTTTTTTGTTTTGCGTGCATGTTTGCTTCTCTTTTGCTTTCTCTCTCTCTTATGGTTGTTTCAGTTGATTGTATTTTGGTTTATAATTAGTTGTGGATTCAGTTATAGCTTGAAAAGAAAAAGGGATTGAAATTGTTTAAAGCGCGGACGTAAATGAAAACATCCATTGTTGTTGTTTTAGTTTGTTGTATTCCATAGTTATTATGAGTTGTAGTATCCATTTGAGCTTGAAAGAAAAAAGGGATTGAAATTGCTTTGGACGCGGACGTAAATGAAAACATCTATTGTGGTTGTTTCAGTTAGTTGTATTCTGAGTTGTACATAGTCTAATTTCAGCTCTGTGTCGTCTAAGCGGCGAGTTGTGTCTAGATGTTTTTTACAGAGTTATTCTTGTACATGACATCTGTATAGGCATGGCTATCACTGGTTGTTTTCTGGAGAGCTGTTTTTGTCTGAAATATAAATTGAGAAAAAAAATTCTCCAATTGCCTTATTTATTGTTTTTATTTCTCAAATTAAAACAAAAGCAATGCTTTTGGTTTTCTTTGTCCAGAAATTGATAAAAGATTGTATTGAATACACCTTCGTTTGTCCTTTCCCTCTTCCCGCTGGTATTTTTATACTTGAAAATTCAGCGATTCTGCGTGGTGTTGAAGGCTTTGAGCATTGTTATTTTGAAACTTTTTGCACGTATTTTGAAAAATTTTGAAGTTTCTCTTAGACTATACTGTTATGTGATTGTTAGATTTTTCATATTGCCAAAAGATGGGGTTTTTTGTATTTGTTGGTCAAGAATTACATTTTTTGGTTATTACACTTTTCAGGGACATAGGGTCCGGTTCCTTAAAGGTACTCCCTTTAAGAGGGAATATGCCCTTTCCCTTTGTCCCGCTGGTGTTTCATTACATAGTAAATCTATTATTGAAGTTTTTAGATGTTTTTTTTATTATTGTCATGGTTATAGTGGTTATAATGGGAAGGAGGGGGTTCCTCTATTAAAATCGTCCTTGTATGCCCGAGTGCATTGTCTGCGTCAGAGCGGCTTGTCATATTCGCTGTTACCAGCTTAAATTGGCAAGCAAGTATCATAGGCCGGTAACTAGTAAAATCTGTGTCTCTCGATTGGTTAGTCAGTGACGTCATTGGCACAACAGTGACGTTATTTTCATAACGGGTAGCTTGGAAACTTCCATCTGAAATGCAGAGATTGGTTGGTAGCTTCACATCGTCGCGGTACATCATCGGAGAAAGTACGGAGATTCCGTACGTTCATTAAGCTGGATGACGATAGTTATCTGCGGTCTGACTATCACCAGAAGTGTGATGCAAGTTTTCAGCGAACTTGTCATATCTCTATAATGTCAATCTTGTATTTTTCGATGTTTAGACAGCAGAGCGATTTGAGAATCCAGTGCTGCCAAATTCTGAGGGAGTCGGTGGTAGTAATGAACCAATCCATTCATGTAAAAAATGTCCTTGCATAGTCTTGGTTTCTCCCTCTCGAAGACTATTAAAGCTTCAGACCTCGTTATACAATCACAATTTAGTAGATACAATTATTCACTTCTAACTCCCTATGATACAATTATTCACTTCTAACTCCCTATGATACAATTATTCACTTCTAACTCCCTATGATACAATTATTCACTTCTAACTCCCTATTGGTCCGCTCGTCTGTTTTAATAACACAATATTGAGGATGTTTAAAAGCTTCTCATAGGAGTATAGATTATTTTCAGCTTTTTAATTTTTCTAAAAATATTTTGTTGTTTCCTTCTGTTCATAAGATCTACATTGTGTTTTGTAAGAGATTGGAGGAAGTAATGGCAGGGTCACAATTCCGTTGATAATATATATATATATATATATATATATATATATATATATATATATATATATATATATATATATATATATATATATCAGCACGTTTGTGTGTGTGTGTGTGTGTGTGTGTTGTTATTATTATCTTATTTTGTAATCGCGTGACCCGCTAACTCCATGATAAGTTCTGCTACAAAAATGGCGGCTATTCCCGAATATAGCCGCCCTGTAGACATCTTCCCGGTAGTCAAACGAATTTTTCTTACTGAGCACGCATAGCAAAACATCTCGAACTTCCATCCGAAGGATATCCTGGTAGGCTCATGACAATGATGAATTAATGTGATAATTTGGATAATATGAAGCCAGGAGAATCATTTGATGATCAGAATTCCGATAGGTAGAGTAGAATATGGAATTAGAGCACTGGTTATATGAGGTCCCTGAACTCAAAGATTTCACACCAGTGGATTGATGGATTACAATTTTGTTTTACATGACCTGTAATGCCATTTCGTACAACGGTTGTGGATTTGATCAATATTATTGTCTGTGTTTTTTTCATAGGATCACACATTTTTTAGTACATATCCAGGCGGCTCAGTTGTCTTTAAATGGAATTAGCCCGTCGCTGTTTTATGTTATTCTAAAAACAACAAGCAACCGCTTTCGCTGTTGATTCACTGTTAGTTGTCAAACCTGTTCCTTGCAGCTTTCATAACCAATAACCAATACAATTTTAGGGTGAAATTATAAACCAGAGTTTAACCAACCGTAACGGTCTTCAGCAATCACCACTTATATCCAGCTAGTTGATGATTTTCTTTTATTCTAGTTTCGTTATATATTTAACCCCAACAAGAGTTGAAATCTTTCCATCCCACAGTTGGCTTCGTAAGATATATTGAATTGTATTGCACGTTGATCACATGAACCTGCAGATGCGACATCATTTTATACCTCATTTGAATTAAAATATCTTTTTAACAATATAAGCTATGAAATTAGGTTACATACAAAAATAACCGGACATATTCACTATCTGTGAGACCCACATCCATCAAATTAGTTTAAAATATGTACCAATTAAAATCTCACAAAGAAAAAAAGAAGACTAGTTGAATACACTTATCTGATTCTTCAAAGAGTAATTCTCGTTTGTCCACATGTCGAAACTAACATGTCCGCTGATATGTCAATAATCTACGTGTAATGCAAAGAAAAGAGTCGGAAATTATTCAACGTTTACATCTAAACTCAGTTTTCTTCACAATTATTTAGGTTCTTCTATTCCCTCGAAAATAGTAATAATCTTCAACTGTAGTTATTAATTTGATTGAAAACAAAACCTTTTGCTTATGCTAGCTCTCAAGTATTAATATAATCAGACCAGTCTTCTAGCTAGCACCTGTGCCTAATCATCCGTAGATAATTTGTTATATTTTAAGAATGTGACAAAAACAATCGTATCGTCTAAATCATACTATCATTCCATTTGACTCCATTAAATTATTGACCATTGTGTTTGATGATTGGCATGGAATGTTTAGGACAACCTTAGTATAGAAATATGGCGTCATGAAATAATTCGTTGACATAGAAATCTTCTGAAGTAAATATTTAGAAAAATGGTGGTTATGAAAAACACTGAGACTGCTCAAAATGGTGAACTCATGGAAACTATCGTATCAGGAAATGTCGACAAACCTATATATCGAAAGTATCTGAATTTCATGTACTTAACAGTAGTTCATATTCAATCTTGCTGAATTAAAGAAGATTAATTATATTATTATGAAATCGGTAAAATAATAATAATAATAATAACATGTTACGACTCTATGGTCTAAGAAAAATGTAACAGAAAGAAAGTGAAACCAACAAATCAAGTAAAAATCAACAAGTAATTTATTACTAGATAATTAAAATGAAAAATCAAAAAGTCACTTACAGTAATGTGTTTTGAAATCCTAATAATCCAATAAGAATGATTGTTCTAATCACAAGTCCTAAATATAGAATGTTCCGAATTCACGGCTGTGTACTTGAATGTTATGATGTGCTAATGGTCTCCAAAGTCCTGATGTACTAGTAATCTTTGATGTGCTGATGTCAAAATGAAGTATTCTAAAATCTCTGAATAAGTTCACATAAATTCCAAAATCATCAATTAAAAATCCAAAATCCAAAAGTTTATGAGCACTGTTATAATCCAATGAATATTTAAAATAATTCCTCTCTTAGAATTTGGAATGAATTTTCACAACTGTAATAGCTCTTTACAAGACTGATGGTAATGTCAAAACTGAATAAATGTCCACCAAACATGGCATATATAAAGATTGGTCACATGACAAAATGTTCTAGAACATGAGTCATCTTAATGGAATTTTTACTTGTAAACAAAAATCAACCTTGACCTTCAAATTGAGAAAACATATTGATCAAAACAACCTAATTCAAGGACACTAGTTAAACATGTTTTTCCTGATAACATTAAGATTTAAGCAAATATTAAAGTGAAGAAACATTTATAATTTCCTAAAATATTTATAATATTATATAAACATCATACATAACACCTCCCCTCATAAAGAAAAAGAAAGATTTATATAATAAAGCTTTCCTTTGAATATACATCTAATACTATAATAACCAAAATTACATAAGAACATGTTTTATGATACTGGACTTAATTACATCAAGCAATATTACATTTCTAGGCACGTGAGAGTGCATCTGCAATCACATTGTCTTTTCCCCTGATGTGTCTAATGTCAATGTTATATTCTTGCAATATCAAACTCCATCTCAACAATCTCCGATTTTTATCTTTCATTTTGTTAATGAAAGTAAGGGGATTGTGATCACTGTACACAATAATTGGAGAAAGAGCTGAGGTGACATACACTTCAAAATGCTGTAAAGCCAATATCAAAGCCAAACATTCCTTCTCAATTGTGGAATAATTTTTCTGGTGCTTGTTTAGTTTTTTAGAAAAATAACACACAGGGTGATCCACACCACTTTTGTCTTCCTGAATCAATACTCCACCAACCCCTACATCACTTGCATCAACAGATAATTTAAATGATTGGCTGAAATTTGGTGCAGAAAGAACTGGTGCATTCTTAAGCATGGCCTTTAACTTGTCAAAAGATTCCTGACACTTGTCAGACCAATAAAATTTGGCTTTCTTACTCAATAAACTTGTCAAAGGTTCAGCAATTTTGGAAAAATTGGAACAAAATTTCCGATAATATCCAGCCATACCTAGAAATCGCATCAGTTGCTTTTTACAAATTGGAACTTGAAATTCAGAGATAGCTTTGACCTTAGCTTCTATAGGTTTAACTTGACCTTGTCCCACAATATGTCCTAAAAATGTGACACAAGCATGGCAAAACTCACTTTTGCTCAAATTAATTGTCAGATTCGCATCACTGAGTCGATCGAAGAATTTTCGAATGGTTTCCAAATGATCTTCCCAGGTGTTGTTGTAGATAATGACGTCATCGATATAAGCGTCACAATTATCAAGACCAAATGTTATCATGTTCATCAGACGTTGAAACGTTGCAGGCGAATTTTTCATTCCAAACGGCATGACTTTATATTGATAAAGTCCATCTGGAGTTGCAAATGCTGAAATTTCTTTTGCCCTTTCCGTCAGTGGAATTTGCCAGAATCCTTTTAAAAGGTCAAACTTGGTGACATATTCTGCATTTCCAATTTTATCAATGCAATCGTCCATTCTTGGGATTGGAAATGAATCAGTTTTGGTGACACTGTTGACTTTTCTATAGTCAGTACACATACGGAATGTATTATCTGGCTTGGGAACAAGAATACATGGTGAACTCCAGTTACTTTTACTTGGTTCTATGAAATCATTCTCCAGTAAATACTGAATTTCTTTCTTCAGATAGTTCTGTTTGAGAGGATTCATCCTATAAGGATGCTGTTTCACAGGCGCAGAATCTACAATGTCAACGTCATGATAAATTTTACTTGTTCGTGTTGAAACATCAGGAAACAAGTGCTCATAGTCATGTAATAGCTGTTTTAGTTCATTTCTTTCCTGTTGTTGTGGATTTGAAAGTTTCTGGTCTAGGTTGTTCAATATTTCTGAATTCCGAAGATTGGTTATACCAGAGTCACTATAGTCTGATCGTACTCCATCGTTGATATCTTCACTGTGTGGGACAGGTACAACTAAATTAACAGAATAATTAGCTGGGCTATCTCTGTCAAAATATTCCTTTAACATATTTATATGACAAAGTTGTTTCTGTTTCCGTCTCCCAGGAGTGTTAATGATATAATTTAAGTCATTTACTTTCTTTTCAACGGTATAAGGACCATAAAATTTAGCCTGAAGAGGATTCTGAGGTATGGGAAAGAGAGCCAGAACTTTGTCACCAGGTTTAAAACTCCTTTCCTGTGAATTTCTATCATACCTTAATTTCATTTTTGACTGGGTAGTGTGAAGATTAGTTCTTGCTACTTCACAGGCCTTTGACAACTTGTATTTGAAATCAGAAACATAATCAAGAAGATTAATCTTTGAATCTTCATTTGAAAGAAGTTTCTCTTTCAATAATTTCAATGGTCCACGGACAGTATGACCAAAAACTAGTTCAAAGGGACTAAAACCCAACGACTCTTGAACTGATTCCCTAACAGCAAACAACAACAAATGAACACCCTCATCCCAATCCTTTTCTGTATCAAAGCAATATGATCGAATCATATTCTTCAAAGTTTGATGAAATCTTTCCAAAGCACCTTGACTTTCAGGGTGATAGGCAGAAGATTTAAACTGTTGGATGCCTAGTTCATGCATAACTTGTTGGAAAATTCCAGACATAAAATTTGACCCTTGATCTGACTGGACAGATTTGGGAAGGCCAACAAGTGTAAAAAACTTCACCAAAGCTTTCACAATAGTTTTAGTTTTTATATTTCTCAGAGGAATTGCTTCTGGAAATCTTGTAGATGTACACATGATGGTCAACAAGTATTGGTTGCCTGACTTGGTTTTAGGTAAAGGACCAACACAGTCTACTATTATTCTACTAAATGGTTCATCAAATGCAGGAATAGGTTGCAGATGAGCCTTAGGTATCTTCTGATTGGGTTTTCCTATCATTTGACAAGTGTGACAAGATCTGCAGTATTTAGAAACATCACTTTTGAGTTTCGGCCAATAAAAATGATTCAAGATCTTGTGATAAGTCTTACGGACTCCTAAATGACCAGCCAAAGGAGTTTCATGGGCTAAATTAAGAATTTCCTGTCGATATGACTTAGGAACAACAATTTGATAGCTCACTGACCACTCGTCACCAGCGGGTACATCAGGTGGTCTCCATTTCCTCATAAGGACCCCATTTTTCACAAAGTAACACACTGGAACTTGTGTGGCTTCAGTTTCACTAATAGCCCTCTGAAACAAACAAGATATCTCGGGATCTTGCTCCTGTTCAACGACAAGGGATTGTCGTTTGTCATCCTGATTAGAACAAAGAGAATGAGTTGCCAAAAGAGGATCACTGTGATCAATACCATTTGATTGATCAATACCTGAGGAAAAAGTGACCTCATCAAAAGACTGACCAATACATGTGTCAGCTAAAGGAATAATATCCTGATCAACATCACTCTCAAGAGCTCTTTTTGCCATAGCTCTAGTAACTGCACAAGCAGGGTACAAATCAGGGATTTCAGTTTCGACAGGATCAACTTTCTGATCCAAACAAGGCTTGTCAGTTAGAAGTGGATTAACCACAACCTTATCTCCAGCTAGGTCATTGCCTAGTAATAAATGAACACCCTCTATGGGTAAAGAAGTCACTGCCCCAACAGTCACAGGTCCAGAAACTAAGTCTGATGCCAAATTTACACAATGAAGAGGAACATTTACAAAGCCGCACTCTACTCCCTGAACAAGAACACTTTCACTTGAAGAAGACTCCTCAGACAAAGGCAAAGTACCTGACAATAAAAGACTCTTAGAAGCTCCAGTGTCCCTTAATATTTTAATTGGGATAGGTTTGGCAGAATCACCAATAAGTGATATAGAACCTTCTGACATGAATGGTTCATAAGCCTCCAAAATAGAATCAGACTGGGGTTTGTTTGACCCAACAAATGTATTGCTTTCAATACAAGACCGTGACCTTGACCTCGTAGAAATAAGAGCATTTGGAAAAGCTCTGTCTTTTCTCTGTTGCTTATTTTTCAACTTGAAGCAATCAGAAATAACGTGCCCTTTCGTTTTACAATAAGTGCACGTAGGAAGAAATAAGGATTTCTGATCAGTCTTATCAGATGTTTGATTCCTAACAGTTGTGCTGTTGTGAAATTTGGAAGTACTCGAATGAGATTGAAATGGTTTTTTACCAGAAAACTGCTGAGAGGACGACTTATTACCAAATGAAATTTTGTGAGTCAAGGAATAATCATCAGCCATACGAGCAGCATTTTCCAAAGTTTTCACATTCTGCTCGTCAAGATAGGTTTTAACATCACTATGGATGCACCTCTTGAACTCTTCAATTAACTTTCTCATGCACTCTATCCCCTCCTGGATAGGTTTTGAAATGAAATTCTGAACATTAGATGCCATAGTAAATGCTTGTTGGTTTCACACAAAAAAAATTTCTCTATTAAAAATCTTTGCCAAAGACAAAACAAATTCTCCGAGACAAAATCAATATGAATTTCAAAGAAAAATTTAATATCTCTAATATGCTTTAAAGAAATTCAGATCCCGGACGACGAGCCCCCAATTTCTGTTACGACTCTATGGTCTAAGAAAAATGTAACAGAAAGAAAGTGAAACCAACAAATCAAGTAAAAATCAACAAGCAATTTATTACTAGATAATTAAAATGAAAAATCAAAAAGTCACTTACAGTAATGTGTTTTGAAATCCTAATAATCCAATAAGAATGATTGTTCTAATCACAAGTCCTAAATATAGAATGTTCCGAATTCACGGCTGTGTACTTGAATGTTATGATGTGCTAATGGTCTCCAAAGTCCTGATGTACTAGTAATCTTTGATGTGCTGATGTCAAAATGAAGTATTCCAAAATCTCTGAATAAGTTCACATAAATTCCAAAATCATCAATTAAAAATCCAAAATCCAAAAGTTTATGAGCACTGTTATAATCCAATGAATATTTAAAATAATTCCTCTCTTAGAATTTGGAATGAATTTTCACAACTGTAATAGCTCTTTACAAGACTGATGGTAATGTCAAAACTGAATAAATGCCCACCAAACATGGCATACATAAAGATTGGTCACATGACAGAATGTTCTAGAACATGAGTCATCTTAATGGAATTTTTACTTGTAAACAAAAATCAACCTTGACCTTCAAATTGAGAAAACATATTGATCAAAACAACCTAATTCAAGGACACTAGTTAAACATGTTTTTCCTGATAACATTAAGATTTAAGCAAATATTAAAGTGAAGAAACATTTATAATTTCCTAAAATATTTATAATATTATATAAACATCATACATAACAAATAATAATAATAATAATGTGTTTATAAGAGGATAACATATTTTGTATTAAAAGCTAATCTTCCATATGGTCCTCTTAAAATGTATAATGTTAAATTCGTATATACATGTATTAAAACTCGCAATCCCACTTTAATCTCTGATTAAAATGACATGTACAATAGTAGAGGATAATTTAGAACAATAAAAGAAGAACAAAATATGTGTATACAACAAAATCGGAACATAAGTCATCATGATACAAGTATTTTTGAATTTACAGTATGAAGTTGAATTTCTAATTCCAATAGTAAAAGTGTTGGACCAGATACAACTAGAGATTTATCGAAATGGGATCAAAGAGATCGTTACAAATAAAGGAAGATGGTGTGAAGATAACAGTTTTTAGAATTATTCGGCAGTACATTTCTGAACGTTGATAATCTTATCAGCTTGAGCAATGCGGCAGTTGTCCCAAATGGTGCATCCATAATCTAAGATTGGTAGAATATAGCTTTTGTAATATGATTTAAGAATATTTTCAGAAACGGAATTTGAAGGAATTATCATAAGTTTCAATCCGTTTACTCAGTAAAATACAGATGTGATTTTTTTGTGTCCCAGTGAAGCATAAGTTTGAGTACAGGAATTGTCGACAGTGTGTGAGTGGAGCCAATTGTCATTCAAGTAGTTTTACATACATACATACATACATACATACATACATACATACATACATACATACATACATACATACATACATATATATATATATATATGGAGAGAGAGAGAGAGAATTACAAATATACACCAGACAGAGCGGAAAGTACATATATAAGTTTGAGTACAGGAATTGTCGACAGTGTGCGAATGGAGCCAATTGTTATACAAGTAGTTTTATATACATACATACATACATACATACATACATACATACATACATACATACATACATACATACATACATACATATATATATATGGAGAGAGAGAGAGAATTACAAATATACACCAGACAGAGCGGAAAGTACATATATATATATATATATATATATATATATATATATACACACACACATACACACCATATGCATTTTATTTTGCGTACACCACTTTTATTGGTCCTAATGATGACGAGTGGTTTCAAATACTGATACTCTGGGTCCTGTTTTGTTACGTAAGATTTAAAACAAGAGTGTGTAGGAGTTTTTGAAATCTATAAAGACAACCCCGGTGATATTACCTACGTAATAGCAGAAATTCATTCGTCTATTAATTTAGTCAAGGCAGTTTGACAAGAGTGATTGTGTCCGAATCCCGATGTAGAATATTATATTTACTGAGATAGCACAATAGGTGATTTTAATTGAAGTAGGGTTAATAAATGGGGTTAATACCAAACTTTTAACGCATTGCCCAGATCAACTGACAAATATGATGCGTTCTCGAAGGCCGAATCTCGAAGGCCGAAGATAATTTAAAAAAAGGAACAAATGTTTGTCAAAATGATCGAAGAATCCATATATAATAATTTTATTAGTATTTTTGTATGGTTTGATAAATTAAATTCGCGAGACGCAGACCAGATAATGGTCACTTACAGCTAAGCAGGGTCTAATGGATTCGGACTGTGGGTGTGTGAGTAGTATCAATATGATCAATCAAAGTAGATGCAGACTCAGTAACCTTTTTTGGTTTATTAGCAAGTTGGGTAAGGTTATGAGACAGAATCGTGTCCAGCCACTATTTATTATTGTGATTCAAAAGATCTACGTTAAAGTCACTCATTACAAATTAAAATCAAAACAATCAAATAATTCTAAGTGTCCTAATCACAAGTCCAAAATATAGAATGTTCCGAATGAATTCCAGTAGTCATGATTGTCCTGATGTGCCAATAGTATTGAATGTCCTGGTGTGCCAGTAGTCTTGAATGTCCTGATATGCCTAAATAATGTAATCCAGAATATCTTTGAATGAATTCACAAAAATCCCAAAGTCATGTATCAATCCAAAATGAGAATGAGCACTTTAGTAATTCCAATGAATATTTTAAATAAATAATTCCTCTATCTAAATTTGCTCTGATATGCACAACATAACTATAAACATCTGATTGTTAAACTGATTCTTCAAAGACTGACCATTATAACGAGAATGAAATATTGCTTACCAAACTCCCTATATATAAACAAAAGTCACCTGACAGGATTTTCTAGAAAATCATATGCCTACATGACAAAAATAAGTAATTCTAGTGGAAAAAATCAATCTAATTGTAAACAGAAGCAACCCTGACCTCGAATTCTAAGTAAACAACTTGTTTACATCCTGCAATCAAGGACAAAATTAAATATGTATGACAAAAGTTAAATATGTTAACATTATACATAACAATATACAGAATTATGCTCCTTGTAAAAGCTATCTCTGTCGTTCTGATTTAGCCTTCTGGATTTACCATGATTTAGTGAAGAGTGCCATTTATCACTGAAACTTGTATGTATCATAAAAGCTAGCGTTTGAGCCATGTTTATTATAAACGTAGCCTAATATAAAACGTTTGCGACCAAAGTCTCTATTACAGTCATCTTGATGTGTAATACTTCGACGTATGAAGCCTCCACTGTGCTCCGGAGAATCCTCCGAATGAGATTAGCATGACCTGACAATGGAATGGTCGCGAACGTACTGGCGTGATTCTGACGTCAGCTTAAGAATGGGCACAGACTGTGGATGTTTCTCAGAAGTGTAGATGTACCACTGTTGCGAAGGTGTAATGTGTAAACATATAACCTGATGAAAATCGACCTGTTGGATTTTATCTCAATCACCTTTTATATATTACTAGAGCCTTTTATAGACATATAACTGCGATGCATCTGTGTTACAGATGACAAAAACAAGGACAGATTGGTTTCATATTGTAAATGCTCCCTGATTATTATATTCACATTCATGTTAGAATCATGGTTGAATTTCTTAATAGATTAGATGTAATTTGCAAGTAAATAATTTTCTTTCTATCAGAGATGAATTGCACCAGCTGTTACCCTCAAAGTTCATAAAACGCTGGTGCAATTTGATTGGAAACTGTTGGCATTTACTTTCAGCTGAATTTTCTTAATAACCTAGTAATGCACGGTTCATGTGCGTATAAAAGGACTGAAATGATACAGGCTCGGTAAACCAATGTCTTCCAAGAGATATAACCTTGCTTCAATAAAGCAACATATAGGGTGTCAAGCCCATATAGTAATATGCAGTAATAATAGTGCCTAAGTCTGTGCCCAATAACACTACTATCGTCAGGTTAAAAAAAGGATTTGGGTCTATATGTTATATGACGATTGTTACCATGATACTTTTTATATTTAGCTAATTGAATCGGCTCAGTATTTTACAGAATTCGTTCATAAAACGTATCGCCACGGGGATAGCCATTGGTATATTACTTCATTTATAGGCTGTTCACCAGACAATACTTCTTGTACGAATCACAAATGCAAGACTAAAAACATAAAGTAAATCAAATTTCGCTTTCTTATTCAAGCTCCGAATGATTAAAATGTACAAGTCGGCGCGTTTCACAGAGTTTTAATCACCACTTCAAAACATTGTAACGTGACAATTTTTATTTCCGATGCATTTTAGCTCTAGTCTTTAATCACAATCTTCAAATGAGATGAACAATATTTGATTAAATACAAATATTAAGATACTGGTGTATTTTACATGTTCTACTGTAAATTACCCACAGTGTCCTCGAAGACAAGAGAACTATGATCAATCTACAATTGTAGTCATGATTCTTTTTCAGTATACCGTTCTGTTTCTTCGGAATAATCTCGGCCTTAATCGTAAATTTATGTTCATGTTATCCGTTTTCCCATCTCCAACATGTTATGAAAATTTACCTGAGCTTTGAGTGAGGATGACTCGAGTTTGGAATCTCATCACGCCTACAATATCTGTCATGATCACGTCAAAGCCAATATCCTACAAAAGATATGTTACTTGCACAAGTCGATAGCTGGATTATTTATCTTCATTTTGTTATTATTACGTGTCATTTCACTCATTTAGTCTTGATGCGGTATCTTTTTTCCAGAACACCACGTCTCAGATTTATTAACTGCTTGGACGATGAAGACCAAATTTATCTCCGATTGAATTCTTGTTTTAACGTTTGAAAAATGTAGCCAAACAGCAAATACACGAAAGAGGTGAAGCGTAAAATTTCCTTGACATAAATAATTGAACTTTGGACCTGTACGTCACACATTTCCATGCTGCCTTGCTTACGAAATATACGCCAGCAAACGCTACGCCGCCTCGTTTGCGGTAAAATTTCGACTTTTCCGTACACAGCTAGCTCGAACGTCACCCGTCGTAATGAGATTAACCGTCATGGGCAGAGTGACTTCAAAGACTCGAACTAGAATGGAGGGGTATGCGTTAGACCCGGTACTATACTGTTTTGTATCTAAATTGACAATAAGTCTTTAGTGCTTACCATTTACACATTTTTGCACTGTTTATTAAAAATAGACGTGTAATATAAACTCAATACATTTTTGCACGAATAAAAGGTCTGAACTTTGCAGCTTAATGCACAACAGATATAGTTCCTTCTCGTTATATTCAAGCCAACGAAAAATTCTGTTCCTCAAAGCGCGTCCTTTCTTTGGTTATCTCCACAATCAAACAAAGCTTTTTCATGGTTGCATGATATTACAATTGTTCGCAACTCAGTTTTTTTTAGCACTTGGGATATCTGGGAGTATGGGCAGTGGTGTGAACTAGAAACTATGGCTGGACGCGTTATGCAGAGTCTGTACACTAAAAAAAAAGTGTTACTGATTTATTAACCTAATCCTACATTATCCACTCTAGTGCCACGGCAGTCTTCCATGTGCGCCACTGGGGCCTTGAATCGCTATTACACCTAGTCTAATGCCAAATGATGTAGCGGGGGGGTGGCATGGGGGTGGCGGTGGGGTTGGGGCTGGGGTTGGGGGCTAAAAAAGCCTTTACTTATGAGATAGTCAGCGTGCGCCCCCCCCCATCATATATATATATATATATATATATATATATATATATATATATATATATATATATATATATATATATTACTGAACCTAAAACGTAGATTCTCACAAAAGAACTGCATTGCATTGCCATAAGTCATTAATCTAGCTCAGAAAGGTTAAAGCTCCTATGGTGCTGGAAACCATTCGTCTAGACGTGGTCAGTGTGGTCAATTAGTATGCATAGTGTCCCTTAGTTCACATATTAGGGCATTTTATAGGCAAATACGCGTATGAGTGTATCGCCAATAAATAAAAGTCGATGAACAAAATCAGGTTGTTTTCCAGCAAAGAGATGAAAAGCTATTACCATATTGGAATTAGTTTTGATTATCTATATTTATACTTTGTTCTTCGCTGCATTATCGGCAATAATAGTAACATACATAATGTGCAGGTCGACGCATAAAAAGATTGTAGCTTTAAAAAATAGTGTTTATATGAAACATACATCGAAATAGGAACAGGTGAACATCTTTTTTATAAATAGGAACAGGTGAACATTTTCTTTATAAAATACATGTAGATTACCTGTTCAGGTTTGTCTTAGAAACTTTATTCGTATAGACTTTCAATGCGTCCTTTAGCCACCGTTAAACATATCAGATTTTAAGTAATAATAATAATTATATTGTGTGGCGCATTTGACTAAGTCTGAAATAAAATTCATAATGTTTGTACGTGCTGTCGTATGCTGATCCTTGGTTTGCTATTTTGAGTCACCCCTATTACAACACTTGTTTGATGGTTGATATGTGACGTTTACAAAACCAATTTTCAATTCAAAGGGGAAGCTCAGACAAGGAGTATGCTGGTTTGCAATCAAGCGGCACACTTTGTACAAGATCTGAAATGCACTTTTCCATCAACTGTCTGTGTTAAAATATATGTAAAATAAAATAGTTTGTTTTCAGGCAAGGAAAGTTTCACTTGATCGGTAACGAGGGCGCTCTAGCTATAACACAGAAAGGGCACAGCCTTTCAAACTGTCACGAGTGCCTTGTGATTAGTTTGACTGCAAATTTATTCTCAGCAATGTCGCAATGCAATGCAAAGTTTGGTGAGATGAAATATTCACAGCTGCATATGTAATGTTGTGCATAAGATCGAAATTACACTTAAAGCCACTTCTCACGTCATCTTCGTTATGCAACAGTCAATTACAAACTCAGTTTATGTTTTGTTCGTGTCACCTCCACTTTATTTATTTTGTCTATTATATATTTATACCTTGATCAAGTTAGTAAATGTCAGAGTTATATCTAAGAGAGTCTTCGTTGCTAAGTGGCACAAATCGCATTATTTCGTCTAGAAGCCGATTATGTGCAAGGTATGATGCCAGAAGTGTCAATACTGACATGCTGTATTGCAATGTATGATGCCAGAAGTGTCAATACTGACATGCTGTATTGCAATGTAAGGTATGATGCCAGAAGTGTCAGTACTGACATGCTGTATTGCAATTTATGATGCCAGAAGTGTCAATACTGACATGCTGTATTGCAATGTATGATGCCGGAAGTGTCAATACTAACATGCTGTATTGCAATGCAATGTATGATGCCAGAAGTGTCAATACTGACATGCTGTATTGCAATGTATGATGCCAGAAGTGTCAATACTGATATGCTGTATTGCAATGTATGATGCCAGAAGTGTCAATACTGATATGCTGTATTGCAATGTATGATGCCAGAAGTGTCAATACTGATATGCTGTATTGCAATGTAAGGTATGATGCCAGAGGTCTCAATACTGACATGCTGTATTGCAATGTATGATGCCAGAAGTGTCAATACTGACATGCTGTATTGCAATGTAAGGTATGATGCCAGAAGTGTCAATACTGACATGCTGTATTGCAATGTAAGGTATGATGCCAGAAGTGTCAATACTGACATGCTGTATTGCAATGTATGATGCCAGAGGTGTCAATACTGATATGCTGTATTGCAATGTATGATACCAGAAGTGTCAATACTGACATGCTGTATTGCAATGTAAGGTATGATGCCAGAAGTGTCAATACTGACATGCTGTATTGCAATGTAAGGCAAGTTTAGAGCGTGCATACACTGCACTTATCAAATTTGGCAAATGGCTAATTTATCATATATTAAGACACATTAGTATTTTTCTTCCCAGTGATTCAAAAATCGATGCATACTTTTGCAATAAGAAAAAAATGTCGCATCCCTCAGGGATCTCAATCGCTAAACAAGTATAGGATGAATGCACCTTCAGTTTTTTATTTTTAAATCATGAAGTAAGATATACTACGTACAGGTTATATATCACTTTGCTCTTATTTCCAAGGTACACAATGTGTGTTAATAGTGTCAACAAGGCACACTGTACGTATTAATAGTGTCAACAAGGCACACTGTGCGTGTTATTAGTGTTAACAAGGCACACAATGTGTGTTAATAGTGTCAACAAGGCACATTGTGTGTGTTTATAGTGTCAACAAGGCACACTGTGCGTGTTATTAGTGTTAACAAGGCACACAGTGTGTGTTAATAGTGTCAACAAGGCACACCGTGCGTGTTATTAGTGTAAACAAGGCACACTGTGCGTGATTATAGTGTCAACAAGGCACACTGTGCGTGTTTGTAGTGTTAACAATGCACACCGTACGTGTTTATAGTGTCAACAAGGCACACCGTGCGTGTTTATAGCGTCAACAAGGCACACCATGCGTGTTTATATTGTCAACAAGGCACACTGTGCGTGTTAACAGTAGCAACAAGGCACACTGTGCGTGTTATTGGTCTCACCAAGGCACACTGTGCGTGTAATAGTGCCAACAAGTCACACTATGCGTACTATTACTGTCAACACGGCACACCATGCGTGTTTATATTGTTAACAAGGCTGGCGTGTTATTAGTGTCAACAAGGCACGAAAGTTTTGATTTCACACTCAGTAAAGGTTTTCTGGAATAAAACTGAAAGTACGATAATGATATTCCTCATTTGTGGAACATATGTAGTAGCTATTTGAGTAAAGATACAACTACATGCGTCTATAAGAATGTTCTTCTCGTATTATTCAAGAATATATGGTTATGTTGCTTGCTTAGAAACAAAATTATTGCACTGTTCCCCACCCACATCCACATATATCCCCACCACCACCATCACCGCCACCACCATCATCACACCTCCCACCTTTCCCGGAACAAGTTTGGAGAACAATATATTTTCACCGAGTTGTCTAAGATCTGTCTTTAATGAAGATAAAATAGCACGTTGTTGTGACTCTGGCCCTGATTCCTGATGTTTTACATCTGCTACAAGTTTGAATTCGTTGTCTGGTTAACAAAATGAATTATGTTGGTTCAGATTGTTCTCTTATGACAACTTTCACGTTAAGTAAACGCTTCACGAAACACTTTTCGTATTGGCACCCGTATTTACAGTATGCAGAGAGAGAGAGAGAGAGAGAGAGAGAGAGAGAGAGAGAGAGAGAGAGAGAGAGAGAGAGAGAGAGAGGCGCTTGTGTTTACATGCTGTTGCATATTTCAATTATATTAGAACTCAACAATAGCTTGATACCAGACTTTTTTTTTTCCTTTCGGCCAGGATTGTCGTTCAGACACTTCACTTTTATTTTGTTTCTAGTAAAGTAATACTGAATCACATTTAGTGTTTTCAAAAATGTGTCTTTATTTCTTTGTAAATTAGCTGACTTTCTGTAGTCTTGCCTGAAGTTAGGTTTATATATGTTAAGGACATTAGACATACTCCATACTATTTTAAGATTATTTTACACCTTGTTGTCACAACGCCAGGGCGCTGATAATTGCATATGTCCGAGTTAAATGACTTAGAAAAAGATAGATGTTTTCCGGAATAATTCTCAATGCTCACCAGGAACTGTCAATTAGAGACATATCGCGTCTTCTTAATTTTGCAATACAGAGATCGATACTCGTTATGTTCCAGATAACTGAAACAATAGTTTCCACATCCAATATAAACATTCAGCGTTTTCAAAGAATCAATACGGATCTGACTTCATTGCCTCAGAAGTCTTTCAAGGCTAAAATTGAAACTTAATTAAAGGTACTTTGTAATGGAAATACAGAAATTGGTGATAAATATAATCACAAAAAGAAGCCCGAAACATCATTATGAACGCATGGGGCGGTTTTTCATGTTAAGCAGCGGAAGCACTTTTCACAGCCTGTCACAATCATGACAACTTAACACTATAAAGGCAAAAACAGGAAGTAAAGAACACAAGCCTGCTGGGTCTTGCGCTGACATTGTCTATCACAACTAAGTTGTCTTGTTGAAATCGAAAATACTTAAGTGCTGGTCAGTTGACATCGATATCTTTAATTAAAGTTAGTTATCGAAACAAACATATTGATCAATGGTCAATATATATTAATTCATATTTATTACATACACCTTTTTAACTCTAAGGACTACCTCAAATTCAAAGTCATAACGTTCATTATATGGATTTCTTTGAATTTAATAATGATGTAATGCACGTGAAGAAAATCCTTTATCGTCGGATAGGAAATATTGAATTTGGTTCTTTGGAAAAGTATCCTTCGTGACGCCCTCCCGCACCCCCATCGTCGTCTCTGAACTACTCACACGCAAGGTGTGTTCGACACAGTAAGAAACTCGAGTTTTCTACCCCTGTCACCCCCACCCCCCTACTTCTAAGTATTTTATGACTTAGATGAGAACATTTTCTCACGGTTGGAGAAGAAATAAAATCGTTTCTTATCACGTCAATAAAGATGTTGTCATTGTCACAAGTTTTGTTATGTAAAGTATGTCAAATGTTATAAATATACCCTTCTATAAAGGGTTTGTCCAAACAGAAACGCTGTTACCCCTTTTTCTGAGCTAATTAGTATCACTCTTGCTTTACCTTTAATACATTTAAATGATTTTTTTTTTCTTTTCTTTCTTTTTTTCGAGCGGGGAGGGGGGATTGCGATAATTACAAATAACGATCAGTTTAATCAATTTAATATATACCATATTTCATATTTGTACTGAGTAACCATCTTAAGTTATTTTCCTCGATTAGTCGATTGAATATTAGGAGTTATTTCATTGTATCATGCTAGTATTTCTTTGCTTTCAGCGGCCCAGGTAAATTTGAATACCTGGTGATGGAGCCCAATTGATTATTATTATTATTATTATTATTATTGTAATGAAATATATTATCATGTTCATTGAAACATCAAGATGTGAGTGTTTAACGCGAGGACCTCATACATTTAGTGCACATAAATATCACAAGAATCGTTTAGATTTCGCAATTTTTTTTAGTTCAGCAATAGTTGGTGTGCGTTGGAGACAGTAAGGCTCGACAATTAAAGTTCGTACCGGACCACAACATCTTCGTACCTATTCATGCATCCGATCAAGTACATGCGATTTCGCATGATTCTGACGAATTATTTCCATGACTTAGGCCTACAAATTTCAAACTCTTCGCTGTATCAACACTAAAACCAGCATATTGGCAGTCAAATTGTCGTTGTGACGGGCGTTTTTTAATGCATCTCATTTTTAAAATAGATTTTTCCCATTTAAAAAAATGATCAATTGCGTATTGCCAGATAGGTTTCGTCAGCACAGCACTTTTTGTTATATGTGTCAAAGTATCACAAGCTCGATCCAAAATACGCTGAACGAATGTTAGGGTTAATATAGGATATGATCTCTCTGCATCCATTATCCTGTTTATCAAATTATTTTTCTCCATCTATTAAATACAATGCAATTAAATTGAGAACTATCATTTTTAAGATAGACGAACTGGTTTCTGACACCGAGAACATTAAAGAGGGAAATTGAGATGAATATGAAGCCACATGAATCATATGATAATCAAAAACTTGTTAGATAGATTGTACAACAGCGCGATGGCACAGGCTGTGTATAGTTGTTTAAGTTAAGATATTTCACACGAGGAATTTAATGAACCACAACTTTTTTTCTTGTTTCGTGCTCTTTAATTTAATTTCGTTCAAAGGTTGTAATTTTGATCGATACTAATTTATATGCATTGAATAGGATCACAGTTTTTCATATACACTTCCTGGGAGCGCAGTTGACTTTAAATGGAATTGGCTCGTAGCATTTTATGTTATTCTGAAGAAAGAAAGAGTCCGCTATAGTTATTGCTGATTCGCAAATAATTGCCGTTCGTTCTTGCTGCATTCATAATATTCAAAGAGAAAGTTATGAACGTCATACATGGGTCACATGAATGGAAATTTATGATTTTCTTCATGCCTCATTTGAAAGAAGGCATCTTTTGAAGCCAAAAAACGAACTTTGAAATTGAGATAATAGCACATAATCGGACATACATTTTCTAAATGTGCAAGTGCTGAATCCTTAGCATTTTTCCAGAAATATTATTCTACTAAACAAATCCTTATAAAAATAAACAAATTAAAGTAACAAGTCCTTTTCTTTTGCAAGTTAATGTAACCCCTATCTTTTTAATGAATGTTTAAACATCCTTTTCCGCAGCGAAAGTATAGTTTAAGTTGATGAGTGACATATTGTAAAAGACGGTTACCAAAAGTAAAAAATCGACACGTAAATTCAGCATTCTTTATACTAATCATTTCCTTACCACTTGACATGTAGAAAAAGGCTGGTAATGCGTCTCTCGAGCCCAGAAAGTTTTATATTTTAACATATTCGTAATGAGAAGAAATGGTCATGTCATGATTCAAACTAGAGCGTTTGACCGTAGCAAGACCAGTCCTAAAATCAGGGAGTTTTTTTTATAAGAGTAAGGATTAGAAAATCCATTGACATAAATACATGTAGTTAAGAGAGTGGTTTTTGATAACATAAGACCTGTGATAAAAGGTGCTATAATGGAGAAAAAAAATCCTGGTTTTACGTCTCAAAATTTGCGCGACCTAGTCCAAAGGGAGCTTTTGTGTCTCGAGAAAAATTATAATATTATTTAAAAAAACTGGGTGAAATTCAGGTATCTGACTTGAACAATTTGGAAATGTGTGAATAATTTACACGTGAATTGGTCATATACCGTTTTCTCCAACGTCTCATGGAGGGAATTTTACAACGGTTTTGTAACTTTTAATGCAGTACATCATTATTCGTGTTATTAAATTAATATGATGTTATTGGCTTTTTAGTAGGTGTACTAGAATAAGTTCTAAACTAATTGGGTAATATAAATGCAATGAAAGAAATTAGAAACGGAAATCTTGTCATATTGGGAATATTCCCGGATTTACACTCCCTTTTCAAGATATAAAAATGCGCCTGTCTTGTACCGGTTCGGAACAGTTTGCAACTCAATGCTTTTTCAATATTGTATTGACTGACAAAAACTGACTCTAATTAAAATTGGTTCAAACAGATTGGAAACTGTTTGCTGACACGTTTATTATTGGTAGTATTGTTGTTGTTGTTGTTGTTATTATTCTGATTATTATTATTATTTAATTTTATTATTACTAATATTATCTGAATTAACCCGGCAGCCTCGGTACCGCACCTTTTAATTTAGTTTAGAGAGGTCGAACTCATTACTAATCGGCACAACATTCTTCCAAGGGATGGGTTGCTTGTCTCAAATTAGGTGTGAAGCCTAATTAAATATATGTAACAGTTAGAAGGTTCTATTTCTGTATTCTGGATGAACTCATCATTCGAACGCTCCTAACATTACACATAATTTGAATTCGATGTGAACAGAAAGGCTTTTGTAATTAAGTTTGGATTTGTAACCGAATATTTTGGATGAACCAATGATAGTAGTGTAAACATAAGTTCTGGGTCAACCGCTAAACTTTTTTTACCCTAAAATTTAGGCCCCCGGACCAGCTACCTAATTCTTTTTACCCATCTCTTGCTGTTGTGGTTGATTTATAAAAAAGTGTGGCAAAAAACAGTTTCAAAAGACTTTTCGACTTAAATTTTACTTTTTTCATACATTTTTTAAAATATTTAAATAAAAAGTAGGACTTAAAACATCTTCGCCCACATTTCTAACTTTTGGGCCAACCACCTAATTTTAACCCTAAAGCCTAGGCCACCTCCTTCCTATCCTCTTCATTTTCTACCTAAACCCTTTGCCAACTTCCTTCCTAGCCTCCAAATTTTTACTGAAAACCCCAGGCCACTGTCCGTCAGAATTTTAGGAAAAAAAACAACACTTAGCCACATAGGCCACTGGATTTCAAACTTTAACGAAAACATCGTATCGCCTAGGCAACTGGTAGTCAAATTTTGATGAAAAAAACCCCTAAGTTAATACAAGAAGAAGAAATAGGATGAACTTCTTTTTTTCTTTCTTTAAGATAGCAACGGACTAACAGATGGAGAAATAACACGTCTAAATCAGAGTATTTACATCATATATAATATCTATTTTAGCTGTCAAGAAAATGCAACAACAATTAGACGGTCTAAAAGAATCAGTGACGGCGGAGCATACTAACATATCCCCAAAAGAGTCAAATAAAGTAAATCCATTTCCAGAAATGCTGCAGCGTGAGTCGTTCAAGCATGACTAAATTGAATACAATTGATACAACATACTTGACACTATTTACCATCCAATATTGAATAAAATTTATACAACATACTTGACACTATTTACCATCCAATATTAAATTTGTAACTCTTACAGTATAATTTTATATAGGACATTTAATTTTAAAACAGATTAACCATCTAACATGGGTATAGAAGAGGTAATAAAGTTGGTTATTCCAATTCCTTGAGTCAGTTTACAATTTACTATCTTACAGTACAAGGGATACTACCAGACACAATAATTAAGTAAGCTTATTAACTTTAGAGTTAAAATCTCTTTAAATGGTACTGAAATTACCTAAAGACCATGAAATTCATTTTATGATGATGAAAATTAATGAAATTAAGAATGATTTAGTTAAAGAGATAGGATATTATAGAAATGTAAGAAAAAGTATAAAATAGCATATAAGGTTTTTAACGTTATAGAGGTTGGTATGGCAATTGTTTCTGGTGGAATGGGTCTTGCAGGTGCTAGTTTGGGAGTTGCTGGCGTTATAGAATGTATTATTCGTTTATCTTATACAGGGTTTGGTGCAACTTTATTAGATTTTGTTACAAAAGCTTTCAAAGACAAGCCAGTATACAATAAATGTAATAAACTCACAGAAATGCAAAAACAAATCGATGATAAAAGGAAAAGAACTCAGATGCTCAAGGTTTATTTACCAAGAGAATAATGAATCTAACAACTGCTTTATACCAGTTGTTGAAGAATCAAACATAGGGTCTGTGGTAAACCTTCCAGAAATTATTAGAACCAATAGAACACAGATCAATTCTGAAATATCAACATCAGAGAGTGACCTAGAGAAAATAAAGAAATCTCTAGAAAATTACAATACATTACAATCACAGCTTCAACAGTTGTAGAAAGAATGAAGCGATGAGAAGAAAGATGCTGACGACGACGATATTAAAAGTTAGTTAACGATTTTAAAGCTGATGTGAACAAGTTGGAAGATAGACTGACAACTGTCAATAATAGTCTTTCACAATTAGAGAGGAAGCATGACTTTGAAGAAGTCAATAAAAACATAGAGGACATACAAAATAACGTTAATGTGATTGAAAGTACGATTATATCTATGAAGACGATGGACGATTTATCTATTCCAGTTTTAAATTCTAAAATAAAACAGCTTTACAAAATCAGGTAGTATCCCTTAAAATGAACTATCTGCTGGAATACAAAAGTTATAAGATATAATAAAGAACTTCTGATCAATTATGTTGGTGTAAAAGAAAGTATTAACGAAATAATAAATTTAAAATATAAGCAAACTGATCAATTATCAGTAATTATGCAAGAACTATGTAAAACATTTGGCCGTATACAAGTAGTTAGAATTAAATAGAAAGGTTAATTACGTAGAAAAAAAGATATAAAAAAACAGGCGAAATTAAAAAATTAAAAGAAATTAATGATAACTTTGATAAAAGACTTTAGCATGAAGTGAAAGAACTTCTACAGCTAAATCAGAAATCGAGACATCGTTAACAAAATTAAATGTAAACATGGGAGTAAGGAATCTCGCAATCGCTAATATTAATAATACGTTGAATGACTATGATAAAAGGTTTGATAAAGTGAAGAAGAACTACCTGGAAATACATTCTTATTTGCATTTATACTACGTCAGAAGCTCCTATTCTTGTTGAAGCAAATAACGAACCATATTTATATTCTGCCACTGGTTCTGATTATCGAAAAGTATATGATCTCCTCGATCTGTTATATCTTTTCACATCACCGCAAACATTATCTCATTGTCTACTACAATTAATGGATTTGACTACGCTCCAACACATTTTCCTGAATTCGTCAGACAATATATAGATGAGAGTGATATAGAGTACTCTGTTATTAAAATAAAAAAGTAGGCTTATATTCATCTAAAAAATATAGAAATTCTATTATTTAGATAAGGATTTTAATTTTATATTGATTTATTGATAAATAATAAAAGTATGGTTACAGACTACATAAAGCTACAAATGTTGTAAATAGATAAGAATATTATAAAATAAAAGAATAAGAACATATTATTTAGAATAAAACAATATTTTATATGTTTTGCTTGAAAGAGTAGTTGGAGATACAAGTAACGAAATTAGGGGCAAAATTTAGCATAACATTTACTATTAATAAATGACCACAGCAGCAGTAATAATCGGAGAAGCAATTGCTAACGGTTTTGCAGTTACAGATAGTAATTATCTGTTCAAATTAATTGATCATCATGGATCTGATGAAGAGAGAATAAGACACGCTAAAATTTGATGAATAGTAGAAAAAACTAATGATTTAACAGAGCAAGGTCACTTGATTACTACAATGGAGGATTGAGAGAGCAAGATTTGGTTACTCAGTATTTAAATAATTTGAACGAAGCTTTTCTCTATATTCTTCTACTCATCCAGTTGATAGTCTCACTTTAGACAAATCTAAGGAACCTAAACTTAATGGTTGTTATCAACCTTCTGATAAACATATAACTTATGAGTATGTTTTCATTGCAATTGTAATGGGTGCTAGTGTTTACATGGGCTATAAATATCTTTGAGAAGGGAGCAAATCTTGAGATAAACGAACGAGTTCTTAAGTTTTTAGACGTCCAAGAACGAGTATAACTCAATTTAAGTGAATAAATAGGATGGCAAGATACGAAACTATGTGATTCCTCATAAACAGGAAAAACACCATAGGGTATTTAGGCATCCGAATCCCTAACACCATATTACACACACTCCAAGTAGTATAAAACCTAAACAACATTTACAAGTTGTAATACGTAGGCTAGGGCCAAATGTTTTAATTCTAACTGGTAGGCTTTTCGTATCGTTTGATGAAAGGTTAAAGGAGATGCAAATAATTCAATTATAAACAATCTTGGAAGAATGATGATTAAGGACACTTTTTTACGGTAGTGATGACATTTTCAAGCTGAATGATTACAGCATTTTCATGACATTCAGAGATTTACGTTCGTAATAGCAAATAAAATAGATTAAGTTATAATGAGTTAAAAAACTTAGAAAGTTCAAATCAGGAGCTGGCAATGCACAAGATGCGAGTATAAAAGCAGTTTGATTTATTACATGTTCAAAGAAATTTAGAATTCCACTCGATTTTCAGATACTGACAGCTCATTGTCCGTTGTATCCTTTTGTTCTTCCTTGGAATTTGAGATGCATAATTACACTGGAAAAAGCATCAGAAATGATCGAACATGCAAATCAAGATTATGAATTCGAAAATGTTTGCCTCCAGTACGATACGATTAGATCTGATCTAATGGTTAATTCTGTAAGCGATAAGTAGATACATGGAATATCTTTCTTTCATGATTATATCACACGAGAGACAATTTTGATATAAATGCTAACAAGACCTTAACACATGTAATACTTCATTCACCAAAGTCTGAATTTGAAATGTGTCTTGATACTGTACAAAAAGACAGACAAACTCATGCTAAAAAGTATTTCAATTTAAGAACAGAAAAACAACAATGATTACTGTGGAAGGATTACCTCACATGTTTTTTCACAGGTGAATGAATTAGATCAGCAATTTGCAGAGACAACTAAACATTTCGTCGACGAGTAAGAAAAAGACAGAAATCAGTAATATTAGTGTAAACAATGTTTATACTGATCACCACTGCTTATGGCTTTATTTAAGAAGCACACATGATAATAGGTTGCATGGAACAGGACATAAATTAGCAAATGTTCAACAAGGAATACATCTACAGATAAATAGAAAAGAAACGTAGATGCACACAAAATGTATATTTATTTTGTTTCTATGCACAGGTTAATATTCAGAACATCCAATTCAAATCTATTCTCTTCTAGAGATTTCGACGCCAGAAAGTGACATGACGTCCTGATTAAACACTAAATAAATATACCCAAAAGAACCTAACAATATGATTATATGTAGTGTTACAAATCGCGGAAAGACAAAGGTTTTACTAGATTTGACTGAAACAGAAAATTAAAACCTTTTTGAATTCATTATAATTGTCTGTCCAACTCTTATGTGCGCTAAGACATACAACAGAAAATGCCTTTTTTGAGACGACAATGTAATTATAATAGATCCTGGTGATAAATTAGATACATGACTAGAATTATTTATTAGTATATAGCAGGAAACTAATACTTTGATTCTTAATGACGATTGTGCGAATTTAGATAATGTTACAAAAACTAGCATTCAGTGGTAGGCATTATGGAATATCTTTATGGTTAATAGTACACAAATATAATTCTGTCATAAAAGATCTTCGTGAAAATATTAGATTTATAGTAGTCTTTTTACTCAAAAGATAAAAAGTCTATGAAAAACATTTTTAATGAAAATGATGTAGTACCAGCGGCTATATTGTGAAAATAGATGAAAAGTGAAAAGAACACAGAAGAAATCCACTCGTATTGAGACTGGAATATCCGTTTGATTACAAAGTTGAAGAAGATTAACTAGGAGCTTAAGAAGCTAGGCTCCCTAGAGCATAACTATAAGGTAGTATTCATCTTGCCCACCTAATAACGTTTATTATCACTGAGTAAAACAGCAGCCTTATTTATCGTGACATTGTATATCTCGTGATAATATGATCTAATTAAATTCATTTCCTGATGATTTATAGTTTGGGTAAATAATTTTATTTGTACATACCTAATTTTAGATTCTTTTTAACAACAGATTTCTTAATATATTGCATACTTTTATTACCTATGCCAGTTTTAAAAGCATATTGCTTACTTCTAAGGCCACAAAGTCTTGCATCTAATCGTTAAACAATGAGAAAACATTCTTGTTAGCTAATGGTATTCCATATTTGCTATAATGTTTGTAATCACTTGTGGCGTAAAGCTGTATACATTGTTTCATATCATTATCAAAGTTGTCTGTTTCGACACTAATGCACAGAGAGTCTACATCTGTTATTAATAAATTATTTTTGTCGCCATATTGGTTCTTTAGCTTGTTGGAGTAGAAGTCGTAAATAAGCAACTTACTTACTTCAGGGACTGTAAAGTCACCATAAATTGGTTGGGCTAATTTTATTTTCTTGTTCTTTAATCTAACTAATACCATATCTTCATCTTCATCTTTTATTGGCCTCCTTGAAAGTGAAATGTCCTTTTGAAGTTTAACATATTTATTTTCATCAGTACATATTTTACATTAATCTCTTTCATAAAGGTTCCATTTGGTTTCCGAAGAGGGGTTACTCATTACCTTAAAAAGATCTTTTTTCAAACTCGTTAGTTTCATTTTGTCTTAAAGATGTATTAATCTATTAGGTATTATACTTATTCCTCCTCTGATTTAAACCATATCAGTATCTGTCAGCAATTCCAGTTCTACCTTATTTATTTTCAAACTAGCATCGTGAGCTAGTCCTGGTGCGGTAAAATAATGTGCTGGATCAAGTTAATAATTATTCATATAGAAAAATCTAACTTCTTCATAAATATCAAGATATCACTAAAATATCGTTTTTCACGTAGCAATCACAAAGATTGACAGGAAAATTTAGTTTCAAACGTTTCATAACATCTTTTACATATTGATAATCCGCTACCCTAATTTCTGATCCAGTGATTTTTGAATAAAATGTCTCCATTGGTAGTGGTTCAGTTTCATTAGATAAGATAATTTTGTTTTCTTTCTTTCTTCTTTTGTTTATACTTTGTTTGTTTATTTCCCGTCATTGAAACATGTAGGAGTCAAGAATTCTTCTTGGCTTTTGTGTTTAGTGTTTGTTTTATGAATGTAAATTGTTTCTTCCACTGATGAAGTGCTTGTTTAGCTCGAAACATTGGGAAACTGTTTTGTATTTTTGTGTCATTGTATATATATATATATATATATATATATATATATATATATATATATATAGATATATATATATATATATATATATATATATATATATATATATATATATATATAGATAGATAGATAGATAGATAGATAGATAGATATATGGCAAATCATAGTCTTCACAGTCCACTGGATCTCTAGAGATTTTTGCGTTTGTCAGATAATGATTATATATGAAAGAAACTGATAACACAAAGTGCAAAATTAGTCCAAACTAGCCTTAGAACTTTCGGGACTGGTCCCTTTATAAAAGGCATACTTTCACGAACGACACTGACACAAAACAAAACTATTAACACAAAAAAAGTAAAAACCGAATACTTAATAATGCTACCAGTTTCGACAAGTATACACACAAGTCAGTTCTTATACCGAAAGAGGCACTACCTCAAAGAAAAGAAAAGTTTGATTTGGTTCTTTGCTAAAAGGTACGAACTTTCATTTCAGCTGTTTAAGTATATAATTCAAATGTATCTGTTAAGAAGTAATAGGTATTCAATGTTTAAACAAGAGAGATAAGAAAATAAATCAATCGCCATATCTAAGTACTCGACCCCTCAATAAAGTTGAGGAAAATTTTCCAACCCAAATTAAAATTGTTTTATATTTAAATCATGTTTATCAAAAATGAAAAAAAAGTTATATTTCACTCAAAAATGATATCTGGTTGCGGAAATATGGGCGTTTACACTTTGAAAGAATAAACTGCACTGTTAATGTCCTTTACAGGGTCCCGTTTCACCGATTAACACGTGCGTCTAAGATTTTTGTTAAGTTCAAAACGTGTCATTGAATTTACTCTGTGTAAATCAGTTTACTAAATATGTGTGCATGAAATAAAGAAACAAGATGTATACACTTTCACAAAGTATTGTTACTAATTTTGGCATGTAAATTATTTAATTTTTAACTTCTGAAGTAACACTCACATTTCATATTTGAATAGACATGAGCGGTCTTTTTATTGAAAATATTTATATCACTTTCCATGATAAAATTTAAAAATATAAGAACAGATGGGAGCGATTATAATTTATTTTTATATTATGTTTTTTTATATGCGTTTGAGAATAAGCTGTCTTCCGTTTAGGTCTGAACGTATACAGATTATTTTTTTAACATTTTACGTAGTACTTTGATGTGAGTAAAAATAATTAAACCAATACTAAAGTTAAGTAGAGAGTGCAGAAACCGATTTAAATATGTTTGATCAGAACTCATCGACCACTAACCTAGGTAATCACGGGTGGGTTTCTAGCCTAAGGGCAAATTCATTCCTGCTTTGTTTGATGTCAAATGCTAAGTATTGATAGGCTGACCACAGGAATACACATTTGTATATTCGAAGCGAACAGTTGAAATGTTGCAGCTCTGCGGAGTCCCCCTAGCCCTATTGTGTGCTAGCTCTAAAGCTGGCATACGATAGGGACTTCGAACCTTCGAAAGCTACTACATAAGGCGGTACATAGAAACAAGCATTAAACTTCCTTATGAACAATCTATTTCATAAGCAAACAGCATTCTAGTTAGATAACAAGATGAACAGCATTCTAGTTAGATAACAAGATAAACAGCATTCTAGTTAGATAACAAGATGACTATCACGACAAGATCAAGGCTATGAAACAGCATTACTCTGAAATAAAATAGGATAGAGACAAGGGGATTCCAACTGTCACTCTTTCGCATGACAGGCGCATGTGTTACCCGCTAAGAGTCTTTCCAGCCGATGCAGAATATAACCCTTATATTTTGGCACTACTTTTGTGTTTACACAGTTTGTGATGATTGGCACTAATTTTGTGTTTATACAGTTTGTGATGATTGGCACTACTTTTGTGTTTATACAGTATGTGATGATTGGCACTACTTTTGTGTTTATACAGTTTGTGATGATTGGCACTACTTTTGTGTTTACACAGTTTGTGATGATTGGCACTACTTTTGTGTTTATACAGTTTGTGATGAAGTTTCGAAAAAAGTTTGTAACGAATATTGACTTTGTTACACATCCGATTTTTAATTGATATTTCGGTAATGAAACAATAAAGCGTGGGAAGTCGCTTGACATAAGATGGGCGAACATATTACAGTAATGACAATCCTGCGTGTCACTACGCTTGGTTCTGACCTAAATATCAGAAAAATAATACAGAAGCCTAAGAGCTCAATACTTTTCATTTCACAGACGCAATGAGTAATACACATTTCTTCTAAATTTGGCAGTTAAGTGAAATAAATTTTTTTTACATTGACCAAAACTAATAAGGAAATTTGACTGATCGCTAAATGATCGGACAAATTCCTTCTGCTTTAATTCAGCGCTACTCCTTTCGCGAATAGAGACTATTAACCACTTTTGTTTAGGATTTTAATACTTTTCATTGCAATGATAGAAGGCGCAGATCGAGTACGCAAAAATATGTTTGCGCGAATCGGAGAAAGATACCTGATTTCACACTAGTCTTGTCCCGACTACATGCGATGTTGAACGATGAAAACTACCGCTTTGCACCCCGAATCTCCATCGGGAACCTCTTGAAATCTAGGTTCTTTTTTAGACATAGGAGAAGCTATAAGAGAAAGATAAGTCAGAAATATATATAAATAGATATATAGCTCAGTTGTGGATTATGCTAAATGAGAATGTAAACGACTAAATATCGGCAGGACTTCTGGATATTTGTTTTCAAGTATGAACACGTGATTTTGGTTTATATATTGAATTGAACAGTGCTAAACTATGGCAGAGTGGCGCAGATTGGCTTTATGCATAGAAACGGCATTATTACTATCTTTTGTACACGTTTAAAGCACGATAACGTTTTCTTTTTCTTCTTCAGAGTTTTATATCTCCACGCTCATAACAAACTATCTTGTTTACGTCTTAGAACAAAAGGGGTACAGTTAGGGTTCTTTGACAATTTCACGTACGAAATGGATAATGAAAATATGATTTTAAAAGTTATTACTAAAACTTAAGACAGAAGAAAGTGCAGGAATTATATTGGCTAACTTTTTCATCATCATCATCATCATGCTGAGACCATATGTCTGAGGTTCAAGAAAATCCAGATATACGATATCGAATGGAATGAATGCAATGAATGGAATTTTCATTTTGTTTGAGCTCTGATATCTTTACTTCACCACCGTTCACGTGAACTTCTTTGAAATCATGTAAACTATGAAATGCAACGAAAGAAGCAACTTGTCCTATGCATTTGGCAATACAAATTTAAAAAATGAGCACGCGTGACCAGCATTCCTCTTTTCTCCTCCTATTCCCTTTCAATTTATTATTATTATTGTTATTATCATTATTATTATTATTATTATTATTATTATTATTATTATTATTATTATGTTATCGTTGTTGTTTTTGACGTCTCAGTAATTTAATATTGTTGTTGACTGATTTGATAATTCTATAACTATAATGCTTTCATTAAAAGTTATTAGGAATGCCAACGGGCTTCATTGGGTGGGTGGGTATGGTATAGCCAAATAGCTTGTAAAGAACCTAACAAGCGAAAAATGCTACATTATTTACCTACAAAACTGTCGATTGAATGTGCAGATACAACCTATTTTGCGGAAAATGTATTGGTAAGAACTAAAATAGGCAATTTGATATTGCATATTACGCGCTATTGATAACAGCATAGATATCGAATTAAGTGATTGCATTGTAATTAACGTGTTGCATAAGGACTAAAGATGCAACGAGCATTACATTTTGCATGCACATGGGGCCTTACAAACACCGCACGTGGCAAACATCTGAATGCAATGTAATGGAGGCTGCCATTTTGGTATTCTTCGTTGTCAATATAGTCCCATGAATGTGAGTCGTATTACACGCATATGTGTAACCCGATCGCTTTGAAAGTTTTCATATAGAAGTATAGTTGTGGTCGGTACTGTTAATAGCGAAGAAACTTCCGAAACTCATGTGAAATACATACTATCAAATGAGTTATCCCTTTGTGTACATTTCACTTGCTTATCCTCTGTCGTTTCACCGCATGTAGTTCTGTAAATATCAATCCGCCGAACTTGATATCTTCGGGTATTTTCAGTCGCTCCTTCTTAATACCCGTCTAAAGATAATGAAAACTACTTTAAATTAGCTAAATATCCTAAATATACCTTATATTTCTAATAAAAAAAACACATATGTTGATTTTGCTTGTAACTGTCAGAACTGTTGAAGTTGAAAGATATGTTTCCGCTAGTGTGTGAGAAGTCACTTCCAGCAAGGCAAGAATGCGGTACAAGAAGAAAATATTTAATTTTATGCAAATTAAGAAGTGATCACGTAATATATATGAGAAGTTGCATACTTCAGAAGAAGGTCATTCCTTCAGCTCTGTTGGATGTTACGATTGTCACTAGTCGTGAATTATAAACTAAGTGTAGCGTAACATAGTCAGTTACGTTTATTTTGACATGTATACATGTAGACGTTCCTCGTGTTTTTCTACAGTGGAATTAGGCCACGTGTAGAGAAAGAGATTAAACTTTTTTTTCGAATTAGTTATATACATATTGGGGGTGCTTTAGTGACATTTCTTGTATTTGTGTGGATCAGAATCGTAGTGACAAGATTACGTGTCAACCATATCAACTGATGAAGAAGAAAGGGATATCCGCTAGAAAGAAAGTTACCAAAATTGTTTTGCGCCGCATTCCCATTGAGCCTAATAGGAAGCTGCATTTGTTTCATCACGATATTAAAAAAGTCCCGTTTCAAACAAAACAGTCTACACACATTTTGGATGGTTACATAATGATAAAACTAGAGTGTTTGAAAGAGCACGTAATTGAAATCTCAACTCATTCTGCTTTATGTGAGGGAGCCCAGAAGATAGTAAAGAAAGGTGGCAGTCCTGTATCCTTGCAAACCTAAAGTCATAAAAGGGGGACTATCAAGCATTTGATGATTATTTACCATGGCTGCAGTACACAATGTTTAATGAATACAGCCAGGCAGGCACATAGATAGATAGATAGGTAGATACACTACACCATCAACAGAAAGACATATGAACAGAGAATATTAAAGCATTCCAAACTGTTCAGCTTGGAGATCATCATAATGTTTGCCACTGATATTATTCTCATTATTATTATTATTATTAGTAGTAGTAGTAGTATTACCAAAAGACACGTACGATAGTGTCATAGTGTTTCTCATTCAATGCTGCTTACGATCAGTACAGGCCTCCATATCTGTTATTAGGATAAACTTTACAGGGTTTTCATAACTGACTAATGTGTATTTTATTATCAAAGAGAATGTGCAGAAAAAGCTTATGTTGAATTTCTCAGAGTTTTATACAAAATCCTTCACCTCGGTAAGATAAAGTCAGTCTAGATTATTTTTTCTTTGTTCCTTTTTTTCTATACCTATAGCTAGTCACACAAACATATAAAAACAAGGCTGACAAAAAACTATACTTCAATGAAAAAAGGACAGTCCACGGAACACCGCGATTTAAAGATTATTCTATTGAGACCCATAAAGGAAAATATATAGGATGAAACTTCGGTGCGTTTTGGGGGTCTGAACAAACGAGCCTATTTTGACTGAGATTTCATAACCCAAAATATGTTCCTTTTTACGCGCAAAAACCGCTTTGGTCGAACTCGGCAGAAAGAAAATGTACGCGAAATTATTTCTATTTCAAACGTTTTATGTTTCACTTTCAAAATGTATTTATTTATGAAATTATTAAATTTCTCTTTGGCAACTTGCAATATGCTGGTGTCCTTAGACTCTTGCCACGGTTTCAAAATAGAGGAAGGCCAAGGCAGACTTTGGTCGGAACAGCAACGTCTCATGACAACAACTAATTCAGAATAAAAGACGTATGTCGTTCTGCGTATTTATTTTCAATGAGCGTGTTGGATCTTATGCAGTATTCGCAGTAGTGTAAAGCAGCAACCATGACTATAAATATATGCTATGTCGGTGCACCACTTGAGCAAAAGAAGAACATTTATTAGTTATGAATTGTCTATGTCGAGTATGTCCAGGGGACGATTCGCAATCCAGAGCGTTAAATTCATTTTGATATCGAATATGATATTTTAACCAGTGTTGGGGAGGCAACAAACGTCAAGCAGAGATCTGTTTATAAGTTAAGTACTCACTTCTGAAGTCTTAGTTAAAGTTACCCCCGCAAAAAAAATTAAAAAATAAATAAAAATATTTTTAAAAAATGTAAATTTAAAAATAAATAAAAACAATTTGAAATTGGTTGTGTTTCCCGCCGGTTTTCAATTGGTCGAGAAGAGAAAACACCATATTACAAATATTGACGACGCTACCATAAAATGTTAATAAACTTTGCTCAATAGGAAGTCAATGGCCTCTCTTGTAATGAAGTTTTAGGTCTAGACAGGATCTAAGTGTCAGCTTATTCTTGCTGATTGCATATAAAAAATATATATTGACAATACTCATAACGAATATGCCGCTGAGTAATACAAGACGCGACGGAAAATCAAAATGTTGCTAAATGCAAGCTACGTGGTGAACAAAACTATTGTCGTTCCCAGAACCTGAGATGGAGGACAACGGCAAAAAATAAAAAGATGAAAGTAAAGTCAAACGCTTGGCGATTGAATTAAAAAAAATAGATAAAGAAATAATAAAGAAATGAGGCTAAATGTGCAAAAGTAGATACAACACTCAATATTAATAATCTTCTTTGTGTTGCTTTTTTCAACTATGGATGCTTTATATAATCAACACAGATATCTGTTAGCATATTTGGACGATAGCCACATACTATATGTCACTATGACTCCAGTACACAACACAACAAGAGCATCAAAACCTGATTTTAATTCTTCAAAGATGCAAGATGTCTTTTAGATGATTGATTTTCGATTTTATCTCTGGTAAGTCTCATAAAGTCTTTCAACGTAAAGTTGGTGTGATGGTACCGTGTAGTCCTCTGTATTCATTTTCATATAGTTTTTGTTTTAAACTTGTATGCTTCTTCACCACTTGATCCTCGATTGTACATGTTTTAGGCACGCCGAACAATTGCACTTATTGATCAGTCCTTTCTGGAAAACTAATTTGCAATTTATTTCATTGCAAGTGTGAATTTGCCAAAACATTCATGTAGTAAAGGTTTGCATTTTTATCCAGATTTATTTACAAATGCGGGAAAGATAAATGGAAATGAAAGATTCTGCAAGAGGAAATGAACTGAAGAACCTATATGAATTTGTGCCTTCCTTTGTCAATGTCTGAAATTTAAATTTGATCTCTCCTTTTCCTGTCTACTATGTTCTTGAAACTTGAAACTTAAATAGCGTTAAAGGCTCAGATGAGAGTAATATGTGACCATAGCTGTTCATGACAAATCATCGTGAGGCATTTTTTCTTTAATCACATGTTTAGAAATAGGAGGCTGTATGAATGCTTTTGCGAATTTACCACGCAAGACGACCATACATTGAGAATGGGGTTAGCTAATTGCACTATTGATGTAAACTTGCAACAAAATACGATAAATTCAATAGTGCTGTACCAGTTGTTTTCAAAAAGTTGTTGTCTGCGCTACAGGATTTTGAAATGTGACACAGAAACCAATTTAATTTGCACGATTGTTTGTTTAGGGATACATTTAATCTGGACAATTGTGTCCAGGAATCTTTTTTACGTAATGGTGATTGGAAAGTATAGAATATATTGCATGTGATACTCTGAAGTCAATTTCATCCAAGTCAGCGTTCATACATTGATATTCTAATTTTCTAAATAATGTTTTTGTTTTCGCATCAAAGGAACTCGAAGACGTTAAGCGATATTTTATAAAAATGTCGCTCTCCAGTGTTATATTGGCAATCACAAGACGCAATTTGTGCCCTTTATGGCCTATATGATGCAGATAACAATCAAACAAAATGTCTAGGTTAGTGGGTTCTATCCAGCGTCAAGATTATGCAAATCGTTCCATAAAGTGCGTTTTAGACTTCTATACATCAATTTTAATTGACACCTTACCAAGAGCACCGCTGATGCGACTTAGTTAATACATAATGTGTTTTTATACCCTCTAGCGAAAGTTGCGGGATATTATGGTTTATGCCCATGTGGGTGTGCGGAATGGCATAAGTCCGTTTGGTTAAGTTCTAGGAGACAGATTTAAATTAAACTGATTGAATGTATTCCTATAATAAAAGAAAACAGTCGACTGATTTAAGTTCAGTAACATGAAAGTCGAGGTCACTATTACTACAAAAAGATTTTAATTACATGTAATATCCGCAAAATAACTAGAGTTCCAGTTAATATATTTCAATTAAATTTGATGTGTGTGTTTCTCTTCACAAGTACTTAAAGAAACGTATTCATTTCGTGGTAAATACCTTGAAGAATAAAATCATTGTTATTCAATAGATTTTCCTATTGAACTTCATTTCTGCACATGAGCGTATGTTCTAGTGATTAGTTTTGAATGAAATTTAGGATATATCATTTCTTAAGCTTATGCAAGAAGCCTTCAAATTTGAGATTCAGTAAGTTAAAGGTCAAAATCACTCTTATAATAAATAAATTTTGCATTTACATCTCATATTTACACATAATAACCTAAGTATATGATTTTCGCTGTATTGTTGTTGCTATCCCAAGAGAGCTGATTTATTTTGTATCGCACGAAGGACAAGGTCACTGTTCCTAAGAACATATTTTGTCTTCAAATATAATTTTGGCACACCAACAGGATTTAGCTAAACGTGGCATGTTTGTTCCTCCAATGCCCAAGCTTGTTGATTAGGGATTAGAAGGTTGCAGATCAAGGTTTCAATGATCTGTGTAGATATGAATACTTTTGCATAACTAATCTTATGTCGACATGTATTATGTGCCGTTTACGGTACTGTTATATCAGATTAATAGAGACCGTAGAGAGTTTAAATATTTCTGATTGACATTAAGTTTGCACACCTACCATTTTGACTTTTTATATGACATTTGCTAGGTACCTGATTGAGTAACGGCTAGGAGATATTGAAAACAGTGGAAACAAAGAAGGTCAGGCACTTATTTCACTGACTATATATTAGTTAAGTGGATAGGAAGCAATCCAGAAAACCATATCACGGATTTACACACCAATGAAATAATAATTACAAATTGACACCTATATACCAAACAGAGAGTAAAGAAAACTTACCTGGATCTCACATTGAATGATTATTACATGATTACATGATTATGTGTAAGAAAATAAGCATTTGTTGGATTCAACCAAAAATGTGTTTATGCCATTTCCACGCTTGTGTTGTCCGGAACTTTGATTTGGACCTAGCTAATTATGCAAGCCGTGTTTGGATGATGATATTCATAACATTATACAGAAGAAGAATAGTCTTTATTCATTCCAATAGCCCAAACGGACTGTGATGATACATTCCATTAGCCCAAACGGACTGTGAGGATACATTCCATTAGCCCAAACGGACTGTGAGGATACATTCCATTAGCCCAAACGGACTGCGAGGATACATTCCATTAGCCCAAACGGACTGTGAGGATACATCTTTTTCAATGAATTGAATTGAATGGCAGATAGTACAATAAACAACAAGGTATCATCATCTATAGTCTACAATATGCAAAGAAAACATAGTAAGAAACGAAATTACATATGCATGCAGATGCAGATCAATGCAAATGAAATAAGCAGATTAATTCACAAAATTTCTCCGTAGGGAGAAAGAGATATTATTATTAAGGGTAATAATATGAAGATAAAATCAGAGGTTATGTAATTCAAATTCATATTGAAGTGGTGGTCAGTGGTCAGTCAAAATATTTACAAGATATATGAATATACGACGGTATTTCTATGATTGAAAGTTTATAAATGTAAGTGGCCAAATTATTCAAAATTCTAGTATTCTGGATATTCATAAGTTCTATAAATTTAAACATATTTGGTCTTTTTCTGAAATATTTCTCTGTATATTTGGCTCTTAGATCTTTATGCAATAAGCATTCAAGGACAAAATGATATTCATCTTCAATTACGTTACAAATAGAACAAAGTCTATCATGAATTGTTTTATACGGTCTCGCCCATCTACCAGCTTCAGCTTCGAGTCTGTGAGAGGATACTCTAAATTTAGCAATTGCATTTCCATATTTTAAAGAATAGATGCTCTCAAGGTAAACATTTGATCCGAAATTTGCAATATTTAATTAAAATAATGCTCGACTACTGTTCTTAAGAAGATCCATCCAATTTTGGATAAACTTGTCCGAAAGCCTTAATTCAAATAACTGTAAAAATATGTCAGTGTTACCGACCCATTGATTAACCCAAACTTCATAGAATCCTAATCTTGACAATAAATCTTTAACAAAATATGCCCAATTTACTTTATTGGGTAGAGTTTATAAATCGTTCAACATCATTTGGTATATATATATATTTTATATATTTGTCCTCCTTTGCATCTAATATCTTAAACCAATACTTCACAATGTAATAAGATCTATTTACTATCATTGTTGTACGCCCTGACTCCCCAGAAATAAAATCATTTTTTGTTTTCTTCTTCGCTCCTAATATCTTTTCGCAAAAATGTAAATGCACTCTTTCAATGCATTTAGCAGGAATATATCCCCAAACTTGGCAACAATAATTTAAGATAGGTTTTATCAGTCTATCAAAAAGATTCATGGCATGGCTTGTTTTTAAGGACGCAAATTTAAAAAGGTATTTTTCAAGTAAAAATATCGCTTTTTTAGCTTGCCCTGCCAATGTTGTCTGTGCTTCAGTAAAGGAACCACCAGACATCATAACAAGTCTGAGATATGTAAACTTATTTAAAATTTCTAGTTTTTCATTACAGTAAGTGAATTCCATATTTCTAGGTAAAGTACCACCTTTTCTAAAAAATCATAACCTTTGTTTTTGAGGTGTTAATCACAAGTTTCCACTTAGCACAATAATCTTTCAAAATAATTTAACCCGGACTGAAGGCCTTCGGACGAACCTGAAAAGATGGTAATGTCATCTGCGTATAAAAGAATAAAAAGATGTAACATGCCAATATATATATATACCTTCATACCATGCATGGCAAATTCTTCCTCTAAATCATTTACAAATATTGAAAAAAGAAATGGTGATAAACATTCACCTTGCCGGACACCAAGAATGCAAGAGAATTCATCATTTAACATATTATATTATTTAACTTTTGACTTTACATCGCTGTACATAGATTTGATTATATCTAGAATATTTCCCCTTAAACCAAGCTTTATTAATTTATACCATACGTTATCCCTTACTATGTAATCAAACGCTTTGGTGAAATCAATAAAGGCACAAAATGATTTTTTTCCTTGAATAATGATATGTGAGATAAGCCCATGTAAAATAAAAATATTGTAAACTGTACTCATGTTTTTTTTCTAAATCCTGCCTGTGCTTCAATAAAGACATGATTGTTTTCTGTCCAGTCTGTAAGTCTATTATTAAGTATACGTGTGAATACCTGTGCAACTCAGAAGCGTTATACCTCTATAATTCTTAACATCATCTAAATTGCCTTTTTCATGCAATGGTATAACTAGATATTCGGACCACATTTCTGGAAAGTGACCGCTTTTAAATACAGCATTAAATAAATTACACAATGTATTTAAAATATATCTTTACCATGGTAAAGAAACTCATAGATAATCATATATGGACCAGCACTGCTGCCTGATGTTATTTGACGTAAAGCCTTTTCTACCTCTTGAAAAGAAATATCTTTATTTAGTTCATTAAACATGATGTTAAACACTCCTTTTACATCTCTTTCATTAAAGTGTAATATATATATATATATATATATATATATATATATATATATATATATATTAGGAAAGCTGGTAACGGTGCGGAAATTTATGCTTTAAGAGTTAAAGTGCAAGACAAATCAATTGAGATATATATTTTCTGTTTTTCACCGGTGTTGGTGTCCGGGGTTTCAGCGTGTATGAGGTGGTGTCTTAGCCCACTGACTCAGTATTTCAGAGATCAGTCAAAACGTTCAATTTATTCAACGCAGGTTGAAAATCTTTAAATAATCTGGTACGGGATTAATTCTCTTTTACCTTTTTATTACATCATTGCTTACCTATATTGAGCAGAAGCATCGTACAAAGTTATTAACTACGATGAAGTTGAAAATGTCACTGTCATTCTGGTGTGAAAATAGGCTTTTCTTAAAGTCAGCATCATGTCGTTTACAAGCACCAACATATTAAAATCACGTTTTTGATATTGTCTATCGTGAGAGCTACATGTGCCTGATATAGGCGGGTAATGGTTGGTATCGATTATTTAGACCTATTCGTAATATTTGGTGGAAAAGACTATTTTCAGATCGAGAGTTATTGTATTTGCTACTGATGTCATTTCTGAACTGTTTTTCTCTTCGAAAAACTGTAAGAATCATCTTCAAAATAAAACAGAACAGGTCAACATCAACAGAAGTAAAGAAATCTTTAAATAAGCCATATTAATCTAATCTAACAAAACCAATTATTGTCTCTTAGTTACCAAGCGCTTTCCGAGTAAATTATAGGCTATTATCTGGTTTTTATGTTCGTTAGGCTGGGAAGTGATAAGAAATAATTCTACACTGATCACATTCTACCTTTCAAAGTACTTCAATACTCTTTTCTTCTGAGAGAAAATAAAAATAGCTGTAAAACTCTATACATTGGAAAGATGGCATGACAAATGCACAGTTGCCAGATGTTAACCAGCCTTTAATAACAAGATATAAACAGTATTGGGGGACCCTGAAATAACTTTGTGCACAATATTGTAGGGGTATGCTTTCCAAAGAGGCAATATGTAGGAAATATCGCCAGGACTGTTGGGATTTGTAAGAAGCAACGAAATCAGTGCCGGAGCGGGGGTTCGAGGATCCCGCGGGGAATGTTCTTTAGTGGCGCCCCTACTTTGCCACAGAGAACAGTTTAATGTCAGTTGCCAACCTCCACCCCCCTCCCCCAAACTACGCCTCCGTTACAGCTGCAACTAAAAAAAAGAAGCTCAGGACTACGCCCCCCCCCCCCACTCGCCGACGCCCGGGGGCAATAGCCACCCCCCCCCCCCGACCTCCCTCGCGCCGTCACTGATGAATATCTATCACAGTCTATACTGTAAGTTTTCTTGTCATTTCAAGAAATGTTTATTGTTAGATCATAAATCTTTTTTTACCATCCTGTCTAAGATGGATAGACCAGTCAGGAAAATAAGTAACTCATCTACTCTTACATAGTTTGAATGAAGAAAAAACTATTCCTGAACTAACTTTTGTATTATAGGAAAAAATCATCTTTTGAAATCGTTCAAATATCATCTGATAAAAATAAGGCCAGGCCAAAGCTTTGAACAGGAGGGATTTATTTAGTAAATGATAGGACGCCTTACGTGATGGTAAATGATAGGACGCCTTACGTGATGGTAAATGATAGGACGCCTTACGTGATGAAAGATTTAAGATACAGTTAACTCAATTAGATACCAGGTCTACAAAGAATGTAGATGTCAGTGGTAGTTCCTTCCATTAACTATACAATAATTTCACTAAACAAATGTTTACAAGTTAAATATTATTATTAATCGTATCCTGCGAACCAATTGGTTAAACCATAGAAAAGTGTATATAATCAAGTTTAACATTGTATTCCCTTTGTACTATTGACATCATATTTATACCTATAAGAAAATAATTAAAAGACGGTGAAACGATGACGTGTGGTATAAGACACTTTCATTCCGTTCCTGCATTGCATGTTCAGCTATCGTATGAGACACAGCCCCCGTTTTAATGATTCACTCAAATCCCCATCGAGTGCAAGAAGCTTTGATCAAATCTGTATGAATGGATGCGATTCTAGATTTCAATGATTTTAACAACTGTCTTGGGGAATATTAGAGAGACTATTGTCCATACACCGTGAAGAAAAAGCATAAATCCTTTCAGAAATCAATAGCTTTAACTTTCTGAATTTATTTTTGTTCTTGATAAATATCATTTTGGGACTGACATGGAAAACATGCTGTCATGAACAGATTCAGCTTACAGTTTTATGTTGCCTTTCAAATTCTCAATTCTGATTATTTCCGCAATTTACGCAAACGTGAATGCCTGGTATTGGCAAGAATTATAATGCAGTCCCTGAAGGCAAAGACATTATCTAAATGAAGATATGTATGACTGGGTAATTCGATCGCCCCAAAGAAATATTCATCGAGAAATCAAACACAGTAATTTATTTATCGCAGATAGATGTCTTCTTGCGCTTGCTTCAGATTCACCAAAGTTATAGCGTTTATAAAAAGGTGCATATTAGCATTATATTGGTTCTAAATGTGTACAGATTTTCTACAATAAATGTTTTATCTCTGGTGTAAAACAATTGATCGGGATGTTGTTGCATTTTTTCAGCAAATATTTTTTTCTTTTTCTAATTCCTAAACTTAATCGCTGTTTTCCACACTGCACGGTACAAAGTGGTCAAATCTAAGATTACATAGGAATGAGTTTTTTGTTTCTTAATATGTTAAATCAACCTTTGCAACGACAACGTAACTGGATATCACTTAAAAAATTATATCCATCAAAGCACCTGTAAATAACAGCTCCGTTTGAATGTTGCATATAAAAATTCACAGGTTAATAAGCTCACCATAATATTCATCAATCAAGATTAATTATTGCTTTTGTAGATGATCACAAACTGTGATGGAATAAAGTTTTCAAAAACTGAATTGAGCCTATATATAGTTCTTCTCTTTCACAAATAGATTTTATATTAAAATACTTAAGTGGAAATTTGATGCATACAAAAAAAAAAAAAACAATAATAAGAGAAAGGTACATAGCGGGTATATCTTGCATGAAATTTCAAAGTCGACTCGGGCGATACGGCAGGTATATCCAATATTTGGATCATAACTGTACGCATTGAAATAGGTCGAAATTATCCATCTTGAAAAGAGAAGAGCTACGAGAACGCCCGCAAACAAAACATGCAATTCAGCATAGAACTTGAATAGTTGGTTATATATATATATATATATATATATATATATATATATATATATATATATATATATATATATATATATATATATATATATATATATATATATATATATATATATATATTATTGTTTATGATAGAAAGACCCCAACCCACCCCCAATCATTGTTGGTAGGGAAGGCAGTACCAAAACAAATTTGGCCGCGACGGCCCTGTTCATATATTCCTTTTTAGTTCATTCTGTTGTTTAACTCATGAATTTTATACACCCACATTCAAATATTGAAATATTTGAGAACAGATGTATTCCTATGTGAAATATGTTATCCTCAAAACATTGCCCCAAACAGGTGGAATACTTGTTTCCTATTTTATTATGTTGTTCATTTGTACAATCTTTTACATGACTCTGACAATTTTTGTGTCTTCATTTTTTCACCGATTGGCTCTGGCTTCAAAAGAAGAGGTAAGCAGCTCCATTTTGCGGTTTGTTGGGTTTTTGTTTAGCCTGTGTGCGACTGCCCAGGACAGATGAAGAATTGTTGCTGAGTCTGATAGTGAGCGTCAAAAGTTACCCACATTTCTGTATCAAAGGCTTTGAGTACCCATATTTCTGTACCAAAGGCTTTGAGTACCACACATTTCTGTACCAAAGACTTTGAGTACATCAGCTTATGCATTTAGCTGCATATTATACTGGAATGTACATTAAACTTCTCCAGTTATAGTATTCGCACACCCTCCCGTTTGTTTTTACCCCCCTACCGATTTTAAAAACAAAAAGCACCAAGGATATACAAAATGCACAAAAACGTAGTCATTTCATTCATCAATTTATAATTTCTAACCTGATTGTCGCTAGGGGATCCCTAACACTGTCAACTTATTGGTGTTTCAAACCAAACGGAAGCTCTCGATGTAAACAAGCACAAAGACTGCTCACTGTCCATTTCTGGGTTCTACAACAGTCCATTTCAGTAAAAACGGTGTCGTCTGCGTCCAATATTTGCAATGTCTAGTTTCAATATTTCTAAAAACAAAATTGAACAAATAAAAAAGGAGGAACTCTTGTATACATGTGTTCGAAGAGATGTAACTCCTAAATTTACGGAATTATTGAGAGTATCAAAGACGGTGCATATGGTACTGGAATGTATGTGAAATTTGTTCAGTTAGCTGCATATTGTACTGAAATGTAAATGAAACTCCTCCAGTTAGCTTCATATTGTTAGAAATGTAAATGAAGCTTTTCCAGTTAGCTGCATATTGTACTGAAATGTACATGAAACTTCTGCAGTTAGCTGCATATTGTACTCAGATGTATATGAAACTTCTCCCGTTAGCTGCATATTGTACTCAAATGTACATGAAACTTCTCCCGATAGCTGTATATTGCATTGGAATGTTAAGTATATCTGATTCTCATTAATGATTGGCGAGACATTTGCTGCTTTAATGGTGAGGTGCACTCGACATTTAGAATACTCAGTATAATATTGAATACAGTTTAAAGTCACATTTGTATTTTTTTTTCAAATCGATTATTTCCATTAAAGTAACTCGGATGACATGAGGTTGCACGTTTTTATGCGTAAGCTCCCATGCCCCGAAGCCTTGTCTTACACAACTACGAATTGATTTATGCGTCAAAACAAGACTTTATTTGATGATATTGATACCCTGGGACGGCCTAGTGACGCAATGATGATGTCAAGCGAAAGAACTGGACTAGAGAAAATGTTGCTTTTGCGACAGAGATAGCTTATAAAGCATTTGGAAAAGTATTTGGATTCTTCCTTATTTTGCATCGGGCTGATTCATATAAGGTGATAAATATATTTTAAAAGACAAAATCAGATCAGTCGGTGTGTTAAAAGGTAATACATGTATTGCTAGAAACAACAATCAGAGCAATTAATGCGTTACTATAGTGACTGGGTACAGCAACCCATTATTCTGTCTCTCAAAGAGAGTTTCCCATAATGCAGTATCACCTTGCATACCTTTAAAACGTAACCTTTAGTTGTAGATGGCAATGTAAATGTAAGTGTTTCTTCCCATGAGCTGCACTGGGTAACAATAATATATGATTTGGTGAAAATGGATCTAAAATAGCTATATATATAGATAGATCTATGTAATGTTAATTTGAAAGCATTACGTCATGTTTGGGAACCAGATGATGAAGTAGATATTTAAAAATAAATATATCTACCTTGTCTTAGTTTGAACTCGTTAGTGAGACAGATTTATTGTAGATTTATAGACTGATTTTACCGAGATAATTATTTGAAAAAGCGTCCTATCTGACTATTTTCCCTTACCTCTTAAACACGATAATGGATATGAAACTAAATGCTTTCCCGATAATGAGAAAGCTAGTTGTCTGAACGACTTATTTACATCAATATCAACTATAGATGATGATCAGCTGCCAGTATTCCAAAGTTGGACGAACCAAAATAATCGTTTTTTATATCTTAGAACAAGATATTCAGGACGTAATATAAAAAATTCCTACTCATAAAGGAAGTGGTCATGACAAAATAAGTCGTCAGAGACTCAAGAACAGAGCTTTTGCTGTTAGTAAGCCACTACATTTACTATTTAATAAATCATTCAGAGAACACTGTTTCCCACGAATTTGGAAAACTACAGTCATTATGCCCGTTTTTACAAAACGATACATGAGTGATCCAAGCAATTATAGATTAATAGCACTTTTGAGTTGTGTATGAAATAGTATGGAGAGTGTTATATCCAAATACTTATATATTTAACTTTATCAAAACAATCTGCATTACATGTTCCAGACTGTATTCCTAACCTGTCATTTTACTACTCACCAGCTCATCGACATTTTATCATCAAATTAGTACCGGTCTGAACAATAGTAAAATTATGTGCATGGCTATTTGCGAGGTTTTTGATCGGGATTGGCATAGTCGTTTTTTTGTACAAACTAAGAACCTATGGAATTAGACATACACTGTTGGAATGGTTAAGTAGCTGCCTGTCTGAGAGAAAACAGTTTGTGCGGTTGAACTCGTCTCAATCGAAATTTAAGTCAGTTCAAGCGGGTGTTCCACATGGGTCAGTTTTAGGGCCGCTACTCTTTCTTTTACACATATATCAGCTATATTGTTAATTATACTATTAGTCTTGCGAGATTATTATCAGATATTTTTTGGGGAATATGCGTCACAACTGATGATGAAATTTAATATATTTTGAGCAATGCTCTTGAAACTTTAAAGGTCTTGTCTAACCAGTGGATATAAAGTTTAAAATAAAATAAATGGGTATCTTTTAAGGAAAGTTAAAACAATTAATACTGATTTTGAAATTGTATGGATATACTAGAATATTTCCTTGAATGAACGTTAAACCTAAATCAGACAGTATATAATTCATATATATCACTTCAGTAGATTGTATTTTACTCATAATAAAAGTGTCATTATACTCATGTATATATTCTGTAATAATGAAAATTTCATGTACGAGAGTAAGAGTAAATACATAAATAAATATTTCACCCACCCAGCCACCCCAAAAAATAAAAATAAATATCTTCATACACAAAAATATATAGAATTTGTTCATTCCACTATCATGTGTTGGACGGACGACAATAGTTCTTATGTCAACTAATAGGACTAAAAATACAAAAGGATTAGATATTCTATACAAATACATAAAAAAAATATGGCGCTCCACAGGTAGAAAAAGCATTATAATGTACTTGACAATGCCGCACCAGGAGATTCACATTAATAATTTAATTTACAGTGCTCAGGTGAATAATTATTTAACTGACATCGGAACCGATAGCTGAAAATATGTTTCTTGTATGATTAGCTGACCTCACAGACAAAGTTTAATTATAAAACAATTCAATACTGCTTTCGGAGTACTTGCGTAATGTAATACAAATTTAAAGAAATTTCTTGTGAATCTTTTTGTGTGAGTAAAACTTTATAAGGGTAAATTGAAATTGAACTGAGACGAAAATAAGCAAGTTCATCGATAAATGAAATAGAAAACTTGTTTACTCAATTAACATATCAAGTTTAACTTTTAAAGAAGGTTATAAGCAAATGCTATAGAATCATCGACATACAGGAAACTGGAAACTGAGCTGCGTCAACGGCTTTTAAATTAACAGCGGTTTTGTCGAAAATATTTGTTATGATTAAGTGAAAACTACCTAATACCTAGTGATAAGTGGTGAATGCCCCCCCCCCCAAAAAAAAAGAAAATTGACTAAAATATTAGACTTAACTTATGTGTAAAAACTACTCAGAAATTTATTGAAAACAACATGTGCACGATAAAACCGAGTAATGAGAACTCACACAGCTTAGTCAGGCAATCGGAACATCCGCGGCCTTTTCCATCGCATGCGGGAAAAAAATCTCGAATGTAAACAATGGCCATATTGAACTGCCCTCAAGTCCGTGGTTATTTTTACGTCACACTAACTTCATTGACGGTAAAATGACTAGATGACGTGTCATCACTAACAGCAACGTAGACAATCGTTTATAGCTATTTAAACCGAATGATTTCTTCATCTTTTCATTACAAAGCTGTAGGAATAACATTAAAAATTAACGGTGCAGGTATTTCATTAATTGTTGAAACTATGTCCAATGTTATTTTCAACACCTCTCATTTTGGAAGAATATATTCTTTGCACATCTAGCCGAATGTTCGTCAGCCAAAAACTTACCAATTCGGGAAGTATCACTACGATTACCTCCGAGTCTCTTTCAGAGTCGAAGTTATTCGACTCGCATCGGAAAGAAACGAGGATGTTCCGAATGCTTAGTCAGGATTTGTTCATTGCAGTTCATATTGTTTTTCCCACTTTGGCACTTGGATGATTGAAAGGAAACATAACACGGGCATATCTCTTTGATGATAAAGCATTGTTAAATGAAATATAACACGGGCATATCTCGTTGTTGATAAGCATTGACAAAATGTTCGGTTTCTACGCATATTGTTTTTCATTGTCAGATTGTGGTCAATGTTGTATCTCATTGCAATATTTTAAGCTGTGAGTAATACTGGTTATGTCAGTTTATGTTTGATAGAGACTTTGAAAAAAATACATTAAAATCATTTGAGATTAGACCCAAACTTATGGGTATTCTAAATTAAACAGATGACTTAACCAAGGGTGCAAAATATTACAAAATCTCGGTTACAAATCACAAGTATTGCAATTATTATATCAATTGCATGAAAACGTCTTATGAAACATAATCTGAATCGGTTCCCTATGAGGGACAAGTCATGTCAAACTGCGTTGTTCCATGCTTTTTTGGGGATGAGCGCCTGGTGAAGTGGACTACGGTGCTGGTGCACTTGAGAGCTTGGCTACAGGTGCTGTTACATGCAGCACGGGTTCGATTCCTGTTTGAAACGAATTAAAACTCTCTAACCTGTTTGATTATACCATATAATCGTACATCCATACATACAATATGGGATCCAGGGATAAGCGCTTTCCTCTCTGTTTGGTATATAGGCGTCAATTTATGATTATAATGTCGTGTATTTACCTTTCATATCTCAAACAAAATCAAGTGGGTTTATATATATATATATATATATATATATATATATATATATATATATATATATATATATATATATATATATATATATAGCTGAGTGTTCAATACCGCTTTGGCCAGCGAGTGAGTTCGTGTTGACCTGGAAACCTTTCCTTAGATCTTATTCGATCATATTTGGGGGAATGAGAACATGTCCGAGTGGACTAGGGCTTTGGTGTATGAGACCTAGGCGTTATACAATATAAACTGTGTTCATATATTCCCATCTGTTTGGCTTGTAGGTATTTGATTATATTGGTGTCTATATATATATATATATATATATATATATATATATATATATATATATATATATATATATATATATATATATATATATATATCGTCTTCGCTAATTTGATAATTGTTGATGAACAGTGGTAGGTAAAGTGCCGCACATTTACAGACGGCTTTAAGTCTTAAACTAGTTAGATGCATTAAAAACAATCTTCTTGGGGAAAAGATCTTTCCTTCCCACACGTGATCATGCCCTGCAAGTAACAATAGTGGATTTTATCCTACGTACCATCGACGTATTCTATTTAGTAGTTTTCACCTTTTTCAACATAAACATTGGTGTATGTAAAAGATTTCCCAGACATCTACTATTCGGGTCATACTAATTCATTCGGCCCTTTATCACTCGTAAGGATTTCATTAGTAATATGCATGTAGAGGAGTCATGTGCACTTATACTGATACTCGTGGATTACCGCTTAAGAAGTTATTCACATAATCCTATTTACTTTGTTAATCGACTAAGTATACAGGACGATAACAGTTTTTATCACATACCCATTTATTACCTCTTCGACGTGACGTTCGGTACGCATGCTCAATCCACATTTCACTAAAAATTTCCGTACTTGGGTTAGAACTATTTACTTGTATCCGATTTGATACTAATCAGAGTTTCGAGGATAAAGTATGAATACTAATCAGAGTTTATAGGATACATTATAAATCATTTTTGCTTTCTTTAAAAGATATTTTATGTAGTTAAAGATTTTTTTGAACATATGTTTATATAAATTTATTTCACCTTTTTAATCAGAAATGATTTCTGCAACTTGCGCGCGTCAAAAAGGCAAAATGAAGCTGTAAGTAGGCGTTTGTACTAATGCTCGAGTTTAGATGTACCCGTATGATTTTTTATAAATATATAATGAGCGTTTATTTTTTACAATGAATATTTAAAAATAGATGAAAAGTGTGCAAAGGGGTTTGCAATAAATTTACAACCACATATTAGCTTGATATAGCGTAGAAATATGTCCAGGCTTTACGGATTCGATATACGTATAGACCATATCAATGTCCAGGTTTCACGAATTCGATATAACGTTCATGCAGAAAATATTGCAGCTGGCAGCATGCAATTTATGTAGACATTAATGAGAATGGACCATTAGCTATCAACTCACGGTCGATTACAAATTAGTTGTGGTTATAATTCTGCATCTTTTTACGCACGAGCTTGGTGTGTCGATTAAAAATGGTCAATATTTTTGGACATTCATACAAGAAAGGAATGCACCACATTATAATGATATAAAATATAAAGGAAACAGTATTATCTAAAATATAATTCCTTTCTTATGTTTCAGTTTGGCCTCTATGTGTTTGTTAGAACTTTAATCAAGGTTGTGAACGAATACAGACGTCAAGACATAATTAGAACTTTAATCAACATAGTGCACGAATACGGACGTCAAGACATAACACACAACATTTAGAAAAAAGCCAAAAGGATGACCTCTAAACAGAGCCTCGGTGAAATCTAATCTGTCAAAAACGAACAAAACCGGAATTTTATTGTCGCGATATTTAAATTTCAACGACACAAAGAAAAAAAAGTTCTTGTCTCTATGGCTTTTTGTCTGAAAATGTTGGTAACTAAAATAACTAAAATAAGTCTACCCAGCTTAAACCTATTTCAAAAGAATTACGTCACAGCTCTATCTTGATTAAGATGGATATTCGTGGGTTAGCACAGATACGTCTTGCTCCTTATTCAGAGGAATGACTGGCAAGTAAGTTTTCTGGCCCTGCTCTCATAAAACGTCTCAACGTTGAGTAAAATCTCAGCTTACGTTGTGCATGCTTATTATTTGTAAACAACAAAAGGATACTTGCATGAAAATATTTGTTTGGAAACACGCTGGTTATCTTCATACTTAACATCGAGATAATTTTACCTTCAATTCGAAGTTTTATAGAGGAACACAATTTTGAGTTGAGTTCGCTTGACGAAAACGAGGTCTGGTTTCTTCTTGGAACTACCTGATGCTTATTTGATCAGCATCTTATCGACTAAGATCCATAAAATATAAATGTCTTAAACTTAGGTAATGAAATGCGTTGGCTTTTTAAACTTAGCTAATGAAATGCGTTGGCTTTTTAAACTCAGCTAATGAAATGCGTTGACTTTTTGAACTTAGTTAATGAAATGATTTGGCTTTTTAAACTTAGTAATGAAATGCGTTGACTTTTTGAACTTAGCTAATGAAATGAGTTGGCTTTTTGAACTTAGGTAATGAAATGCGTTGACTTTTTGAAGTTAGCTAATGAAATGCGTTGACTTTTTGAACTTAGGTAATGAAATGCGTTGACTTTTTGAAGTTAGCTAATGAAATGCGTTGGCTTTTTGAACTTAGGTAATGAAATGCGTTGACTTTTTAAACTGAGCTAATGAAATGCGTTGGCTTTTTGAATTTAGCTTTGAAATGCATTGGGTTTTTTACATTACATTTGACCTTTTTAGTGCGCAATATTAGGATTTCTTTCCTAAAATGTATTCCTTGTGATAGGATTTCTTTCCTAAAATGTATTCCTTGTGATAGGATTTCTTTCCTAAAATGTATTCCTTGTGATAGGATTTCTTTCCTAAAATGTATTCCTTGTAATAGGATTTAATTCCTAAAATGTATTCCTTGTGATAGGATTTCATTCCTAAAATGTATTCCTTGTAATAGGATTTAATTCCTAAAATGTATTCCTTGTGACAGGATTTCATTCCTAAAATGTATTCCTTGTGATATGATTTCATTCCTAAAATGTATTCCTTGTGAAAGGATTTCTTTCCAAAAATGTATTCCTTGTAATAGGATTTCATTCCTAAAATTTATTCCTTGTGATAGGATTTCTTTCCTAAAATGTATTCCTTGTGATAGGATTGCTCCTATTGGAGAACAAAAAATGAAACATCTGTGACTGAATTAGGAAGCATATGTCTATAAACATAGATAGTTTGCTCTGATGGGATATAAAGCTATGAAAAATAAATACAACTCTAGAGGTTAGCCTCCCTTGAAACAAATCTTGACTGTGTGTGGCTTGAATTCAGTTTTCCAAATGAGAAACAAATCTTGACTGTTTGTGGGTTGAATTCAGTTTTCCAAAAGAGAAAGTTACACGTTGCCACATTATATCTTCCACCGGATATTTCCATAAAAATAATCTCAGAATTTGATCGTTCTATTGATTTAGTTATGCAAAATTTGGACCAGTTTTCAGCAGTTGTAATTCTTGAGGACAATATCAAATTCAACACAATTTGTAATGTACTGAGTCAACACTGCTTATATCACTTTAACAGCAATCCTAGTAGAAAAGGCAAGGTGCTGAATTTGATTATAATTTCACTAGGCCATGTCCAGGTAGATTTTACGGAATGAGTCCAAGATCCTGACCATAAGCCACAAACAATGTGGTTTTGTTTACCCGAGAAAAATGTGTATCAACCTGGAAAAGACAGAACTGTTTTTAACTATAAAAAGGTTGATTTTAGTCGCATGAAATATATTTTACATTATGTAAATTGGTCTTTAGATTCGTTTGACAATGTAAATTAGGCGTTTAATCATTTTTAGGACAACTTAAATTGAGTTATAATTGAATGTGTACTAATTGCAAAACGTAAAATACGATGTTTTCCACTCCGCTGTGATAACTATCTAATTGCTGCAGTGAGAGTAAAGGATAAAGCTTGGAGAGATTATGTGAAGTGTGAATGTTTGAAAGACTCCGAACAGTACAATTTTTTTTTTTTTCTGTCGCAAGAAAAGACTTAAAGCAACTTCAAAGAATAAATCAAAAGATTAAATCACACATATTTAATTTGCCATAAAAGAAAACCCTTATCGTTTTTGGAGTTTCTAAAATGCAAAAAGCAGGAAGTTTATGTCCTTCAACAATTACGGATGGAGCTTTTACTTGAATAGCCTCTTCAGACATTGCAAACATGTTCAATAATTTCTTTAAAAGTTTTTTAATCTTCAGTTATGTAGATTATTTACTGGATATACACGACTGTATTCCATGCATGGATCCTTTAAACAACACAGACATTGAATGTACTGAAATACACAAAGTTTTGATAATATCTTTGGTATTCTTGTAGAAACAGTTGCTGATGAGTTATGTATACATATATACATACTTCTTAACATGTCTTTGAAGTCTAGTACTTTTCATTATGTTTTCAAAAAAGCCAATGTTAATATAATTTTCAAATCAGGTGATTTAAATTTAGTTTCAAATTATAGATCTGTGTTGCATTTAAACATTTTTTTTTTAAACGCTACCATATGAGAAGAACAGTAACAAATTTAGCAAGTTTGATTGCTTTTATTGCAAAAGAAATTTATAGCAATTCACAAGTTCATGCAATTTATACTGATTTTTCCAAAGAATTTGATTCCATGTCTCATTAACTGCATTTACATAATCTAAAATCCTATGGTCAGACTGGTAACATTCTCAACTGGTTTTCCTCATATTTGTGTGACATATCAAAAGAGTTTCTTTACATTTTTAAGGTTCACATCAGCTTGATTTCATTTCCGGGGTGCCTTATGAGTCTATTTTATGATCCAAATTATTTTGTATTGTATCTAAATGACCTCCCTTTCGTTTTAGAACACTCTGAGTGTCTTTTATTTGCTGATGACTGAAAGTTTAATAAATACATAGGATATATTAGCGGTTACGATCTCCTTCAGAGAGATGTAGACAGTATATGAGTGGTGTTAGAAATGGCAGTTGAAAATGAATGTAAAGAAGTGTTTTTATGTCAATTTTACAAATAAAAAAAAACCTTATTTGATTTTGTTATTCAATGGGAGGTGTGAAGCTGAAGGGTGAGAGCTGTGTGAAAGATTTGGGCGTATGGCTGACAAGCAGCCTCGGTTTGAATGTCCATGTTAAGACGACTATATCCGAAGTAATACAAATGTTATTGTTTCTTTTAAAGCGCACTTGCAATAAACTTTGTACACATATCATACGCGCTATGTGTCTATCTTTTGTAAGGTGTAGACACGAATACTGCTGTGAAATTTGGTCCCCTCGCCAATATCTTTTGATCCAATAAACTGAAAGGACTCAACGAAAGGTTTTGAAATTCATGTGCTTTAAATCAGGTTTGGATTTTACCATAACCTATTATGTATAAATCGGCAGACATTTTTAGTTGGCAACTCTTAGGAGAAAGACTATTAACTGTGTATTTCTTTTTAAATGTATACACAGTAATTGGTACTGTCCGTAGCCTACAATGTTCCGAGAAAATATCTAAAACACAAAACTCTTGTTTTTTGCACAAAAATTCGTTTGAACATAAAAATCACATTCTTTTAAACAGGGGACAAAGAAATTGTAACTAATTTATATATACACACAACACAGATATTGTGACTTACAATATTGCGGTTTTTTGCAAAAAATTCTTTGAAAGAAATACTTAATGTTTCCCTCATGGACAAAATCAAAAGTTCTTATTTGCTATTATTTGTACGTTAATAGATGCATGATGTAGATGTAAATCTACCTTATGATGTGTTGTAATATGTTACTTTTATTGTTTTATTTCTGTCAGTGGGCCTTTGGATCTGAAGAATTTAATACATAAATCAAATCTTATACGACATTTTTCGAACAACATAAAAGTTGTAGGGGTCTTTCATCTTAATAAATAACGATAATTTTGAACTTGCATGATTTAGTACTTTGGGAGATGAAAGCACTCTTATGTCAATTATAGTATATACATGTACATGTACATGCCTATATCACGCAAAATTATACTTTTTCCATATGGATTATGAGAGGCAAGTTGCAAACCGATATTCTAGGTTGTATAATACTTAAATGAAATAAATTTATTGTCCAATTTGTCCCCGTGTTCGTCCAACAAACCATAGGGACTATAAGATTATGTCCGTCCGTGTGTGCTGAAGATGTAAACATTGCGATATGATTGGGAAAGATGTGTCGATGTGCACGAAAATGTATTAATATTAGAACTAACACCTGGGAGCTAGATAAAAAGTGTGGAAATAACTGAGAAAATCCTTTTGCAAAGTTCTTTTTTAAATACAAAATGAATTCGACAAATGTCCCAGAGATGTGTATTTAATACCTACATAGCTCATACTAATATTCAAGGATTATATTTCTTAACAATTAAGTAAAGAATAACGCACGTTGCGATCTTGCTCAGGCTAATCCTATTGTTCAAGGATTTTATTTATTACGAAATTAAGTAAAGAATGATTAGGTCCATCTCTTTCACAACTGACTATTTTGTTACATGCATCACATTCAAGTGAAAGTTTACAATATATTTAAAGATTGTTTAAAAGTTATACATTTTATAAAGTCATACATTTATTTTCTATGTAAACAGATTTTTATATATTCTAAAATAACTTTTTGATCAGAAGGTTTAGAGGTTTTGTCTGTAATATGAGAAAAGCGAAGTTTTGAACGCTTGGGGGTTGGAATAGTCAAGACCTGTCTCCCTTTAGGACTAGCTCAAACTGTTTTACATGTTTAACCGTCTAAAAGCTTCATTTGACGAAGTATCGGTTCTATCGTAGCCCCCCCCCCTTTAAAATAGACTTAAAATAAAATACATTTTTAACATCAAATTCCACTTTTAAAAGATTTATCTTTAATTAGAACGCTTCAATTTAATTACGTTTATGCCATCGTAAACGAAACTGGTTCAATATTGATCATAAATTTCCAGCATACAGTGTGCGACCTCTGTGAAGGCCGCATCTTGTTTATTCTTTCTTTCTCAGATATAAAATAGTGGAGATAACGATTGAAATAAATAATATTTTGCTGGTATATCTATGAACGAGAAGCACGTTGCTCTATGATGATAACACGTGAACAAACGGAAAATATACATCACTAAGGATAAATGGACGAAAAAGTGTTTGCAAATCTACTCTGAACATACAGCTATTGCCATTCTTGCTTGACTTGGCTTTTGGCAAAGTACCCCCCCCCCCTCCCCTCCACCACCACCAAAAATAAATAAATAAATAAATAAATAAAAATAAAAACAACAAAGCAAACGAACATGTGAATAGTTAGGAAAAGAAAAAGTTTCGTATCTCTGCAGTAAATGAAAACGTAAAAAACAAACTGCTAGTGATGACATATTCAGGCGTAATTCGCGCACTTATTCTTCTTAGGCATCAACGTAGATTGGAGTAAATAGATTTATTATGTAGTTTCTTTCTGTGCTGGGATAAAGAAAGTGCATTTCAAGACATTGTTGCTGAAACGAACCTTTTTCATATTTGTGTTCAGTCATACAACTTAGCATTCTCGTTGTTAGTTGAATTCTTCTCGAAATAGTAAAACATCGAAACGTAAACCATACGCCAACTGTGTCTCAAGTCAACTCTCTTGGACAACAACACTCGCCTACATTAAACCCATCTATCTTTCATATTTTATATTAATGTCTACATTGACTCGGAAGACAAGAGCATGAACATAAGTATTAAAATGTGAAATCGAGAATGAATTGGTAATGTCTATAGGAGCGTTATGTTTTAGAATAAAGAGACAAAGAAACTGGTGTCTTCAAAGCGATACGCTGTACCACACCGATGCTTTGCCGTTCAGTGTTTTGTTTGAAAAGTTGCTTAAGTCTCGTATGTTCAGCGTCATCTTTTAATAAGGCAAAGGACAAAAGAATATAACGAGAGTGTACGCATGAAATATATGTTAAAGGCTATCGTTCCACGATGTTAACAAAATAAAAATATTAAAAATTAGGAGAGATCTTGGAAAATGTCTCATAATTTAATAGGGTTTTGCCTGACGATGATTTAAAAAACAAACAAACAAAAAACCTATATTCACAACAGATTTTCAAAGCAAATTTCCGATATAATATTTGCTAGAGACTCTCCTATACTTTGGCTACTCTCAATAAATAAAAGAGGTTGCAATGAGTTACTTTTTCTTTACTGAGACCAATGTACTTGACGATCGATTTCTGCTTATTCTCATGGACACTTTACGCCAAAAGGCATTACCTTTTATGTTCGTCAACCGACCAGTTGTATTAATAATACATACATAATTCTTAACCAGCCTCTCCGAAGTATAGCAGCATATGGCATCATGGATGACACATAAGGTTTAGGATTTTCAAACAAAGTGATCGAAGAATTTATAGATGAAAGAGATCAATCGCGATATTGTGTAATAGAATGAGATATTTGCTTGTACCCCACTTAAAGTTTCAGTGGAACAAGTATGGAACAGGTATTCGTCTAAAACCAGAATGTAATTAGATCTTTTTATTGCACAAAAATGTAAAATGGTTACAGAGTAAAAAGATTCAATTAAGGCCATGAATAATCAAAAGTTCGAAATTTGGTACTTTTAGCATAATCCAAGGTACCGATGAAGGAGTAAAAGCTACAATTCTTTAAAACCTACTGTAAATGTACACTGTAAAATGTAAGATCCAGTGTACACTGTAAAATGTAAGATCCAATGTACACTGTAAAATGTAAGATCCAATGTACACTGTAAATGTAAGATCAAATGTACACTGTAAAATGTAAGATCCAATCTACACTGTAAAATGTAAGATCCAATGTACGCTGTAAATGTAAGATCCAATGTTCACTGTAAAATGTAAGATCTAATGTACACTGTAAAATGTAAGATCCAATGTTCACTGTAAAATGTAAGATCCAATGTACACTGTAAAATGTAAGATCCAATGTACACTGTAAATGTAAGATCCCATGTACACTGTAAACTGTAAGATCCCATGTACACTGTAAACTGTAAGATCCCATGTACAATGTAAACTGTAAGATCCCATGTACACTGTAAATGTAAGATCCCATGTACACTGTAAACTGTAAGATCCAAGTTTCGTCCCTTTCTACTTAAAATAAAAAGCGCCTACAAGATGGACTTCAACTGACATATTTCCTTTCTGAGGCGGCTACATTGACCCTGCTCAAATGGCGGCCACCTAATACTATCTGAACTTACATTATGATATTAGTGCAGTCCGATTTAAGTCCAAAACCTATTGCGAAATTAAATGGAATCTTTTTTGAAAACCTCTTTATATAGGACCACATGAGCGTGAGGTACTCTTAATACAAAACCGTTCACAGAGGACGCTTGTGCGTTATGTCCAATGACCATTGTCGTCAAGGGCATAACCTTCCACGATTATCAAATGACCCATCAGTTTACAAATATAAATCCATGTTTTGCTCAAACAACTACTTCTCTCATCCAGCTATGAGCAAATTGGTAAATGATTGCAAAATTTAAAAAAGACAGCCAAGACATGGATATAACTGAGAGACAGCCGAGACATGGATGTAACTGGGAGATCAGTCAGTGGTCAATTCAAGGTACATGGTTATTCAATCGAAATTCCGCTAAAGGGGCGGGTATTGAAATTAATATGCTTCCTAACTTATATTTGTAATAGAATTTTATGACTTTTTGGTATTCAAAAGTGTTGTCAATAATATTAGGAAAAATATTAAGAAAATAGTTTTGGAATTCATACGATGCAAAAATTCTTGTCATATTTACACAAACTATAAAATAAGAAAGATAACTAGTGAAACTGAATCTTTATAGTTACCTAGACCTAACAGAATTGCACGTGCCATAAAATCAATACACGAAATATTGTGAACCTGCTTGAATGTAAATAATCTTCCATCAAAGCGTTTCCTTTCAATCCTAACTTTGAAGATTGTTTCCTCGACTTTGTTTAAATGAAGTTTAATGTAGGATTTACGTTCCCAAAACGCACTATGTACGCCATAAATATTACCTTTCTAACTTCAAACTAGCTACTCATATGGATGGTTCAATTTGATCGCAACTACAATTGGAGAAAAGACACAGAAGAAACGGAAAACAACACCTAACTCGAATACCCCATAGACCCATTTGCAGTATTAAAAGATGACCATTTCCACTGCCACTTCTTTTTTGTGGACAGTTGTGACGATAAAGAAAGATGGCAAAAATGATTTTCTACATTCGCAATCTTACAATAATTTTGTAATTTTGCTTTCAGCTAGTTTAGCTGAATGAAGGCTTGCTACTCACTATTTATATGAAGCTTTAACATTATGCTAGAGAAATTTAACATTATGCTAGAGAAAGTCTAAAGTCGAAATGTTTCAACTGAACCAGTCTTTTCGTCGATGTCATATTTCTTCTGTCTTCTGCATTCCTCTTGCACTGGATATTTTCAAGAGGCAGAAGAGCTCTGAGAAGAGAAGATACCAAATAAGTTTACGTTAGTCCGTGAATTAGTGGCTTTTCCAAGAGAAATAATTTTGATAATTCACTGGAGTGAATTGTAAATTTTATTTGTTCACTCCAGTTAATAGACATCGATAATATTATTACCAAAGAATTTCATCTGTCATGTTGTCAGTTGATTGGTCTAGTGGTAAGCGACCTGTCACGCAGGAGAACAAGGTTTGAATCCCACAATGTACTTTGTTTCTATTTTTTATGTGCATTCTTTACCTTAAATTAGGAGAGCGAATTATGTTACTACTCATATATTCTGTGCAAATATACACAAAACACAGCAGAACATATGCAGTAAACAGCTGACATTACTAGAAAGAATCCGCTCTTCAATCTGTTATACACTTTCGCTAGCCAATGCGTTTCAGTATAACATAAAAAGAAAATGTGCTTGTTCCGAAAGAATAAAGAACATATTTCATCTCGTGAGTGAAAAACTCTATTATTTTTACCCACTGGATGAAATATAATCGTCATTCACTCGATACAAGCAAATATCCTCTATTTTAACAACCGTCCGGATGAGATCTCATCATCTTCCAGAATTGCAACTCGAATCGGCCAATATAAAGTATACATATCCGATTCGCAGAGCTCGTGCTTTAGTCACATCCATTGTATTAATACATCACACGATAAGTACTCTGATTCCGATTGGCTAATTACAGAAATTTATTTTAGAACAGTACATATTTACCCTTGACTCCGATAAACTAGCTGGCAACGGTCACTGCACCTGTTCCAGGAACTATTACCACGCGACAACGTCAGTTAATGTCATGTGGTGTACTTAATCTGTTATTGCAATCTCCCCTGAGATCTGTTCTTTACCCCACATAACACCAATATTAGAAGAACAGTTATTTCTTGAAAGGGTAAACATAGAATAAGAGTGCATAGTTAATGGTTATGATATTACTGAAAACAGAATGCTAGCAAAATGCAGTCTTGCTCCTAAGCCATATTATCGACTAGTATAGTGTCCATAACCTTGTCAGAGGTAAAGTAGTGACACGTGTTAACAATGAGTGAATTATCAATTTTAATTTTTCACTCCAGTCAAATAGATATCATAACATTATGACCATAGAATTTCATCCACAATGTTGTCAATTGCTTGGTTTTGTGGTAAGAATAGCGCCCGGTCACGCTGGAGTAACAGGTTCGAATCCCACAATATATTTGATATTTTTTCCAATTTAATAAAATAAATAAAAATGTGCTTTTTTTACCTTGAATCAGGAATGAGATTTATGTTACTATCACGCAGGAGCATCAGGTTCAAATCCCACAATATGCCTAATTTTTTTCAATTTTTTTTTCTGTGCTTTTTATTACTTTCAATTAAGAAAGAAAATTATGTTACTACTCATAATTTCTATTTGAATATACACAAAACACATATCTTCCACAGCTACCCATGTAACTGAATTATTTTTTTAAAAAAGCAAGAAAAAGATGATTGTGTCGAGATTGACGGATTTTTAATACAGACTAATCCTTTGGATAATTTACATTTTTTGCTGTACCTACACTGTACGTGAAAATTCTGATGAAACAGACACACCATCGCAAAATACCCGTGTTTTATTTTTTCTGGGAGAGGACTGGTATCTGTTTTAGAATGAAAGCAATTTAAACTAGTGTAACTTAGATGGCTCGTTATCACAGACCCATACATCTATTACAGAACCACCACTGTACTATTCCATAACCATAACTGACCGTCAGTCCCCACTCCCCAACCCAACCCAACCATCTCTGTGCAAATTATCCAGGCCCAAAATTCACTATAAATGCATTATGACATGCTTCCTGCTGTGACTCTATATACACAAAGTTTGGTAAAAATAAATTTAAAAAAGCCTAAAATATCTCCATTCAGGTCATCTAAAATAGCATTGTACAAAATTCTTTCAATTTTTCCATGTTAAGGTACTATCCAAGACCTTTGATTTGATGGCATGCTTAGATTTTGTCCTATTTTTTGACCCCTTTGACACAAGGCAAGGGCATCGGAGGCCAAATACAGGCGTTACGTAATATACATTTGGGAACTGTAATAAAAAAAAATGAAAAAAGTTAATAAACAAAAAGGGGCAGGGATGTATTTTTTACTTTATAAACCTGCTCAAAAGTTCAGAGGGGATGGGGGTGGCGGAGACTAGGGTTGCACTGAAATTTGGAAAACCTACAGCCAACCTACATCCGACAGGGAAACCACATACTAGCCATAAAAGCCGAATCGTGAACACAGAAAAAGGGTTTGCAACTCTAAAGATCTCAAAAGCCTACCATTTAATACTTAGGACAACATGGTTTAGTGACATCCTATCTTTTATCGTTTGACCTCTGCCGTTTTACCTCAGGGGTCAGTCAGAGAAATAAAATCAATTTCACTCATAATTACCCACAAAGACCTTTGATTTGACACCTATGATGACATATTTTGGTGATGTCCTAATTTTTTCACCCCATTGACCCATTGACCACTTTGACACCTCTCCCCCACCCATTTCCACCCCCACCCCACCCCGGGAATTTGAGCAATACACAACATGCTTTGTATATCTTGAGTAATCTAAGAACTGTACCAAAATAAAAACAAAAAGCCTCATCAACAGAGACGAAAGAGCATTTTATGCATTTGTAACCTTTAGCCCTGCCCTGGCCCGTTGGGGTTGCAGAGAAATACCGAAACCTTACTGCAGATCTTCATCCTTTAGGAAAGTCACTTGTCAAGTTTTACTTCTGTATCATGAACGATAAAATAATTTTTGCGTTTACAAGAAAAGTGACGGATGTAAGTAATTACGTGCGTACGTACGTACGGACTCAGAGTTAAAACTAATATAACCGCTTTTTTTTCCCTTCATCATACTGCAGATATTTAGCACTTTATGTATAATTTTGATGTGTTATAACTATCCTTCAGTAATAATTTACTTTGTCATGTTATTGTTTGTCTTAAAATCATTTTGCGTCGAAATCGTTGCCTTACATACATTTATATTAATGTTAACAAAACAAGGAGACAAATCGACACAACTTAGTTAAGTCATATGGGTGGGTATAGGATCAAATGATGTGTTCATCAAACTTGTCTGGAGACGTTGAATAACCGGTCTACTTTAACTGGGAAATACCATGACCATGTATTCTGATGAGAATTAAGAATTTTTGTTTCGTATATCACAACAGACACATTGACTACATTTATGGTGAATATTAAATACATTGTGCCGTTAAGTCCATGTGCAAAATGGTTTACAAGTCTGCATCACAAAGAAAAGAAAATGACAAAGAATAAATATTAAAAAACTGAACATTTTCTTTTGTAAGAATTTGTCAATCTTTTGGCGGGTGGTGGTGCCAGGTGGGGAATCAATTTATTTGGTTTACCTCATTTCTCCTGAACCATATAAATTGATGATATTCCATTATAAGGAATTTTTGTTTAATTAAAAAAAACATTTTCTCAAGATTATATTGTGGATACAATAAACTTAAAGTAAACAGAAACTATGCAAGATTAAGAGAGCTAAAGAAAATAATGAATTACCGAACCTAATTATATATTTATATAAGACCTGCTATATATCTCCATCGATTTTAAATTCAACTGCAATCCAGAAGTGTTATGAACGTGTTCAACTTTTTTATATGACCAGTCTTCGTCGCAATTCTTTCAGAAGTGAGAAAATCATTTATGAGAACGGATCTTTTGTATTCCTAATGAATACATAGACCAGTTCACCATATGGGTCAATCGTTTAACTGATACAAAACATAACAAGGATAATAAACTTACATTCAAACATTTAAGGCATTATCTTTTAAAAATATAAAATAGGATAACCTACATCCACTTAATAATCTATTACATTATGTACCAGAAACTTCTGGTAGTCATTTGCATTACCAACCGTCTATACTCACGTATAAGTCGATACCAACTGTTAACTGCATAGACCCATATCTGCCCTCCCATAATGCGCCGGCAGATCTGGGTCTATGCAGTTTGTAAGGACTAATCAGTAGAACAAACAACATAGACCCTGATATACCAGCACCATTTTGCGACGACAGATCAGGATCTATGTTGTTTGCATTTGGAGCATGTTTTATACGCGAGTACAGACGGTATTTCTTAAATAACACAAGTTCTTTTGCATTCAGCATCGGCAAGTCGGATCGGAACTGCATTTTAGAACATTAATAACTGTCTTTTATAGTTTCTATCTCGTCGAGAGATATGTTTTATGAGGACAAAGAAACATGTAATAATTGCAAGATCAATTCAAAATCAGAACCATACTCCTAATTGGAAACTTTAGTGATACAATGTTAGTATATTGTGTTGTTCCTATCCATTTTTTTTATTTAGATTGAATAAAAATGCACCATGACTGTGTAATGTATCTAAAACTTTAAAAAGCACGAATACGAATAACTTCATTGGGAATGCCGCTTACTTCATAGCATTTTCCATAGCCATAACTGAGATCTCTGACTGATATATACAATTAAATAATCAAATATGCCTACATTTACTAATAAAATGGTAGAGAAACAAATAATTCCGTGTTTTAGCTGTATTTTGGCCTGATTTTGAACGACGGTTCTTTCTCTTCCTTACTCCTATAAAATGCCAGAAAAATAGACAAATATATTATTCTGGACGTGGAAGCAGACTGGAATATTCCGAATAAACATTTTTATGGCGTAGGAATACATCGTTGCCCACGCAATTGATACACGCTTGGAGAATAAAAAAGCCCGAATCCTCATTTGCAGAATAACTTTTATTTGAAAGACAAGTCCCGATTGAGAATTTCAATATAAATACACTGCATAATTATAAATATATAGCGGTTCCATACATTGCTTTACTGTCGGTTGCAGAAAGTATTTGGCTCGTCATTAAAAACAGAAGAAGAATAATTTAAAACCTATACTGAAAGACGTAACCTAATTCTCATGAGGGCTGCACAGTTGCAATTGATTTTCTAAGTTACAGTTACATTACTGAAGCACCATGTACCAAATATCGATGGATATATTTCACAAATCTGGTTATGCAAAACACAAACATCAGACTGATGTAACCAAGATGCTTCTGCCATCTGAAACGATATATAGAGAAAGGGATAATTATTCATTTACTGAGGCAGGGGTTTGCTAGATTCTTATTGCCAGAAAATCAACTATGCTGCATGCTGAATTCAGTGAGTAAATAGGTAACTATAGATTGAGTCTTGTTTCTGAGTTCTCTACTATTCAAAGTTTCTTTGTTTTCACATTTTCTCATTTCAATAGATGTGTCCTAAATTTAACTGCCTTTTCTTCCAATGATAATATATTTTCAGAAGGTTATCAAAGGTCAAAGAAAACACAGACACGAGGAAGGTTATCAAAGGTCAAAGAAAACACAGACACGAGGAATAAAATGGGTAGAAAACTGCATTCTGCGCATTGAATCTTTGTAAAAACCCATAATCGCTTAGTTTCTTGGAATAGAGCTGTTTTCCAATATTGCAAATAAAGCAAAATTGGTTAGGGCATGGTAATTCAATTTTTATTCCCCCTATTAAATGGAAGCAAGTATACACATCTTAACTGTTCTATCACATGAGAGATTTAGTTGCGGCTTATTATTTAAGATTTTGTTCTCATCATGGCTTTGATAAGGGAATCTCGTCGTCCGTAACAATGACTCCCTGTTTAAACACAATCAGTCTGATCGTAAATTAGATTCAGCTTTCCATAAACATGTGAATGATCTACTTAAGCAACGTTCTCATTATTCGTCCAGTTGGAATAAAAACCTTTTGATTTAGACAAAGTAGGTGAAAAATGTACTTTTTGCTTAATGTTGCGCTATGTTCTTCATGTTTCTATGCTAAATACAGTCCTTAAACTGTATATCACTGGTAAATAACATAAAAGTTTGCAAGAAAATTGTTGCATATTCTTCCAGCGATATTAATTCTTGTCCTTGTTTTAATGGGCTGGATAATTTATCTGGTCTGTTAGTTTAACCTGGATTACATAGCAGAAATGTTTAAATACCAAGATCGAAATGTGACATAGTGCATGAACTAAATTAAGAACATACAAACCGTGATACACACCGACTTCGTACGTCTAAAACATTTTATGGAGAATGTTTACTCGACTGTTCGTATCGAATGAGTTTATTTCACTCCTAAAGTAATATAGAAGATATACAACCAACATTTTGCTTATTCTGTTTACATCCAGACAGTAGATTTTCTTTTCTACCGCCATATACTTAGAAAAGGGGCATCGCAAACTGTACTCTAAACCCCAGACAATATGTATATTGGTAAGAACAGAAGGGATGATACAGTTAGCTGAGAAGGTAAATTCTTTCGTTGGAGAATGATCTATTCCACATGAGCGTATAGCACTTAAAAATGTGATTACAACACCTCTTCCGCTGAATGAAGACCATAGTTCTTTGGACATTAATATTCATTATGAGCAAAATCAAATTAAAGGAGCTGCATTACCTTGAGAAAACAAAAGTAATCCAGTTACACCCACAAAAGAAACATTTTGCTGACGGAAATTCATCTGATCGATAATTGACTGCAAAATAATTTGTTTACAGGTAATATATCCCTTGCAAGTGACAGAAGTCCTTGGTTTTATGTATTTAAAAGCAATCAAGGTAGTCAAGGGTAGGATATAATAGAAAAGAATAGAATAAAGAAGAACAGAATAAAGTATAATAGAAGAATAATGTAGAATGGAACACAATAGAATAGAATAGAATAATTGAACAGAAAATATAGTAAACAGAGTAGAACAGAATAGACTAGAACATGACAGTGAACATTAGCACACAAGATATTCCCAATACCAAATTAGGGAGGGTATTATAATTAGGACCACCTAATCAACAACCTGATGAGATACAAATGGTGGACCCCCGCACAATCCCCCCGCTTCTGTGTTACAGAAAAATGCTGATCCACTTACGAGCGTTTAGGTTCCCTGTTGTCAATATAACAAACAGAAACCAAATAAATTGAAACTGAGTTAAGAAATAGAACTGACAGAATATAAATGTATATAGAGAATATAAATGTATATAGAGAATATAAATGTATATAGAGAATATAAATGTATATAGAGAATATAAGACATAAAGTTAATTACAGTGACATGTAAAATGGTGTAAATTAAATCATCAACACGGCAATGTAAATAGAACTTACGAAATTATTTGAAAGACCTCACGCTGGAGATATGATTAGAAAAAAGGTCTGTGAGTAAAGGAATCGCTTCCACGGCTCGAATCCATTTACTTAACTATAATCTTGTCGGATCGTAAGAAAAACTATTGAACAAATGCAACACATTAGATATTTCAGTAAATTAACCCTTGTTTATCATTAAGAGTTTATATTCGACATAAAACGTGCTTTAATATATCAGAGAATGTCATTTGCTTCTCTTTAAATGCTTTTTGGACACAAAACTGTTTTTGTACATTTATTAGTGAAAATTTCCAAGAAGTAACCTATACTTACATGTTAATTGATATAATGTAATATATACTATCAACTTCACACCTGAATTTACGTTCTTTAATTGTGTCGCATCCAAAATTGTTTTCGATATTGGTTGGATATATGCTTTGATAGTTGGACTATATTATCGTTTACTTCTGATTCTTCTATACTTACCCCTAAAGGAAAAAAAAACGTGATTTAGTTTATGTTGAGACTTCTTTTTGCTACAAGAAAAAGTAAAACTCCGGCTATCACCAAATGGTAGGAAACTCAAAACAGTTGCTGCAAGCATTTATGTCATTTCGAATAGAGTGTACTCAACAATCTGAACAGAACAGGAAACTGGTTCACACACTTCATGAAATCACATCTTTATACCAATTCTAACACTGTGGCTTTAGTAAAATCATCTTTGTTTTTAAAAGTTAAAACTGGTTTCTGTATTTTTAAGATTTGCCCAATCTCTAAGTACTGTGGATCTCATACTATAACATCCATATTACGTATCATAAAGAAAGTTACTTTGGATCTCATACTACTACATCCGTATTAGGTATCATTAAGAAAGTTACTGTGAATCTCATACTACTACATCTGTATTACGTATCATAAACAAAGTTAATGTGAATCTCATGCTACTACATCAGTATTACGTGTCATTAAGAAAGTTATAGTGGATCTCATACTTCAGTATCTATATTACGTATCACAGAAAGTTACCGTGAATCTCATAATACTATATCTCTATTATGTATCATAGAAAGTTACTGTGAATCTCATACTACTACATCTCTATTACGTATTATAAAGAAAGTTACAGTAGATCTCATACTGCTACATCTGTATTACGTATCATAAAGAAAGTTACAGTGGATCTCATACTACTACAGCTGTATTACGTATCATAAAGAAAGATACCGCAAATCTCATACTACTATATCTGTATTACATATAATTAAAAAGTATTTTGTCATGACAACATTATTCTTCGGATTAAGAATTCGCTCATATAATGCTGGCCAGAGGGCTTATGCAGACAATGTATCTATTTTTTATTTCACAAAGCAGATAAAAGCATTATTCATGATTTCTCAAGGGAAAAATGTTAGCGAGGCTTCAGGCAGACGTGAAGGGAATACTGTTTCAGTTTAAGCCTTCTATCATTCAAATTCATAACGACTAACCAAGAAATATCAACAATTCTCATAAAGAAATTGATTTTTCATATAACTATTTCTCATAATTTAGCTAAGAACAATTAGAAATTGAACATGAAAATCATCAGATAATAACTACACAAAGTTTCATTATGTCGATTGCTTTCAATAGGATCAAAACATAATTTTAATGTTTGCATAAATGGTCCATGAGGAATGTGGGTGGCAGATTGTGCAGTGCACTGCCTTCGCAACTGTGTTTCCCAAACAAGTCTGCTTTATCATTTAATCTTCAATAGGTCACAAGGATTCGTGTAATTAAGATCTATGACCGATTCGTTTGGTGCTAATCAGACCGTAATTCTGTTTTGCATCAATCTTATTCAATGATGGAGACCGTATGCGAACTAAATGTTGTAGAATGTCTATGAATGACAAAAGTTCAAATTTATTCAATATATTTTTGACAATAACAAATTCGTGCTTTTCAAGATTAAATATTATTTAAACTGTCAGTATTACCACTGGACCTAAAATAACCTTATTCAGTTTCGTGTGGTAATACTACATATAATATAAAATACTCAAACCTCTATAGCACATTTATTCAAAGTTATAAAGATTGACGCGGGAAGCAGCAAAACGATAATATTGGGTGAAATAGCACAAAATGGTATCGAAGGGAATGTTGGCTATTACATGTTTAAAATATAGCTGCGTCATTTTCCGTGCATGTTTCACTTCTTCGCGGAATCCTAAGCAACTTAATGATATTATAGTGAAATTATGAACAATAGAGACTAACAATAAACCTCACAGGTTCGAGAAAATATAGTTGAGAGATTAAACCTTTGAAAAAACTTGCTGATCTGAAGCACACATGGGAGGTATTACAGATATAACACACTTTCTATTAAAACCTAAATGACTAAGAATTTCCTATTTAAAAGTCGTTCTTTTTAGTCTTTCAACCTGTTTTTGAGGGAAACGAATAGTAAACTTATGATCTAATACTTTGTTTTCAATCCACATGGTTATGATCTGGAATTCATACTGAAGTAGAAATTCGATGTACTAATCCATCAGTTATGGTTGTCTCGCCTGCGAGGAATTTCGCACAATTCCAGCCACAGCAGTAACACTGTTCGTCTGTCGGTCCATTGGGACCAATTGTGGGTGGTCAGTAGTTAAAGTGTTTGAATCTGTCAGTACAATCTACTATTTTCATGTGTGAATTGTCATCAGACATATTAAAGCTGTTTATCATGGGATACAAATATCACTACTGATGTTTAGGTCAAGGTCAAAGATCAAGGTCACAATGGTCGGTTTGTTAACTTTGTGTTTTGGGGGGTTGGGGGTTGGGGAGAAAATCATGTATCTTTGGCTAGGCATTACACTTTAGAGTAGAAATATGATACACTTGAAGGGTCTACTGGGTTTAACATGTGCTAGACACTTGAGGCTCTAATGGAAATCCTATGTTATTATTGTTCATATGTTTAGCACGTGGGAGACACTTGAGGGGTCTATGGGAATTTAACATTGAGGCTGTGTTGTTAATAGTTAAAAGTAGCTGACCTAAAATGGGGATACATTGTTACATTGTCAGACGTTGTTGACCTCAAATGGCACACATACTATCCAACACGCCGTTTGTAGTGACCTGCTGCATAGTGGCTCTACGCATATATATATATATATATATATATATATATATATATATATGTGTGTGTGTGTGTGTGTGTGTGTGTGTGTGTGTGTGTGTGTGTGTGTGTGTGTGTGTGTACGTATACCTCAGATCATATTGCCGGTGTCAGTAAATTTGCATATATTGTAATGATGATATAAATAGCTTTAATCAGGAGAACAAACTCATAATAACACTAAAATGGACGTGACTAATAGAGGTACTAAAATTCTGAAACTGTCACAAACTACAGCGGAGACTGAATAATATCCGGAAAAAAAAAATAATAAACAAAAAAAATTGGCGAAGACTAAAAGCAGTTGTAAATCTCCCAAACTGTACGGGACTTATCTGAGACTGAAAAAATATCATGAAAAATGTAAAGAAAAATTCGGCAAAGACTAGAAGTAGTTATACAGTTCTGAAACGGTACCGAACTTTAGCGGAGACTGAAAAAAATCAGGTATGTTTTTTTTTTTTTTTTTAATTTGGCATATATAAAAAGTAGTACTAAAATTCTGAAACTGTACACGACTTTAGCGGAGACTGAAAAATATCCGGAAAAAATGTTCGCTTACACTAAAATTTAGACTAAAATTCCGAAACTCATATGGAATTTAGCAGAGACTGAAAAAGTCAGAGAAAGATTTTAAAATATCGTCGAGACTACAAGTAATATTACAATTTCGAAACTACTACAGAATTTAGTGGCGATTACAAAGAATTTTTTTCCCAAAATGTAACAATTCATTTTTGAATTTTCATCTTTTAATTATCATTTTAAATCTTCAGTTTGGTTTTTTAATTGTAATTTTTTAATTTTAAATTTAAATTTTTCATTTTTAATTTTCGTTCTCAAAGTTTTGGTTTTCAAGTTTCGTTTTTAAATTTTCATTTCTTAATTTTTATTTTAAATTTTCGTTTTGATTTCTTAATTTTTATTGTCAATTTTCGTTTCCAATTTTAGGGTGGTGATGTTCCTTTGGAGATAATTTTTTTGCCAAACCAGAGATTGACAGAGTGAAAAAGTAACATTTTCTGATCGAAATTGCAAACTGTAGTAACATAGCCTTCGATGGATATTAAACAGGATCGAGAAAAAGGGAGTTATGCATCGTACATGGACTGTTTGTACTTGTTAGGAAAAGAATTTTCTGTCTATCTGTAAAAATGCTAAAGCTAGTAACGCTTACACAAGCACTATACCCACAAACATACTTATGGTTTGAGTTTTATTTTTGTGGAAGACATAGACATACACAACCCTTTCCAGAACCGCTTAAATCTCTTGGATAAGAGATACTACTCAAATGATTGCCAAACGAAACAAAAACCAAATCCCTCTATTATAGTTACCCCTCTTGTGCAATAGTATATAAACATGTTTATGGCTAGTGTGTGTAAGCAATGCGATTGTTTTGAACGTCTGAGGCATCAACCAAGAAGAAAAAATGTACACATAGAAGATTTGGTTTGGCATTGGAAAAACAAAACTATAAATTGGAAGATATGAACAGAGAAGTGTTAAAAGGAACTTTTATCGAAAGCTTTTTCGATAGAAAAACACGTAAAGTGGGAAAAAAACGACTTCTAGAAGTGATATCCTCACAGTTTCGATTCTTGGATAGCTGCTTCACAACTCATCAACTATAAAAAGAAGTAAAAGTTACGAACACAGCTACATCTCCTTCTCAGAGTTCATCTTTTCAAGAACTACAAAAACAAAAAAAAAAAAAAACAAAAAAAAAAAAACAACAAAAAAAAAAAACAGCAACAACAGCAACCACTGTGGGTGAGGTGTGGAGAACGTGTCCCTTAAAATAAAATGTTTTGTTTTCTGTCAAGTCTTTGTAGTGTATTGTCTCATTGGAGCAGCCATTGAAAATTTTACTTTGCAACAATGTGATAAATAACTATGGACAATTTTATTCAGCAGTTGTATTGGTTATCTTCTTTTCAGTCCTTCGTTGAAATATACTGACAGTAAGAACAACAACGGTAGTTTCGCCAACGTCAGTCACCACTCTTCAAATAGCATCAGCAGCTCTCTTCTGGAATCCTCTATGGAAAATCATTCTCATTTGACAAAGAGGGACTCTTCGGAGACTAGAACCATCGAAATATGAATAATCAATTTTATTTAACATTACCTAATGACAGTTCTATGGACATGTTTCCCAACAACAGCTTATGTTGTTTCACGGCCAAATTGCCTCAGTCCATACAATTGAATCACGAAGCTCATTGGGAAGTAGCTCTGGTAGAAATCATTTATCCCACTCTCGTCAAGAATGTGGTTGGATATCAAACCACTTCCTCGTCGAAATATTCAACGAACAAGTTGAAAAACACTTGAACAAAAATGATCCTCTCATATATCCAAAACACCATTAACAGATAATCTTCAATTGAATATGTATATTATGAGAATTCCTGTAGGATATTATTTTAATGCTGAGCATCTCATCGATACGATTTCAGATATCTTCAACGATATGCTTGGCAAAGCACTACAGAAAAGTCGCCGAAGTGTACTGATCGAATACCATGCCATTTCTCATCGTCTTAAAATGGATTTTGTTAGACGGCAAAACGCTGTCTATCATATTTTCTCCCAGTTTGTTTGCTATTCTGGGTCGAAACACGAACATACCACCGCAGTCAAAAGACACAACAACGATCAGTTCTACACGTATTTTCGCAACCCTATCAAATTAAATGAGGCACTTAATGTTTGTGTATTCTGATGTCGTTGAGTACAACGTCGTAGGAAACACAGCTGTTCCATTGCTGAGGGTCATTCCTTTCAAAGTGAATTCTGCCATAGCTGCTTACGAGGAAGGAGGAATCACGTATCAAGTTCACCAAGAATTTGTACATCCTCATTATCTTCATGTCAGTAAATCGTATTTTGACAGTGTTGATATTAGTATAAAGGAGATCTTTGACAAAATAATCTATTCTCGAAAGAAAAAGTTACCGTGAAACTACATTTTCGAAAACGATTCTCTAGCGAATTGTAACAGATACATCCTGCGTACCGAGGAATCGCTCGACAACGAGGACGTGGTTTAGGGGATATGTTAAAATCAGCTTTTCGTACGGTGGCACCCATCTTAAAACATATGGTCACTCGAGGATTGCATGCTTCAAAAGATGCAGCTTGGATGCAAGAAAAGAATTTCTCCAACACGTACTCATCCAGCAACAAAGTCTTTGATAAAAGCAATAAAAATGTGTTGATTCAAACATAAAAGACCTTCTGGGTCGTCGAGTCACCCCTATGAATTTGCTGCACACTCCTGGCGAAGGCAATAATTCCTCCTGTACGCCACTGCAAGGACAAGGCAGAAAGAGACGTCGAAAACCCTTCTGTCCTCAGAGACACGCTCAGAAAAGAATAAGTAAAGAAGAACAGCAGTCAGAGAATTGAACGTTTTGATTACTAAAAAAATAAAAGCAAAATGATGCATCGAGATTTTTGCGAATGTTTCAAGTCATGCCATGCAACCGACGATGATGACGATGCAAGAATCCCAATGGGTAGAATTTCATCTCGTGTCGTCTTTGACCACTTCAGCTCCTATCAAATATGAAATCAAAGGACAAACCGAAGATTACATTGGTCTGAATAACAGTTACTTATACCTGAAAGTCAAAGTTCTCAAAACGGACAACAGTAATCCAGGCGCCGACGCCCGAGTAGCTCCTGTCAACAATTACATGCATTCTTTATTCAGCGAAGTGGAGTTGTACTTGAATAACAAACTGGTCAGCAGCAGCATGGATACTTACCCGTACCGTGCTTACTTGGAAAATATTTTGACGTACGTAAAAGAAGCCAAGATCACAAATATGGGTGCCTCATTGGAATGGAAACCTAACACATTGGACAAGTTCAACGACACAGAGTTGACAGTGGATGACGATCCTCACAATATTGGATTTAACAACCGCCGAAAGAAAATAAAAAAGGACGAAGTTTAGAAATGATGAATCTTTTACACATAGACATGTGGTTGCAAAACAAGTATTTGTTGAATGGTGTGGATGTACGTCTGAGACTGAATCGAAGTAGTACCGTGTTCCGTTTGATGGGTAGTGCTCACGAGTACAAAGCGAGCATCGAAGAAGCCAGACTTTACATCCGACGTCTGGGAGTCTTACCTAAAGTGGGAAAAACATCAGTCAAACTCTGAGCAGAACGACAGTCAAGTATCGTCTTAGACGAGTGGAGGTAAAATCCTTCACCGTTGCTTCTGGAATCCGATCCAAGATCAAAGATCATGTTTTCCAAGGTCACCTACAAAAACATTTACTCATTGGCATCGTCAGCCATGCGGCCCTCAACCGAGCTAATGATCAAAATCCTTTTGAGTTCCAACACTTCATGGTCAGACGTTGTGTACCATAGTAGTGTTGGATAGCAGTTAAAACGTGTGTGTCGGATAGTATATTAAAAAGTAGTTGATGGATAATAATCAAAAAGTAGGTGTTGGCTAGTATATAATAAATTGTGTGTTGAACAGTAATCTCAAAGTGTGTTGAATAGGAATCAAAAGTGTGTTGGATAGTAATCAATACGTGTGTATCGGATTGCATATTAAAAAGTAGTTGCTGGATAGTAATCAAAACGTAGGTGTTGGGTTGTATATACAAAACTGGGTTTTGATTAGTAATCAAAAAGTAAGTGTTGGATAGTAATCAAAAAGTGTGTGTTGAATAGTACTCAAAAAGTGTGTGTTGGATAGTAATCTAAAAGTGTGTGTCCGATTGTTTATTAAAAAATAGTTGCTGGATAGAAATAAAAAAGTAGGTGTTGGATTGTAATCAAAACGTTGGTGTATTGGATAGTATATGTGATCTGTGGATAGTATTCAAAAAGTTGGTGTTGGACAGTAATCAAAAAATGTGTGTTGTATAGTATATCAAAGATTGGGTGTTGGATAGTAATCAAAAAGTGAGTGTTGGATAGTATATGGGATCTGTTGCATAGTATTCAGAACGTGGGTTTTGGATCAAAAAGTGTATATTGGGAAATATATCAAACAAAGTGGGTGTTGGATAGTAATCAGAAAGTGGGTGTCAGATAGTATATCGAAAAGTGTGTGTTTGATAGTATTCAATAAGGTGTGTGTTGGATAATAATCAAAAAGTCTGTGTCGGATTGTATATTAAAAAGTTGTCGCTGGATAGTAATCAAAAAGTAGGTGTTGGATATTATATAAAAAATGGGTTTTGCATAGTAATCAAAAAGTGGGTGTTGGATAGTATATGTAATCTGCTGGACAGTACTAAAAAAGTGGGTATTGGATAGTAATCAAAAAGTGTGTGTTGGAAAGTATATAAAAAGTGGGTGTAGGTTAGTAATAAAAAAATAAGTGTCGGATAGTATATGTGATATGTTGGATAGTACCCAAAATGTGGGTGTTGGATATTAATTTAAAAAACTGGGTGCTAGATAGTATATCAAAAAGTAGTTGCTGGATAGTAATAAAAAAGTAAATGTTGGATAGTATATGAAAAGTGTGTGTTGGATAGTAATCAAAAATTGGGTGCTGGATAGTATACCTGATGTGTTGGATAGTACTCAAAAAGTGTGTATTGGATAGTAATCAAAAGGTGTGTGTTGGAGAGTATATCAAAACGTGGGTGTTGGATAGTAATCACATGTGGGTGTCGGATAGTATATTAAAAAGTTGTTGCTGCATAGTAATAAAAAAACTAGATGTTGGATAGTATATCAAAAAGTGGGTGTTGGAGAGTATAAAAAAAAACACTAAAACAATTAAAAAATGGAAAGGCAGCTGGACCTGCTGGAATACCTCCAGAAGTATTAAAGACAGACCTCAACACATCAGAACAGGTCACCTATTCAAGATACCCAATGACCATGCAAAAACTGGCGTGGAATCATGCTACTGTCGGTACCAAGCAAAATCCTGACTCGCATCATCCTCGAAAGACTAAAGAAGGTAATAGACCAAAAACTCCACCCAGAACAAGATGGAGGTAGACAAGAAATGTCCTGCATAGACCAGGATCATCACTGAACAGTACCTAGAACGGTAGTCTCCCTTGTACTTGAACTTTATAGACTTCAAAAAAAGTCTTTGACAGTGTAAACAGAGAGGTCATCTGGAAACTCCTCCAGCACTTTGGTATACCACCCCTGTTCAACAATCTCATTCAGCAGTTATGCGACAATGCAACCTCTAGAGTCATCCATAATATAAAAATAACAGATGCCTTCCCAGTCACAACAGGGGTGAGACAGGGCTGCCACCTTTCACCTACGATTTTCTTCATGGTGATCGATTGGAAAGGCATCCAATGGTCACTCAATTGCTCGCTGCAAGACCAGGACTTTGCAGACGACCATTGTCTACTGTCACACAAAAGCCAACATATGTAGACAAAAACAAATAAGCTAGCAGAGGAAGCAGGAAAAACTGGATTCAGAGTTAACACAGGGAAAATCCATGTTATGAAAGTTAATAATAAGCAGCATGAGGCAATCAAACTCTACGGAAACAACATGGAGCAGGTCGACCAATTCACATACCTTTGCAGCCTTGTATCAATAAATGGAGGAACAGAAGAAAATGTACAAATCAGGATCGGAAAAGCCAGACATGCTTTTAACACCCTTAAGCCTGTATGGACATCCGCACTGCTCTCTACAAGAAACAAACTTAGGATATTCAACAGCAATGTGAAATCAGTGTTGCTATATGGATCAGAGACATGGAAAATCGACTTAACCACATCAAACAGACAGCCTTTATTTGTCAACAAATGTCTCCGAAAAATCAGATGGCCCGAAACAATCAGCAACACAAAACTCTGGGAATTAACTTACCAGGAACATATCGCCATTGAGATAGGCAAGAGAAAGTGGAGTTGGATAGGACACACACTTAGAAAAACAGCAGACAATATCACTTGTTAAGCCTTAGAGTGGAACCCTCAAGGCAAGAGGAGAGTGGGCAGACAAAAAAAAAAAAAAAACCCCGATGGAAACGCTCCACCGAGGAAGAGATAAAGATGGTGGGAACCACCTGGGGAAAGGTCCAGAAGGCAGCACAAAATAGAGTGCGACGGATAAGCGTTGCTGAGGCCCTATGCTCCACGATGAGCCCTCAGGCTTGTTGATGATGAGGATGATTTGAATTTTAAGTGTCTCATCTAATACATGTACAATTTTAAAACTACGTATCGGTCATAATGGCGTAATTATTGTCAATTGGAGAAATTACTGCCGCTGGCTATTGGCTCTTAAAAATGTGCACGACAAAGTTAAATACTACAACGATAAGAAGACCAACTGACAAAAATATTCATTACATATATGAAATAATCGCATTAGCTTAAAAATAAAACGAGTAAAAGGATTGAAAACAATCTCGACTAGAGTACGAGTTTGTCCACATCTTTTAACCCCAACAAAGACGATACGGTTTAGATCCCTGTTCGAAGGCGGTTGCTAGGACTATGTCATTCTTTTTGAGTTTATATATCAAACTTTTGCTTGTGTGGGATTCGTCCAGCTTTGGGCAAAATATAAATATTTTAATACCTTTTTACCATAGTCAATGTATGAGTATTGCCACGTTAACACGGTTATTCGGCTCGTGACAATGTCATATAAACATCTTATTTAAGGCGATGAAACCCTCCTTTCAAGATTAGGCAAATACCATGCCTAATCTATGGGGAATGGGCATCGGGTGCACTTTAAAATTCAATTACCGACAGATAACGTGTGTTTGTGTCAAAGACTCATTGGAGACTAAAAACACAGTCTGTATAATAACAACAGTGGTCCTCGAAACAAATTACCATGACTAAGCTCAGTAGTTCCTCTAGGTTGAGTTTAAAATAAATTCCGCAGGAGATCTTTCATTCTTGGAACCAATACAGAATTGCAGACATGCTTAGATTTAATCAAAGCATTATTTAAAGATAAATCTTTTTTAAGTATTGTCAAGAATAAATATAGGATATTTTTTTCCTACGTTCATACCGGATATATTTCATCATGTGATAATACCCCCCCCCCCCCCCCCCAAAAAAAAAAAAAAAAACAACAACAAACAAACATATATTAACCAGTGGCGAAGCCAAGAGTTAAAATATATCGTTTTTGGTACCGCAAGACAGAATATATCTGGTATTTATGCAGGAAAAGAAAATATTCTTTTTTATTATATACCAAACTTGCTCCAGAATCGAAGCTTAGAAGATTAAACTCACTCTTCAGCACAACACCCCACCCCCACCCCCTTTTCGTAAATTCACCTCACTTTCATAGGCTGATCATATAAATATCAGTGGTTTAAGAGAGCGGTAGGATTGGGATGACCTAATCTGTCGCAGTAAATTACATTTTTGACATTTCAAAACTATTTGATCATATATGACACAAAACGAGTCTGATTCAGCATTGCATCAAAGCGGGTTTATCATTATTGTCTAGGAAGTAAGGGAAAATAACTTAATAGAGACGCGAACGGCGTCGAGTCGAATTTCTTTAGCAAAAATTAATTTCCATGTCTGAAATGTAATGCAGTTTCTGTTTACTTGTTCCAGCTCACAAAGTGCTCGCTTTTGTTGCTGCATGTATAACTTCTGTAGCACACACAAAATAGCGTCGTATGGCAATAAGTTTCTATATTTCACGCTTAAGTATATAAAAGCTTCAATTTTAACGGCAAAGCTAACATTCCCACTATCTATCTGTCTATCTACCTCAATAACTTAACTCAACTATTAGAAGCATTTACATTATTCGATATATCTGAAGTTTCACCTCTGTCTCTGGTAGATCTAAACAATTATTGTGACTGGTCATGGAGTAAATATGTTATTGAAGAGACATCCATACTTTATATCCATTCTTCTTCCTTTCCTCGTTTTTTATAGTGCTGTCAAGAATGCTTGATTTCATGTTGTATGCGTCTGTGCTAGCCGGGTTTGAGATTAATACATTTTTGGCCTACAGTGTATACGAGTGGATATCTATTTTCTCCTAGCTAAGTTTGTATGCATTTACCAATATTTTCATAGTGAGTGATTTTGTGGGAAATCGGTGAGTGCATCGTCAACTTTCTACTTGAATAAATTAACACTGGGACGCAATTGTCATCCCCTTGAATATAAAATATCTCTGATTTTGTGCAGTAAAAGTTCTGTATTGGGGTTGAAAATCGCGAGTTATAGCGATTTTCACGCGTTGCTGGGAGGGAGGTTGGTGTGACTCGAAAGGGTTAATAACAGAAGGATCAGCTTTGCCATGCCAGTCTTTAACTAATTCGGTTTCTCCTTTCTCTGACGATCTTGAACGTGTATACATGTTTATGGTTATGGGGTTTTATTTTGATAGTTTTATTTTGATCGCGGGTGGCTTCAAAGGTACAACGTGAGAACCATCTTGTGCTACTTCTACCATTTTAACATCTAAATATTTGTCTTACCATGCAAAGCAGGAAGAAATGTCATAGACAATTTTTCAACAACAAAAAAATATTTTTTTCTTTTTTTATTTTGTTGGAGGTGTAGTCAAAATCTATTATAGTTACTTTCTTTGTTACCAAGGTACCAATATTTCAATGTCTGCGGGTTTGATAATTATTGTTCACTAATGCAACATTCTATTCAACGCAAGCTTGCTAATTGTAATTGTACAGGAATTTTCTAATCTAGAAATTTTGCGCCCATCCATAAACGTATCTATAATTTCGCATATGATAATGGGAAAAAAAAAAAAAAAAAAAAAAAAAAAAAAACACGGGCTCTTCGTATGACAGCGATGCACGCTTGATTTATATCCTTCTGAAAATGCTCACATTCCATCGGACCTTTGTAGGAGCAAAGTTTCCATTGAATAAAGTGATAGTGCTGCAATTTGCAAGCTAATCAAATGTTACTATAGAACCCTACATTTAGCTACAGAAGTTGAAACTTTGACACATGCTATAAATTATTGATACGCCATATCGAAAGATAACTTTTAATGTCAGTTCCACTGATCTTGGCTGCGCGCGCAGTTAAACTGAGAGTGAGGCATCATATTAAAACAAAAGATTGCTTATAATTCGACCTATAGATACAGTGGTAGCAGCGTTGTGTGAAAATATAAATGCTATTTAGATTTAATCTAACGCGCCTTGATAGAAGTGATATAATCTCTACTCGGCCATATTTTCCATTTGCAACTATATTTGAGGTTGTTCATGCGCTTTGCTCGAACGAATTGACAGACGCAGTGTGGGTTGGGTTGGAAAGAAGTGTAATGAAGTGTAACTTGAGGCCGTAAGGGTGGTATTTTAATTCAAGTGACGGCAAAAACTGATGCTTGCTCAAAAGTGAGTCATCTCAAAGCTTGTGGTTTCAGAGGAAATGGCAATGATAGAAGTTATTTTACGTACGGCAACACAAATAGTCATGGTAGCGGCAGATCGCAAAATGTACTGGCTACGGTTCGTTATGTACCAAACAATGCAAATGTAATGTATAAGGTGATATGAGGTAAGAGATGACGTGTCTTTTTATTGCTTTCGCCTTATTATGTGGTAGTTATTTATTGAAGAGTGAAGAACCCCAGTGTTCTTTTCCAGAAGGCCAGAGAAATCTTACCAATTTAGCTCCATTAGAGTGGACTGATTCATTTTCCGTTTTATGAATGGATGAATGGTCAATAGGTACCTAATTGAATGTTCGTGTCATGAAAATTAATTTGAGTGGTCAATATCGACCAGGACTACCTTTCAGGTCTGACAATCAATGGTTGTGAAGTTGGGATTTTGAAAACAAACTCAAATAATTGAAAATGTTCACAACGAATTCCTCAAGAATAAAAACCAAACTCAGGAAAAGTACACCTGTTTATATGCTGCATTGAGAACTGAGTAGAAACGTCGCTACTTCATCCAAAGGTAACAAATATTTCCGTTTTAAACAGGACTTAATTATGAAAATTATTAATTATCTCTACATCGAAACACATATTTAAATTTGCACAAATATAGAACGAATAATCACAGACCCCCAGTAGAGGTAGGGCGTTGGGAAAATATACCACATTATGACAGAAAATGTAATTTTTGCTAGATAAACGAGATCGGTGATGAATACCACTATTTGTTTATCTGTCCATTCTATTCAAGTGAAAGATCTCAACTTTGGAAACCTTTTTTTTATATTAGACCAAAAGTTGTAAAATTTAAAGAACTACTTTCAACTGAAAATGTTTCTACACAGGTATAGTGACCAAATTTGTTAAATATTATAATTTAGAAAATTGCACAAGTGATACTACAGTAATAGCGATATCGCATGAGTTAAGAAACACAACATTGTATTATGTTAAAGATTATATAATATTGTATTGTTCTTCACTATGAATTTGTTGCTTATATGCCATGGTAATGTACATTTCGATTGAAATACTGTACTATTTAAAAATTAGGAATATCGAAGTGAATGATGAATGATAAGTTTCTCTCAATTTTTGGTTCCAAATACTATATAGACGTGTTTTCTGTTTGAATTCAAAAAGTGCTACATATTCAACATATTGACAACACAGTTCATCGCCTCATATAAATATTATTTGTTTTTCTTATATACTAAATGTGATGTGACCTGATATTTAAATAAATAAATAACGGTTTTGTTATGTTCTGTTCAATAAATATATCGGTAGTAGACTAGACTGTACCAACACTATCTCCTTCTCCCTCTCCCCTTTCACTATATCTCTTTCTCAAAATAAGTTAAATACACCATCTAATTATATTTGCAAGGATACAATGTGCTTTGACATTATAATTAGTTTATTTGTTGCTAAAGCTATTACCATTCATATTCTCCATTTCAGCCATTGACTTTTAAAGGGGTAAGACACTTAATCGAGTGGCTTTTGTATTTCTTTGAGCGTTAAAGCTAATGAATAAACTAGCCATGTAAAGAATGACGTACCAGGCGTCGCGTTAGTCAAACCCTGTGGTGAAAAAGTGGGTGTTTGGTACTGTCGTCTTCACATTTCTCTGCTACATAATTATTTTTTTCCCATCTCCATAATAAAATTGTGAATTTTAAATAACTGACTAATAAACCAGTCTCACCCACACTTCCTAAATAGACTTTTGTCTTTTGACTAGTTCATGGATTATACTATTCCCACATTGCCCATTGTGAAAACTTACTTTCCTTTGGGTCGAGGTATTGATTGTAAACTGATTTCTAAGATACCACAGTTTACGTATGAGAACCATGTTAATTATTCACCTCTTCAAATAATTCGTTTTAGGGTTGCGTGTCTGATAAGTCTCTCAATGAAAAGTGTCAGGGATATCAGAATGTTCATGAAATTACACAAAAAGGCTTAAAGTTCATTCGCACACATGCACACACTCATCAGTTGCATTTCATACAACTTTTGTGTAGATTAAAACATGAAAAAAACATGTGTTTACTTCTATTGATTATTCTTACAGGAGTGGTGAAATTTTACTATTTGCGCAGTATTTGAACCGGTATTTTATAACGAGAATAAAAGACGACCTTTTTCATGCAGTTTCCTTTTAATTTCGGTAAGAAGCGTGTATTTCTCTAATTGATATTCTATATTTTGCTTTATCCTTTAGGCATTGTCATTCCCATTGGAAATTCTTTCCTTTGTATCAAAGTGGTCTTAAAAAGAAATGACGCAATACAGATGTTAGGGAAAATTGCCTATTCATAAAAAGTCAACAATACATCCAGTGAGGAAAAGATAACGTACAAGTGAAGACCGAGATGAATAAAAAGATCATTAAAAATATTTAGATTTCTTCTACTTCAATGAACAGAAGCTAACATCCTAAACTGCTGTAAAAGATGGGGAAGGGGTAATATTTACAATTTCTGAGAATGACACGTGGAGAAAATTTCAAAATGTCACTCTAATCTTTCCACCAGTGCGAACATAAAGTAACAAAGCATAGTGAAAAGTCAATAGAACTTCGAAAAGTCCGGAAAACAGAAACAGATATCGTGCCAGTAGTGCAGTAGTGCTGGAAGCAATATATATATATATATATATATATATATATATATATATATATATATACATATATATATATATATATATATATATATATATATATATATATATATATATATATATATATATATATATATATATATTTACCAATCTTAGAGGCATGTATTAAAGAGTGGGATTTGTTATAATATATGTACAAAATAAACTCGGGCACACTCTGAAGAACCTAGAAATTAAGTTTCAATCATGACCCACAACAGAACGTGACACTACTAGTGACAGTAATAATACTAACTCAGGGTCTTCAGATTAAAGGCCACGTGATTTTGGCTTTAATCGTAGAAACAAGACAGTTAGAAGCCAAATATCATCAAACGAAAGAGAAATCGTTTAGTTATATGTAGATATTACTTTAAATTCTTTCCAATTATTTTAGATTAGCTGCATCCCACATACGGTTTTTGAAGGGAATTCGTGCATTCTAAATATGATTCTTTGGCTAACGAATTGATGTTAGGGGAAAACTATAAGAATCGGGACCGTGCAACGAGCTTACTCACTTTATCGTTCATAGATCGTTCCAAGACGGTACCCTTTATTTCCTTCTAAATCTCTTCTATTTAGGTGTTTTGCTGTTACTAGTATTTGTCATTGGATGCACAGCTGTTGGTCGTGCGTTTTGCTGCTGGGTTCTTAGCCTTTATCCTATAGGTAAAATTACTTTTCCAGTTATTTCTCATTTAGTGCAAGCCTTCCACCTCACCTTTAACTTCTTTTCGACTGGGGACCAAACATAATATTTTGGAATGATATATTTCGGTTATATTAACGTTTTCATAACTATTATCTTTTGATGTCATCTACTTGATGATCTGAAGTGATGTTTCTCCTTTCCTTTCTATTACACGCCTAAATAGTTTTACATGGTTGTTCAATCCGTATTTCTTTATTACATACACCAGTGGTCCTCAAAGCAGTGCCCGCGGGCGCCATGGCGCCCTCCAAGGTTTTTTGTGTGCCCGCAGAAGAGGTTATAATGAATAATAAAAAATAAAATGATGGGTCAAATTAATTGGTTGGTGCCCGACACTCTCTCATAAACTCACAAATGTGCCCGTAGGCACAAAAAGGTTGATGACCCCTGACATATACGAACTAGATCTGTTCAGGTGTTTTCTCTGCCAATATTTTTACATGCACCAAATTCAAATTTTATATTTACCCCAATATCAATTAACACTGTGAAGCTAACATTTTTGCGAAAGCGTAAACGAGGAGGTAGATAATATAAATCAAATCACATTTTGTGAGTTGTTTTAAGTCGTGGGATATAGCTTGTTTAATATGGCTTATAAACACGCCTGACGACCTCGACATACATCATAACAAACTTATTCTTTCTGCCGACTCTTAACAAAACACATACGTGTTAATCCACTTTTTGAACATGGCTCCACACACCACCAACATTTGTATTATTCAGTCAGACCTCTGGTTTTCGTAACTTTGCAAATCATCTGTCATCTTTGATATGGTCTCATTGTCAATATTCAACTCCTATCACCCAATACCAATCTTAGAGGCATGTATTATAGAGTGGGATTTGTTATAAAGAGTGATATTTATCCATCGATAAAAAATGTATTCTGAATATTGTTTCAAAAGGCCGGAAAAAGATGTGATATTTATTAATAATGAAATCGGTCAACAAAGATTAATTTAAAGTAATGCCTTATTGCTTTTTATTGCAAGAGCATTACACGCAATCGATTGCAATGGAGTAGATGACACAAAGAAAAAGGTGCGGATATTTGTGATGGCTTCCATTCCTAGTTAGTTATAATACTACTACTACTACTACTACTACTAATAATAATAATAATATTAATAATAATAATAATAATAACAATGATAATAATAATGATGATGATGATGATGACGATGATGATGTGCAGACATCTGTTATGGCTTCGATTCCTAGTTATTATTATTATTAGTAGTATTAGTATTACAATACTGCTACTAATTATTATTATTATTAGTAGTATTAGTATTACAATACTACTACTAATTATTATTATTAGCAGTATTAGTATTACAATATTACTAGTAATTATTATTAGTAGTAGTATTAGTATTACAATACTACTACTAATTATTATTAGTAGTAGTATTAGTATTACAATACTACTAATACTTATTATTATTATTAGTATTAGTATTACAATACTAATATTAAGTATTATTATTATTATTAGTAGTAGTATTACAATTCTACTACTAATTATTATTATTATTAGTAGTAGTAGTATTACAATACTACTACTAGTTATTATTATTAGTAGTAGTAGTATTACAATACTAATACTAATTATTATTAGTAGTAGTATTAGTATTACAATACTACTACTAATTATTATTATGAGTAGTAGTAGTAGTATTACAATACTACTACTAATTATTATTATTATTAGTAGTAGTAGTATTACAATACTACTACTAGTTATTATTATTAGTAGTAGTAGTATTACAATACTAATACTAATTATTATTATTAGTAGTATTAGTATTACAATACTACTACTAATAATTATTATTAGTAGTAGTATTAGTATTACAATACTACTACTAATTATTATTAGTACTAGTAGAAGTATTACAATACTACTACTAATTATTATTAGTAGTAGTATTAGTATTACAATACTACTTATTATTATTATTATTAGTATTAGTATTACAATACTAATACTAATTATTATTATTATTAATGTGATTTTTCTTTTCTTTAGTACAAACAATAAATCTGCGTGTGAGTGTATATATATATATATATATATATATATATATATATATATATATATATATATATATATATATATATATATATATATATATAATGTTTTTTTTAGTGGCGCCCCTGCCGAGGCGCCCGGGGACAATGTTCTTTAGTGGTACTTTACCACAGGCAACAGTATTTATGTCAGTTGTCAGTCTCCATCATCAACCCCTCATCTAAACCCCATTACAGCTGCAACCAAAAAAGCTCCCGACGGTGCCCCTTCGCCTTGCGCCCGGGGAAAATTGCTCTTGTGCGAAATGACATAACAATAATCAATCATATACCTTGGGGGGTGAAAACTTTCGTTCTTGCCAACAAATTCTGACTCTTGGTGTGATTTTCCTATCTAAAACCAGTGCATATGATGGATTATATTATTATATATGTGATCTGGTTCTCCAGGTTCTTATAAATGTTGATTTTCTGTTTGTTTGATTTTCCATAGGAGGAAATTTCTGAAATTCACGACATTTTTGACGATGTACCAAAACTGAACGAAACGCTAATGATAACAGAACTTTAACTCTTGAGTAATTACCTTTTAGGTTTTTTTTTATTTTAGTGTGAAACTTTACTTATGTTCAGTGGTTGCATTGAACAGAGTTACCTTTACCATCTAGGAGTGTCTTCAGGAAGGTGAAACATAGGCATTGTAACCTTGTGTTATATATATATATATATATATATATATATATATATATATATATATATATATATATATATATATATATATATATATATGTGTGTGTGTGTGTGTGTGTGTGTGTGTGTGTGTGTGTGTGTGTGTGTGTGTTTAAAAATGTATATCTGCATGCTGTATATATTGTTGTTTGTTTTTAAGCGGTTGTAACTGTTGGCATTTTAATGTATCTAATCTGTATTGTTTTATTGTAAATATGTAGTATCTGTGTCCGTTTTAATATATAGAGGATATCTACGTTTTTTGAGTAGATATACGGAAATATTTCACGAGTGATGTAGAAACATTGTTGTTGTCACGATTGGCGAAGCCACGAGTGACAATACAAAATGTTTCCACTTTACGAGTGAAATATTTTCGTGTATCTACACAAAAATGTAGATTTTGTTTTTATTGTATATTTTTAAAGGCAAAAACCATCGATTTGCATGTTTTTTTCTTCTCCATTCTGTGTCAATGCGATTAACAGCCGCATTACTACATCGATAAAAAAGTTCCTACATTTTATAGTAATTTTGGAACAGCGACGTTTTACAAACTTAGCTAGTACATATCATACTTCTAATGGTGTATTTTGTCAAAATAATGACTGCATTCGTATGAAAATTAAGACATTTTTATTTTTCTTAACACATTTCATGCGCGGATTGATACTGTTGGGGTGGGGTAAATATACATAATTGAGCGGTTGTATTTGACAGACTTCAGAGAGTAACATCTTTTAACAAAAGATTTTAATGATTGTAAGGATTTTCGTTCTTCATTTTGTTTATGTCTACGTTCAAACGTAAATTTGTGTGTGGCCTTGGCAAGCTTGCAGTCTAGCTCGGTAGCATACGCAGTATCCAATTTTCGATTGTCACTTAATTTCGGTTTGCAATCAATACTAATCAACGCCTGATTTATCCATCGTTTTCAAACATGATTGTGATGCGAGTTAAAATTGCTCTTAAAAAATTGTATTCCTATATTTAATCGCGATTTTTTTCTTCTTCTAAAAAATGTGTACTGTTGGTCATAGAGTATTACAGGTATACAATACTGTATGAGTGACACATAGCAACAGGTCATATACGTTCAGTCACTGACAGTTTCCATGATTCATGTAGAAAACTAATTATAAAAAAAGTTAATACCTGAAGTCTACTTTTTGCTGTTTGGAGTTCGTTTGTAGGTATTTCTTGATGGCACCTCATTGATTGCATAAACGTATACTAGAAGGTATACAGCTGACACATTATAAGATCTGTTGTGTCCTGATGTGGAGGGAGAGCGAGAAGAAATGAGGAAAAGAGAGAGAGAGATAGAGAGAGAGCAGAAGAAAACAAAAATCAAATAGACCTGAATATAGAAGTACGGGTCTGAATTACACACATAAGGGCAAATATACTTAATTCCTAAAGGGAAAAGGAAAGTAGTTCATAAAGTTATATCGCCACTGCAGTGGCGATATAATTTTTCTCCCGCTGATATATTTCAATATCTCACTATGAAATATATAATAAATCGTCTGTATTGTACGTAGCGTCGGTAAAACAGCTCGTCTAGAGCTAGCGTTTTTATGTTGCTGACATTAGAGCTAGCGTTTTTTATGCTGCCTAGGCTACCGACGCTGGAGCTAGTGTATTTATGTAACCTAGGCTAGATACGTTAGAGCTAGTGCTTTTATGTTACCTAAGCTACCGACGTTAAATAAAGTTTCTTGTATCTTGTATTTTGTTGATTATATATAATATAATATAATATAATATAATATAATATAATATAATATAATATAATATAATATAATATAATATAATATAATATAATATAATATAATATAATATAAAATAATATAATATAAAATAATATAATATAATATAATATAATATAATATAATATAATATAGTATAGTATAGTATAGTATAGTATAGTATAGTATAGTATAGTATAGTATAGTATAGTATAGTATAGTATAGTATAGTATAGTATAGTATAGTATAGTATAGTATCATATCATATCATATCACAATTACGTTAGTTGGTGTATAGTGTAAAAGGTTGAACAACCCTTTTAAGGCGCTGAAAATACGTTATCTGAATTCGTGCATCAAGGAAGATTTATTTTAGTGAAATTGGGGCCTGGAGCTATATATAATCCTATCCTATTACACTTGAATTTCATGATTCAAAAATTAACGAGTAATTTTAACATGAGAACAAAATTGAAGACTAGCGCAATTCTGATGCTAAATGGTTTCAAATGTTTTCATGCATTGTCAAATAGTTATACTTATATACCACTTCACTGGCATATGACACGCTATTAAACTGATGGATGTGAAATCTCTGAAAGTGAAGTGTTAAACGACACTTCTGGTAACATTCTTTCATTAAATTTTGAAGCCGGATTATTTCAAGAGGTTATAATTTTGTTTAAGTACTGCACAACATATATTTCTATCGTTGCTATTTTATGTGTCTAGCAAAATCTGTTAACTGAGATACAGGAAGAATTTTTACAGATTTCTCAAATTTTCATTTTGAAATATTTATTATGTTAAAACAGGATGAATTTAAATCGTGGAGTGAGACCTATAATTGGACAGGTTAATGCTATCAAATGTTGCCTCTCCTACACGTCTATTGAACCTATGCCTCTTTCCTATGGATTATAGTTATTGCCAAATTCTTTCGATGCAGATTTTGCGATTCTCATTCATTCTGAACTATGATATATAAGACTGTTTGAAATATCTATTTGCAACATAGATTGACATAACATGCCCTCGTAAATATGCATGCTAGTATATATTCCTTATTGCAGTGTATACAAATGCGCATGTAACAATTTGATTCTGCACCGGCGTGCAATTGACACCTTCTTCGTCAAATGAAATTGCTGTAAGAAAAATTCCGCATGCCCCGCCTGCACCGAGACGAGAAAATAATTTAGCACTGCATCGGTATGTCAGCGTGTCGCTTCAGTCAATGAGGTGTCCATTTTTATATGGATTTTGGGTGCATATGCCTGAAAATGGCTGAAATATTATCTAAGAATTATATACGCCGCGCCTTGACATGTAGCAACAATGACTTATCAGATAGAATACACGAACCGTGATTGTTAATGGCACTGCAGTAGACATTCCAGCTTTTCTTTCCCGTAAAAACTATGAGGAAATAATGTATCCCTAGCACATACATACATACATACATACATACATACATACATACATACATACATACATACATACATACATACATACATACATACGTACGTACGTACGTACGTACGTACGTACATACATACATACATACATACATACATACATACATACATACATACATACATACATACATACATACATACATACATACATACATACATACATACATACGTACGTACATACATACATACATACATACATACATACATACATACATACATATAGATAAATAGATCAGTACAAATATACACATCTACACCAGACAGAGCGGAATGTTCTATCCCTAGAGCCTACACGAGGATGCGTGATAATACAGAGTGAAATTATTATATATTGAGAAAGAATAATATCATACAGGTTAGAGAATATTTTTAATTCGTTCCCTACCGAAACTCGAACCCAGGTCCGCTGGTTACAGCAACAATCGCCTTGCCTGCACGCAAGGCGATTGTTGCCTGGGTTACAGTCTCTAGCCTGTGTGATAATATATTCTTTCTCAAGATATATATATATATATATATATATATATATATATATATATATATATATATATATATATATATATATATATAAGGGAATGATCAATTCGTTCACTGAAGTATGCTTGTATTACAGACAATATAAGGGAATGATCATTTCGTTCACTGAAGGATACTTGTATTACAGACAATTCAAGACAATTCCAAATTCTACGCTGTGGCTTTAAAGTCGACAACAACCGATGAAAATATTTATATTTGACTCTTTCACCCAATCAATGTCAGACCATACACATACGAATTCAAGTTCATAATTGATAGTGCGCCTACCCATGGGATGTCTCTATCTACAATAAATTTATTTGCACATTAAAATGTTTAAAGCACTGGTCTTATATGTTGGGAAGTAGCTATAAAAATATCACATTTATCATATATCTAAAATAATGATCAATCAAATACAAAAATCTGAATTAACAACTTAGAACGCACAGTGTATTTTGTTGATGTCACAAAGTGTCAGTGTTAGGAAACAGTTCAAAATACTAATTACTTCAATATACTCAATAATGTAAACTTTCATAATCTAAAGAAACATCTACCGTATATACTCGCGTGTAACCCGCTACCAACTGCAAACTGCACAGACCCGGATCTGCCGTCACATAATATGCCGACAGATCTGAGTCTATGTAGTTTGTAAGGACTAATCAGTAGAACAAACAACATAGACCCTGATCTGCCGGCGCATTATGCATTATACGCGACGCGAGTAAATACGGTATCTGATGATGGACAATATCAACATGTTTGACATTATTTCAGCTCATAACAAATAAAAACTATATATTTAATAATGCATAAATTAATGACTCATATTAAATGCATAATGAACATATTTTCCGAGATTAATGATACTATTAATTTTGTCAGACATACATAAACGTACTAACTTATAAATGCTAGGGTATATATATATATATATATATATATATATATATATATATATATATATATATATATATATATATATATATATATATATATATATTGTTCTTGATAAATCTCTTACGCAGTTGAGTATAGAAAGGACACACCGTAATAAAATGAAATTCATCTTCTATATCAATAATATTTCTCATTCCGCATATTTCACATAGCGTATCATCTCTTTCTATTCCATCGTATCTACCTGTGTCTGACCATATGTAGAGACACATGTTATTTAGTCAAATCACGTCTTGTAGCTTTATTTGTACTAGAATCAAGATAACTTTCACAAGTTTAATTAACATATAAATATAAGTTTTAGATTTCCACATAAATCAGCTCTCTATTTCTGTTTTTAAGAAATCAATTCATCTTTCTTTGAATGCTGTTATAAAAGGAAAATAAAATTCACTATGGTAGGATTTCACAAATATACTCTAAACCATAATCATATAACGATTGTCTGAGATTTAATGCCCGTCATTTCATATCCCTGTTGCATAAATCTAATGAAATATTATAAACTGTTTTCAAGATACAGTTATTGGAGGATCTACTCAAAAACAATTCATATCTCCCAAGTTAGCCATAAACAGAAACATTACTTGTCTTCATGTTAACCTGTAATATAATTTTCATAAATGTAAAGTGTACCATCTCGATTTCTTTGAACTCTACAAAACCCCATATATCTGATGCATAGTTCATTGTAGAACTAGAACAGAGATATTTGAGGAATAAGAAAATAAATTATTACTTATTCTTAATATTGTTACATTCAAGAGGTTTGTTTTGCAATTATTTAAGAGTCTTTACATAACGCTGATCTTGTTGATTCCCTTTGTTGCAAACTCTTATGCATCTACCGAGGAATGCACATATCTGGAGTAAAGTTCATAATATCCGTGTAGATTTATTGTTTAAATACAATCATAAAAATAGAACAGCAATATTTTGTTCTGAAACTGTAAACGTAAATTTAATCACTGATAGACGAAAATCTACAGTATTATATTGTATATAGTTTTTATTGACTTCATATTATTAACAAACAAATTTTTCAGATTTGGATTTAATATTACCATATGTAACAAAAGGATTTTTGTTAAAACACGATTGTCATAACTTAAATCATTTTTCTTTCCGTTAATGCTTGGTATTTTATCAACAGCATCATCAATAAATGTTACTAATTTTGAAAATGGCAGTAATATCACCAATGTAAATTCTGAATCTTTTTCAAGTGTCTCAGGAAAAGAAAAAGTGGAAGTTTGAAAATGAAATGCAGAACCAAATTAAACAAAATTTTTGCTAGAAAATGTCCTACTCTCCTCTAGGAAGTTGTTCTTGATCTCCTTTATCGAAATAATGTAATTGTTTGTTTCTTTTCGTTAATAAATATATCGCTATGCGCGTATGTATGCACGTGAGTTAATCGTAGAACTGCCGGAAGCCAGTCTGCTTGTTTTTAGTATCTACTTAATTAAATCTTGCCAAAATTTGAGTTTCTAGTGAATCCTAATTTTTCTTAACAATTGTATTAAGAATTAACCATTCCTTGTGGAGAGCTCATTTTCATTTACTTGAAAGAACAAATCTTAGAAACGTACTTCAAGAATATAATCCGAATTTCAATACCTGATGGATTTCATCAAGTGAATTGACAACGTGTCTAATGCATCTCTGAATGATTTTCTTCCAAATGATGTGCATTTTGAAAAGACAGAGGTCTAATTTTTTCCACAAGGTCCTTAAAAATAGTGTCTCCATGATTTCGACTACTTACATCAAGCCTAAGAATATATTTATACATTGTTTCAGTTAAATACGGTCTATTCTTCATTTTGTATACCTAAAATAGTAGGAAATTGTATTTTGCAACCAAAACCGATTTTCATGACTCACATGTTATATTCATACTGGTTATACTAGAATCCACTGTATGAATGCATCCCTTTATGGCACAGGTCTCTTTATCATCCCAGCAAACACAATTAAACTGATGTGCCAAGTGCTTTACGCACCAATTTATGTTTATTTGGTGACAGGTTTCTATCTTCGTCTTTGAAAGCACCTTAAGTGTACGGATACAATTATCTGTGCATAGATGTTACACGATTGATTACCGTATCAGGAAGAGTAAAAATGACGATTACACGTTTTCCAATTGCGAGTAACTTTTACCCATGCGGACGATAACTTCCTTAATGTTTTCGGCTGACAATCATTATGTGTTTTTATATCATACCAAAGGTCCAAATAATTTGTTGAGTACATCTAAATAGCAAAAGAATTGCGACTATAATCGTCAATAAATACGAAATTCAATAACGTTTATTCAGTTCTGCTGAAAGTAGCATTTGCTAAGTGCATAATCATTGTACATAAGTTTCATTTCAGTTATGTACATTTAGGGAACTACACACGAAAGAATAGTATAAATGCCGACATGCCCAACCGCTCTCAAATATATGTGCTCTTAAGAGAAGATGTATGTTTGTCGAGGCAGGTCAATGCCATACAAGTTAAACTCGTTTGACAAATGATACACACGCAAGTGTAACTTAGGTCAAAAAACAAATCTGTCCACGGAACTGAGGTACAGAGCGCCCTGTTCTTTCCATTAGGGTTGTATCCGGTCCTCTTTACACATTCAACAACATTCGTAACCTTTGTCTGAAAGTCTTCAATTGTATAACAATTTCTTTTTTCACTCAAGAGGTTAGTAAGAAAGACTATGGCGTCCATTTGATTGAACTATTTTCTATTCTACCAGTCACTACTAAGTCAACTCGCACTTGGCTATTTCCCTTAAGCCAGGTATAATTTGTTATTAGCACACGTTCCCAGTTGGTGCCCCTTTCTACAGCTGCTAGTATTTGACTTGTTTTTTTTTTCTTCAGGTTGTTTCTCTATTTGACGTGAGATTTATCGTGAGCCATATATCGTTCTTGATGTAAGTAGCCCCGTTATTTGCCTTGTCCTGTCGCAATCCTAGTAACAATTGTTGCTTTTTTTTAAGAAGCATGACAAAGTAGTATGCAAACTAGCCGACTCTGCATGCTAACCATATTAATTTTTTCCAAAAACTAAAATTCACTTATAAATGTAATATAATACTCCCTTAGATTTCGACTGTTGTTGTTGCTGTCATGGACAGATTATGGTGAAGACGATGGGAAGCTTTTTTTCTTGTTTCTTATTAAGAACTGCATCAAGGAGTTTACATTTCAAGCCAGTTCTCAAGACTTTATTTACGGAAAAAGGAAGGTCGTGGTATGAAGACAATAATGTAATTTGCTATTACTATGTCAAAAACAGTGGAGGATTTTACTGTTGAATTAAGCATCCAGAAAAACGTATGCTTTCATAACATTTAGACATTTTTCAAAAGACAAACCGAACTACATGCCATTATAAGTGATCATAGAAAGCGAACCGTTGGTAATCTATTGAAATATCATGTGGCAATTATTGTTATTAAACCCAACGGGTGTCAAATGCACAATCAAACCTCCTTTACGCAATAGCATGCAGGCGAATGATACTTTCTGTACAGTTGATGAATTCAGACATGAGTCTTTATTTACTGTTTATTTACTCTTTTGCATTATTTTACCCACGTATGTATAAAATTTAAACTGAAAGGTACATAGTTTTGTATGTACCCTTGAACTTGTAATGATATGTCATTTTAAACAAATGGGACGGATAGAAATTTGCATTTCATGATGGATCCCGATGCTACAAACCAGTTTATGGCATGCTTGAAGTTTATTACAGGAAGAAAAAGTTAATATACGCCACGAGTTTAATAATCAATGCTTACAGTACCATTCTCTTATAATTATTTCAGGTAAGATCAGTCGTTGCTGGTATTTTCTGTTTGATTATATCTCAAGGAATTTATTAATTTGTGCAAAGGTCCAGTTGAAACTATCGACTAATAGTTTGCATTTACAATACCTAATACAGTATACCGACTCCTCACAGAATTAAGTGGAACTCGTTCTAAATCGATACTACGAGCCTGTATTACGTTGTTCAGAGACCAATTGAATATAAATTAGTCAGAATCAGCGCGTGACATCAGTACCCACAGCGAGCTATTCGACAAGAGACCCTGTTGAATCCGAGCAGGCTTCTCGACCAATGAGATCGCATCGAACATTCGACGTGGGAGGATAACTGTCATATAGAAGTCGGGACAGACGGGTGTCAGAAAAAGCAACTGCTGGAACAAGGATATTGGGTAAAAGCAGCCACTAACTGCTGAAAAAGACACCAGAGACACTTCTTTCGGATTAAAACATTCGTCGTCACGGCAGATTTTGTGAACGTTAAAAAGTTCGTCAACAGGATAGAAAGTTTTCACCAGTAAGGAACAAGACTGTTCTAAACTTGGCTATTCAAATATCTGAAAATCGTGTTATTCAGGTATTTGTTCTTTTCCCTCAAAGTTTCGCGTAAATATGGACTTCATGAGATCTGTCTTCAGACCAATCGGATACTTATCAACAAAATCGGTAAGAGTGTTTGCGTGACATTCCTATACATCTTTCCTCTATTTCTCCATAATTTCGTATCATTCTGCAACTTTAGTCAACTTAAAAACATAACCCTTTGTGGTAAAAAGGTATCCAACAAATGTTTATTATCCTCGCTTCCCTTAACTGAATTCTGACATTGTCTCTTTGCCTCTGTACTTTTTAAAATCAATACTCTTGTTTTATTTTTTATTTTCTATTACTAATGTTACATAGTTAGGTTGTTTATATTTGTCTGTTAGACATTCTACGTGTCTTGACACAGGTTGTTTATATTTGTCTGTTAGACATTCTACGTGTCTTGACACAGGTTGTTTATAGTTATCTGTTAGACATTCTACGTGTCGTGACACAGGTTGTTTATATTTGTCTGTTAGACATTCTACGTGTCTTAACACAGGTTGTTTATATTTGTCTGTTAGACATTCTACGTATCTTGACACAGTTAGGTTGTTTATATTTGTCTGTTAGGCATTCTACGTGTCTTGACACAGTTAGGTTGTTTATATTTGTTTGTTGGACATTCTACGTATTTTTACAAAATTAGGTTGTTTTTTTTTTTGTTTGTTGGACATTCTACATATCTTACAAAAATCACACAATATGACGTTCAACTACATTGGTATTTGCCAATAGAAAAGGAGAACATGAGGACATTGTTAATATCAGACAGTTATTTTTCTTGTCAAATCTTGAGAAACATGTAAATGCGTCTGTGTTTCTCATCAATGTTGTTGCCATCCGAATTGTATTATTACTGAGAAGAGAAATTAGCTTAAATTATATTACAATGCCATTATTGGTCATATTTAGATTGACAGTCACTCAATAGTCTATAATAGATAGTCCTACTTTAATGGAGTCTTGCTTCGTCTGGGATATATATGTATTTATTTCTAATCTCTTCTGTCACACCTTTACGTTTTTTTCCATATTCTTTCAAAAGATAAGGTGCCTTAAGTCATTATCCACACTACTACAGGTATCTTGATTTCTGTATGATGGAAACAACCAAAGTTGAATGATAACTGCAACTGAAAACTGAATATATATGTTACTGTAGTTTATATAAAAGGCAGCCAGTGAAGGTTATATCGAAATGAAGTCGACATCACGTGTTGTCTCGTATTAAAAATAGCTTCCCGGGCGATTTCTCTGGTACATACATATATGGTGTTAATTGATATTAGGACTTCAGCGTTTCAGGTGAAATATCCATTGCGGTAAGACTCGTCTATATTTCATGAATCGTCTGTCGTTTTTATTTGACCCTAAATTGTTTGGCACAAAAGTATATAGATTAAAAAATTTAATAGAAAGGAAAAAAAATCTTGATTTCTATAGAATAGAAGCTACCAAACTTTAGCAACTCGTGACTGAATAGATGTGTTACTATAATTTATATCAAAAGGGAGCCAGTAAAGGCATAACCGATATACAGTCGACATTTTGTCTTGTCTCTTGTATTAAAAATAGATCCCCGAGCGAGAACAGTTATCAGACACCTATTTTATGTTAATTGACATTATTGTTCCAGCTCTTTTAGTGAATTAGCACTTGCGCTAAGCTTTATCAATATTTCACGAAACCTTTACCAAATATGTGCTCGTCCATTTTCTGGCAAAGCATGAAAAAATTCTTGTATTGATTTGTATTCGACCCTTAATATTTCGATGGTGCTTTATTTCTAACTCCACCGAAATCATTTACCCCGAACTGGTTTGTTTGTCTCTGTTAACATTTTCTCAATAAACGTTCATATCTCGGATTTAAAATATGTTAACAGAATTATTCGACTACACAGTGTACACGTAAAAACTTGTGCAGTTGTCCACATGTCTTCTGCTTTGGTGTTTGTCTTTAATATATCACATGTTCCATATATTATTATTATTATTATTATTATTATTATTATTATTATTATTATTATTATTATTATTATTATATTATTATAGGCATCATTAAATATTGATATGAGCATCAGGAACCTTGATTAGGTCAAACATTTAGACACACACATCATTTCTCCATTATAGTCATTTTTAGTATGATTTAAATTGATAGCATCTCGCACTTAAGTCCATGTGATTCCTGAAAAGTTTATGTAACTCATGCAGAAATTAGGAACATCTATTTTGCGTGAACTCTACCTTCCTATCGCGGAAAGATAGGTCGGACAGGAGGAGTCAAAGCAAGCTATATTGTCAAATCTATCAGACAGTTAGAGCATTATTTTTACTTGAATCACTAATTGAGAAATTCGCAAGACGAATGAAAAAGAAATACACATAAGCGATTTTACTTCTGCAAATTCAGTTTTGATTGGTTACGGGAGACAACTCAGTCTCAGTTGGAATATGCAGTAAAAAAACTACGAATAGCCCAACTGAAATCTAGAGTGGCAGCTTTAGTGACCAAGGTTAAATCTTTGGAGTCTGAAGTTGATAATTTGGAGCAGTATTCACGAAGCGACTGCTGAAAGTTTAATAACATTCCAACATGTATGCTGCCAAACAACAAAAATATTGTTGAGGCTGTAATAGAAGTTTAATAATATTCCAACGTGTATGCTGCCAGTCAAAAAACATACTGATGAGGTTGTAATAGAAGTTTAATAATATTCAAACATGTATGCTGCCAGACAACAAACACACTGATGAAGCTGTAATAGAAGTTTAATAATATTTCAACATGTATGCTGCCAGACAACAAACATTCTGATGAGGCTGTAATAGAAGTTTAATAATATTTCAACATGTATGCTGCCAGACAACAAACATTCTGATGAGGCTGTAATAGAAGTTTAATAATATTTCAACATGTATGCTGCCAGACAACAAACACACTGATGAAGCTGTAATAGAAGTTTGCAGACAGTTATGAGCAGACCTCGAGAAATCCGATATTTCCAGATCACATCTCTTATCTACACCCAAACATGGAGTAGCAGCCATTATCGTGAAGTTTGTGAGCTATTGAAAGCGTGCTGAGGTCTATTCAAAGAAGAAACATCTGAAAAACTGAAACATTTATATAACTCAGCATTTGACCTCTAGCAGATTCGATGGTCAAGCAACTGGACAAGATGAAGAAAGGCAACAAGATAGCAGCATACTGGACAAGAGATTGTATATTATATGGAATGTGAGTACGTTGCTAGGTCCCTAATCAAGTCTAACAAAGATCTACAGGACCTCAAAAATCAGATTTGGAATTCAGGTTTCTAACAACCACGATTCTGACCCCCATTAATCTAGTATACTTACTTTAATATGACCTAACCATCTGACCCTGTCTATATTTCTTTCTTATAACAGCATGATTAAGAATTGTACCAGCTTCGTTTCTTTATTCTTTACGTCTTCAACGAGTCTTGAATACCTATTGAATATAATTCAAAATTAATAATAGGCTTTGAACCTTTTCTAATGCAATAATTGAAGTTACTGATAGACACTTTGTGCTATCAAACTTGCTTGTTATCATTCCACCATATTGCTGATGAATATATATATATATATATATATATATATATATATATATATATATATATATATATATATATATATATATATATATATATATATTATAATAATAATAATAATAGTCTTCGTTTACTATTAAGCCTTCCAAGATGGAATAGTGCCTCTACCGTGTTTGTAAACGATAATGTATTTAGTTTTGAAGAATTAATGAGAAAGTATGTGTTTAGTAAGAATAGTATCTAATAGTAAGAATTGTATCTTAAAATCTTTGTGGAACTATGATATTCATTTAAGTTCTGAGATTATAGATAGATGGAACAAATTACTATTTAAATGTCTTACATAATTTTGTTCCTAACAATGACAGACACATTCTGTAGTTGTAGATGCGTCTGTATATTTGTACATAAGACACCTATGAACTTTTATGTTTTAATATACATGTATGGGCCATGCAGTCTTAAATAAAGAATTCTTATCTTATCTTATACATATATATATATATATATATATATATATATATATATATATATATATATATATATATATATTCAAGGTTATTATCAACAAGTATGTAACTATAGTGATATGTAGAGTATATTGTCCTTATGATTAGACGGATGTCCATATCTTGGAATTTACAGCATTGTCCTCAATCTAAGACATATTGATAACGTGATAATACTCAATTACGCAAAGCATGATTTCTAGCAAAGCATGATTTCTAGCAAAGCATGGTTTCTAGCAAAGATTCTACTTACTTATTATGTTTAATCTGGTTCTCGCAGAATCTAGTAAAGGCTGCTAAACGAACTAGGGTTCTGGCGTGGACCTGCACGACTTTCATGTTCTACCTCCCATTGTGAGCTCTTTATATAATAACCGTGCCCGAGTGCCATTGACCTTTCTTAATCAGGACAATCCAAGTTAAGACACCATCATCCTCTTCTTCGTGTGTAAATATGTACGTAAATGAAATTAATGCATCATCTGTAAACAAGTTTTAGTTTAGTGCAAGAAATTTCAATTTTAGTCATTAAAGTTTGGATACGTCTTATCTTACCGAATAATCTACAAAAGTATTGTTTATGTAGCTTTTCTTTCTTAATCCTGATTAATGCATGTACGTATCTGTATAATAATATATGTACATAATCTGACATAATCAGAACTATTTGTTAACAGTGCATAATCCCAAATGTTCTGAACAACTCAAAATCCTACCTGTTATACAACCAAAATGCACAGCAAATAAACCAGTCTAAATATATACTTTGACATGATCAAATCTGTTTGTCCTCTGCACATAATTCAAACAACTCTGAAAAAAGAGAAACCTATTTATGATACAACCATAAACGCGTGTTATGGTAAAACCAGTCTTAGCACAAGCTTAACATCAGTTGAATGAAATATTTTCATCTTTTTTTTTTTCTTTTTTTCTAGTATTCACAGCTACCATCTCAAATCCAATAATGCCTACTATGCTTCGCTTTCCTTTACTTCTCACGTTTATCACCTAACCTTCTTTGCATGCATTTTAATACTGTCACAGTCACTATGCCCATTTTTCTTGATAGAAAGTTGTACCCTTGAGGCCCTTAATTACTCAGTTCGTTCCTTTTGATCCTGGGTAATGATTTAATAATTTACAGAGAATCGATCGGTATATTTTATAATAAATTATATTCAACTCCATTAATGAAAAGTATTCGAATTTTATACAAAATCCATTTGGATATATATATATATATATATATATATATATATATATATATATATATATATATATATATATATATATATATATAAATTTGCACAAATTTGTTTCTCTTCTATCGAACATATGTCGATTAAGATTAGTATACAATAGCAGATCCTTGAGTTATTTGTTGTACATTTATTTCTTTTTAGTTGTTGTTATATGCTTGATATAATTCCAAAAGGATATTGAAGCCAATCATTGTCCAAATCATGATGAAAAGTCTTCCTCAGGTGCTGTTTTGAATAGACTTTCAATTTTCCATCTAAATACGCGAATTATTAAAAACAAATTTAATCAAATTCTCAACATAGCCGAAGGTCTGAACATATTTTGTTCCACGGAAACTCGCATAGATTTCAATGTTACCACAGAGAGTATCTGAATCGGCGAATATTGTGAGACCTATCGGTCTGATAGATTGAATCATGGTTGGGATATCCATGGTTGGGATATCCTAATTTACTTTATGGAATCATGATTATCCCGCCGAAGAATTGGCCTTCAATCTCAAAGTGATGAAATTATTTGGATTGAAGTTTTAATGAAAACCATAAAATACTAGTTTGTACAAGATATCGCCCAGACATTTGGATATATTCTCTTTTGGTCCAGGCATGAACGAACTCTTAGTCTAGCATCAGATGAAACACCATATGTTATTCTTCTTGGTAATTAGTATGTAGAATTACTATATTTTTTCTCTGAGATATTAACCGTAAGGAAATATGCATAACGTAATCACTGAACCAAACTCGAATATCACAGACATTCTGCTCGCCCCTGGGCCCCGTGATTCTCGGGTGTGATTCCTATTGAGACTTCTATCAGTGATCATGAAGCCACCTTTGTCGTTATAGATACACCAGTTAAGGTCAGTTGAACTTTTAGCGAGATGTTTGGATTTACAAGGAATTTTGATAGATTACCGTCTGTACTCGCGTATAAATCCGAGTCCAAATGCAAACAATATAGATCCTGATCTGTCGGCGCATAATGCGCCGGCAGATCAGGGTCTATGCTGTTTGTTCTACTGATTAATCCTTACAAACTGCATAGACCCAGATCTGCCGGCGCATTATGCGACGGCAGATCTGGGTCTATGCAGTTTGCAGTTGGTATAATATTATACGCGAGTATATATGGTACGTGATCTTATTAAAATAACAAATTGGGATCAACTGTTTAATGACGGAATTACTGTTGATCAAGCATGCATAACGTTCACATCTACTCTTCTAAATCTTATTAAAAGATTTATCCAATAAAAAGAGTTACGGTTAGGCCCGATGTTAAACCATGGTTTACATCAGAATCAAGCTGAGAGATGAGAAAACGAGACAGGCCGAGAAGAAGGCCATCAGAACCAAAAGCCTAACCATTATCAAAACTATAAGAAACAGAGAAACAGATATACAAATTTGATAAAAGCAGCCAAGGAAAGATTTCTTTTAAAACTTGATGAAAATTTGACTTCCTTGGAATCTTCAAATCCTCGACTTTATTGGACAATGATAATGCAACAAGTACATTCTACAAAGACATTGCACATATTACCTCCACTTAGACTTACGAACCGATCCTATAACTTCACAACAAGTGATCAGGAAAAGTGTCAGCTGATGAACTCTTATTTTTGCTCTGTTACACGTTTGCAAAAATAATGATAAACAGTTACCGCATTTTGAAATTAGAAATCAAACTATTATTTCTGACATCATGATACATCAACAAGAAATTACAGATGTTATAACTAGTCTTGACCTAAACAAAACCGCTGGACCCAATAAAATTAATCATGAACTGTCAAAAAATAGTTGAAGAAACTTATGTGCCCTTGCAAATATTATTCAATAAATCACTTGAAGCCAGTGTATTCCCCGCACAGTGGAAGCTAGCGCATGTCGTGCCGATTTATAAGAAAGGAGACAAAACGACATCGTCTAATTATAGACCAATTTCTTTATTGAGGTGTGTGTGCAAGGTTTTTGAAAGAATTATATTCAAATATCTATATAATTTTTTTGCATGAAAATGATTTGATATATAAATACTAATCTGAATTTATTCCAGGCCGTTCAGCAACTCATCAACAAATTGAACTTTATTACAAAATAGGTTCTTCTCTTGATTCGAATGAAATCTCGTGTTTAACGTTCCTTGATGTCAGTAAAGCTTTTGATAGAGTATGGATTAAAAGGGTTAGTTTATAAGCTTCAGAAAGATGGAATTGCCGGTAAACTTCTAACATGACTAGCTCTTTATGATTTACGCTAAAACAAAGCTGTCGTGAGCGGTTCGCATACATATATATATGGTTTCTGCAATCGACGTTGAATAAATTAATTTTAAACTCTGTGAGAGGGGCTGTAACGATTTTCACCTGTAAGGTTTAAAATGTATGTCCACCGTTTAAAGATACAAAATTTCTTATAAATAAACAACTGTACTCCACCCGTTATCATATTCAGGAAACGCGTGTGCATTAAGAAACATAAGTAGAAATGAAAACAAAATGGCAACACCTGTGCTACAAAATGGTCAGTTTTATTTTTAATGAAGTAAATTGAAAAGCAAGTTGACTGACGCATGATATAGGAGAGGCAAAGTACATGTCCTAGCATGCTTGTTAGATAGGCTTAACTCGAAAAATTACCATCGAGCAGGAAGTATTATCTGCGAAATGAGAAATTCCATAGTGAGCGCTTAAACGTTTTCAGACTGCTTTAAAGTGTGAATGTGTGAATAACGCCGAGTAGCGCCGTATACATTTACGAATCAATACTCTGAGTTCTTGGGTGGCACCTATCAATCATGTACCTGCATTTGCAGTTAGTTTGGAAATATTCTAATATCATAAATATTTGTGGAAGAGTTATATTCTTTGTTTCTGGTTAGCGAATATCCACGAAATTAAAACCTATCCAAAATGTGATTGGCTGTTAAGGTAACCAGTGTGACACACGAAATATTATTCGCACCAAATCATCAGTTTCATCCCAAACCGCAAAATTGTACCTCCACAAATGTTCTGATCTTACAGATTGTTAGAATACGTAACATTGACGACTTTTATTTCACGTTAATGGCTACAAGGTGCCAGAGACAGTTCCCTCGTGACCTTTAAAAGATCAAGACAACAACCAGCACGCAGGACAGGTAAAGGAGTTTCTTACTTTGAAGACAACAGTGAAGTGTAGGTTTATGTCACAGACATGCAGAGCGTGATTCATTTATCGACAAAAGTAACGTCTTTTATCTTTCTCTCTCGTATTTATTGAACACAATCGTCCATCAAGTCCCATCAATACTTCACAAGGTTGTGTCTGTAAATATGTTATATATAATTAAAACGTTGGACGAAAAAAGTTTGACAAATGTTGTATCATTAATACTATTTTCAGGGTCGAACCATTGTAAGAGTAATGAAGTGTAAAATATATTTTTTATTGAATATTTCAAATCATGTTTCCTCGTTAGCCATATACCTTGCATTCATCCGAATAAACTGGTTTATCCACGTCATGACCTGTTCATCCGTATAAATTGGTTAATCCATGTTCTGACCTGTTCATCCGTATAAATGGGTTAATCCATGTTCTGACCTGTTTATATGTATAAATTGGTTAATCCACTATTTTAATGTTCTACGATCATGATGCATTTCATAGTGATTTTAATATGAAATTAAGAATAAAAGGAAAAGTAGATTAGAGAAGCTGATTGACACATATGTGGTTAATACAAGTTCATGTAAACTTTTACTTGCCACGAATAGAAAGACAGAATAAACGATGGCTCCACAAGACTTTATTAATTCATTATTGTATAGACGAGGTCAGTGTCTATGAACCAAATAAATCTCATATAAGTCATGAACCAATGAAAAATTACCCCTGACATAAAGCTAACGTCAAGCGTCGAAAGAAAAGGTCAAAGGTCGACGTTTAGCACAAGGGTGTTATCAGCTACAACTAATAGTGCATTTATTAGTGCAATATCGTGCTTTGCATTGTTAATTTATGGAATATCCTCACACGCTTTCGACTTATTCTATTTTTGCTGATATTATTCATACGATATTCGGCCGCCTTGGGAAGCTACAAAGCTACGTGAAACGTAAACACCCACCCTCCAATAAAAGAGAAAACAAATAAGTAAATAAATCATATTCATAGCCTTTTAATATTTGTTTCAAATGTCAACTCGCATCGATATTGCAAACACCCGATTGTACACGGCAGTTTATTGTAAGTGCACAATTGCAATACGTTTGTTTTAACGTTTCTGATACATTTGCTCTTGTATCTTTTCAGATGCGGCTAGCAGGAAGACACCACGAGTCCTTAGTCATTCTGTTAAGTTTACTTTGCGTTTGTACATATGGACTTCAAGTGGATTTTTCCCAGCTAAAGCAGCTAAGAAGGCCATATATCTTAGATAAAAGAGATGGGACGACTTGCACAGGTAAGTGAGGAAGCAAACTTGATAAGTTAAAAGCATTTTTTCAAAGTTTCTAATCGATCCTAAATGCACCTTGACACATTTAACCATGATAAAATGTGTGAAATTAAATACCAATACAAACAACAATTCCTGATTGCGAAAAATAGTTTGCAAAATATTTGTATTTTTTTTGTTTTTAAAGCCACTACCCTTTTTTTTCTAACAAAAGTCAACCAATTTGAGCATTGTTTATCATCCCTACTCATTCTTACAATCCCAAGTGATTAATTCGTTTCTTTTACAAGTCTTGATAAAGTTTCTTTTGATCTGCATCTGCTACTCCTCGTGATATAATTGTTTCCGTTAATCTATTTGAACATTCTTGACAATTGTATGAGAGAATGGCCTTTCTATTGCCAACTGTTCTTATTGAGGTGTGAATATATCTGAAAGAAAGCCTTTTCAGATGTAATCTATACAATACCCTATCTTTGATCAAGAAAGAGTACTTTTGGAAAGTTAGTGTATCGAACATTAATAATAAAGGCTGAGAACGGCATGTTTCGGCATTATTTATGTTTCGTTTGCATTTTCATAGCAAAAATTGTCATTCTTCATTTCCTTCATAATAAGAGAAAACATGACACAGAAGAGAAAATAATACACAAATTACATGAGCAAAAATATACTCTTGATATAAACAAAAATGAACTGGAATAAAATGATGCACAATCGATGAAGTTGAGTTTCATCAAGGGAAGTAATCCTAAGTAGTTTTAGGAGCTGGAACTCATCCCTACTTTGATTGAATTCCATGTGGACAGCTATGCCAAATTCATTCATTTATGTACCCGTGAAAATCGTTGGCGACTTTCATAAAAATAAAATGTCACAACATATTGAAGTAGGTCGGTATAAACGTTTGAGTGCTCATAAATGATACGTACAGGATCTTTTAAATGAGTGCTCATAAATGATACGTACAGGATCTTTTAAATGAGTGCTCATAAATGATACGTACAGGATCTTTTAAATGAGTGCTCATAAATGATACGTACAGGATCTTTTAAATGAGTGCTCATAAATGATACGTACAGGATCTTTTAAATGAGTGCTCATAAATGATACGTACAGGATCTTTTAAATGAGTACCCACTTCAAGTAAACTTGAAGAAAAGCGTCGAATAATTCTATTTTAAATCAATCGACGAGTTTCATAAATTTAATTTGGAATGAGCACAAATGTATGGTTCTAGCTATTAAATGACGAAAAATACAGATTTTATTTGACGAAACTGTATAATAATTTAGTGAAATTACTTTTGAAATACAGTCGGAATCCTCGGTCACTACGCTTTGGCATAACATGACGTAATTTATGAAATCATGATGTGTTGTCATACGTATTTCATATAGAACCATTATTATATGGGCATATTAACCCACACAATACAGTAGTCATGTGATAATTCTTTTCTGAGGGCTATATATAAATAAAAGTGTCCAGATAATGGTCATTTTTGTATTCTTAAAACCAAAATAATATTTGTGTACTCATCTACAGTGTTTCAAGAAAAATAATGGAGCCTGTCTTAGTACATCTTCAGAGAATAAGAAACAGAAAAATAACCCTTTATTTTTAATTCAGTCCTTTCCGCAATCCAAGTCGTTAAGGACACAAAGTCATCAGGAGCTTACACTAAAAGCAGAATTACCGGTTTACAAATCCAGTTGAACTTTGTATTTAAAGACATTTTATCTCAGTTGGTTCAAGGAATGTGTGCAAATTGGTTTCGCGTTCTGCTGCGTTCATACTACATAATGATTGTCTACTTGCTAAAAGCCCGTGACACACAGAATGCAGCTCAATTACAAATTGTCCAACACATTACTCTTGTTCATTTAAGAAAAAGGAAGTAGAACATCAGCCACATAATCTGGAGTTATATTTAGCGCCTTGGGGAGAAGGTGTTGCCACAAACCAAGCAGTGACGATGACTTCCGTTAAAAGTTAGCACTGCAAATGACTTATGTTTAAAGAGTCATAAGACTGTTATTTCTTTCAAATCTGGTCGACAATTACAAACGAAGAAGAATGAGCTCATTATTGGATGACAATTAAGTGATTCTCTTGCAAAACAATTTTACTTATTTAACAGGTTTTGGGAGATATTATGCAAATAAAAGATCCTGATGGTGTAGGGAGGAAAGTCACCGCTACCGTTTGCAGTGCTAAATTTATCGTATATGTACTAATCATTGGCAACTTGTCTCGAAGAAAAACATGATGTTTTCTTGCTTGCTGAAGTAGGTCAGCATACTAGTGGCCACAAAAGACTAAGGCACAGCGAATTGGGTTTAATACCCAAACAGACGATATGAACTTACTTAGTTTGAGCACGTAATTGTTCATAGCAGTTGAGTAAATAATTGATAGAGTAATTACTGTGTGAAGAAGTCAGCGTCGGGACAAATGCTAATCACTAGTCATTCTCTCCAAGCCACTTCTATTTTCTTCCATTGAAATTTGTTTGGGAAGATTGTCTGGTTGATGAAATTTATGAGAAAGTCAGGTAGGGCATGTTTTTGAAGGGGATCCAATGGGATATAGCCTGTACAATTGTGCAGTTAATCTAAGTAAAGATAACACTTGGGTGATTCGAAATCGACGGACATACGCACAGTTATACAATTTCAGCAGTCAAAAGGGGAAGAATAGTATGAAACTAGATTCTTAGGCAGTCGTTCATATATATTATTAATGATGACAAAATGTCAGAAATTACTCCAAATTTTCTTGAAAGCTGTTCCATTGGGTCATAAATCCCCTTAATGTGAAATAGTTATATAGGCCATATGTACACGACATTAGTATTAAAGTCAGTAAAACAAGTATATCTGCATGAAACCTATTTATGTAGTACTGAAGCACAATACTCATGATTTAAATAGGCAACATTGAATAAGTCAGAGCTATTAATATGCATATATTTGTTTAAAAACCTTTCATCCACAGCTGCAAAAATTAAAAAAAAAAAAAAAAAAAAAAATCCACGCGTATACAGGAAGACCTATTTTTGTATATGTAATAGAAATGAAATCATGGCAACTATTTTTGCATCGCCTTACCTTGTCTTCAATTTGAGAACAGGGGACTCTGCTCTTTTCAAATATGTTTTCTAGGAACACAAAACATTTTATAAACCTAATCTCATAGTCAAAATAGTATGCTTCTTTCAATAATGAAAACAGAGGGTTGATTCAATTTTTATTGATAATTTCATACAGCCTTGAAAATTATTTTCGTTCCCCTTCATTCACACGTTATTCTAAAACTAGTGTTTTAAAAAACATCTTTATATGTCGGATGTATATCACTGTACTTGTTTATTCAGATTCTGGAGACATCGTTCAGCAATAATTATTCTATAACCTTTCAGTGCTGATGTGTGATACAAAGTGGATCATAAAGGAGCACCCGTTTCAAATGAAATTTATCTCAGACTTGGTAACCAAAGATTGAAATTATTCGACCAGTTTCATAATTCAATTCAGAGTGAGCACAGATGTAGCATTTTTTTTATCACATGACAAAAATATTAATTTTATTTGTCTAAACAGCAAAATAGTGTAGTGAAATGACTTTGAAATAATTTTGGAATCCTCATTCACTACGCCTTTACCTAGAATAACACAATTTTATAACATCACGAAGTGTTATTACGTGTTGCATATATAAAATTATGACATGGTGTGTTAACCTAACTAACACAGTAGTCATGGGGTAAAGTTTGTTAATAAAGGCTATTTATAAATGTGTCCAGATACTTGTCATTATTGTATTCTTAAAACCGTGTACTCATATACAAGATTTCAAGGGGGAAATGAATGAAGGCAGTCTTACTACATCTTCAAAAGTAAAAGAAACAGAAGAATATTCCCTTATTTTTAATTCAGTTCAATTCGATTCATTAACGGCACCAGGAAATGTGGAGCTTAAACTAAAATTAAAATTAGTTATTTGCAAACCCAAGTGGAATCGTTTATCTCAAAATATTTTATCTCAATTGATTTACAGGAATATGTAGCAACAGGTTTCACGTTCTGCCAAGCTCATACTACATTAAAGCCGTTGACAGGCAGATGGCAGTTCAGTCACAAATCATCTGACACATTTCTCTTGTTCATTTAAGAAAGGGAAGTAGAACAGGAAATAGGACTTCAGCCCTAGAAAGTAGAGTTGTATTTAGTGCCCTGGGAAGAAAGTGTTGCCACAAACCACGCAGTGACGATGACTTCTATAGCAAATTAGCACCGCAAATGACTTCTGCTTAGAGAGTCATAAGATACCAAATTGTTATTTGTTTTACATCCAATAAAAAATTTAAAAAAACGACGGAGAATGAGATGATTGTCGGACGACGGTTAAGTGATTTTTCCTACAAAACTGTTTTATATTTTAACAGCTTATTGGTGATATTTGACAAATATAAGACGTTGAAAGTCTAACGAGTGAAGTCATCGCTACCGTTTCAAGTGTAAAATGATACATCTACAACTTACAGAAGTTACTAAAAAAATATCTACATTAGAGTTAAAATACATATCTTATGAACAATTTTATACAACAAGAAACGTATTCTAGGGTACAAATGGAGCAAAATTGTGTACAATATGAAATAAAGAACAACAAAAACGACGACGTCGACAACAACAACAATATATATATATATATATATATATATATATATATATATATATATATATATATATATATATATATATATATGTATATATATATATAATAATAATAATAATAATAATAATAATAATATTAAAGAACCTTGCTATTATTTATATAAAATAGAAAACTAAATAGAGAATTAGTGTAACTTTACAATCCACGTAAACAGGTATTTTGGAACTGGTCAAGACTTCAACTAATGAAATAACTCTTTACATGCTTCGCAGTAATGGCTGTCAAAGAGATTGAGATCAGATTGAAAATTATCAGATATTGCTGTCAGTACATGACAAAATGGATATACGTGTGAATAAATAATAAATCAATAATTTCATTAATTAATGAATAAAAACGAAGGAATAAAGAAAATTGAATAAATGACTGGAAAAGAAGAAAGTGAATTATTCATTCATCCGTTCAATCATTCATTCACTGATTCATTACTTCATTCGTTTATTCATCCAGAATTAATTAGAAGAAACTGAAGAATGATTTAATCTGCGACAGATTTCTTAAATGCAGCAAATTACAAAGGACAAAGTTCGGTATGTTATTTACAAGCGTTAAGGCGATATTCCAAAGCATTTAACCATAATTTGGACCATTTCTGCACGCAATATAAACAAAGTTTTAAGAGTTTAACCAATCAAATTCTTTTGTTAATTATCCAGACTGGATCAGGTTTTTGAGGACTTTTTGTGTCGTTTTCCTACAATTATAGAGAATGCTATTCAAAAGAATGTGCCGAGTAGGCATTAAGCTGCTGTGCCTGATATTGATGATTTCGATATAAAATGCATTTCCTGAACAGACTCCAAAATATCATTGTTGGAAATGATAATGCCGCTGGGAAATCATACAAATCCGTTTATGAAGACCTTTGGTTTTTCATAGTATATATGCAGTAAAACGTCGATGTATCCGGATCTATGGAGGGGATATATATTTCATCCGGATAATCGATCGTTTTGATGACCGAATTTTGCTCAAAAAGTAGAACCATGCACAACTGTCAAAGTGATTTCATAAAGATAAGTTTGTTTTATTTTTATAGATACTTGTATATTGTAAAAAATAAAAACATTTGGGGGACACGGTAATAGTCCGTAGGAGCAAATAATCCGGATGGTAAGTTTCCAGATAATCGACGTTTTACTCTACATTTTAAGTAAAAAATGTTACACGTTTCTCGAAATCTGGAAACTATGGATAAACATGTAGTGATAGCATTCAAGTCTCATAGTAAAATGCGTAATTGCAGTCCTTAACAAAATCTCGTGGACAAGAACAGTTGCATTAAAATCTTCGCCTTCACGCGAAATATTTTGACCAGGGATTTTCACATTATCATACATAGTAACTAATATCTTTGTCAGGAAAAAAGATTGGATGCGAAATAGAACCCCGTGAGTCAAGTCTAATTTTATGAAAGTGGAGTTAACGATTGTTGTAATTATTTTACGAATTCCATTTTCTAGCAATTACCTCCACTTCAGTGACAACAAGTTACTAGCATTGTTGCGTGTTGATATTAATGTCTATTATTACCAAGTGACTCATACTACGGATTAGTAGTATATATCACTTGATATTATAATGGATTGATATTAAAATATGTATTTGCACTTAACTTCATATGTATATTGTTAGACCTGAGTTTAAATAAAACTCTCTTACCGTATATACTCACGTATACTCCAATACCAACTGCAAACTGCATAAACCCAGATCTGTCGTCGCATAATGTGCGGGCAGATCTGGGTCTATGCAGTTTGTAATTAATAATCAGTTGAACAAACAACATAGACCCTGATCTGCCGGCGCATTAGGCGACGCCAGATCAGGGTCTATGTTGTTTGCATTTGGGCCCGGATTATATACGCGAGTATATACGGTATGTTCTGTTCTGATGTTTTCGTCCGTGATCTTGAATTGTTTCTAATTGCAAGGTAATGAAAATGGATGTGCAAATTGCCGTCTCCGTGTTATTATTATTTTTTTCTAGACATCTTGCTCAATTTGTTATCTGTCATAGAGCAGTCCTCGCTTTTGAAGTGAAATCTCATCAATATTACACGTTTTCAATTAGCACAATATTAATTTAAATACCAGGATGCAATAATATAATGACTAATTAATAAAATGATTACATTATCTAGATAATGCTTCAATTTAATGCATAGCAAGAACATATATGATCTTCTTTTTTATATTATCATGTATGAATGAATGTTAGATATAAGGAAAATATACATCTATGGCTCGAATCAAGTTTACGAAAGTGCACACGTGTTCAGTTGTACAATACAAAAATTGCAATCTACTGTTTTTCTATTCTTACTTTGTATTTCTTTTTGTCATGCAGTATTTTTCTGCACGTTATAAAAAATACAAACATTAAACCAGAAAGCAATAAACATACATAAATAAACTATCTGAAAGACTTGTACCCACGCACGAGCCATGTTTGCAGATCTTAACTGCTCAATAAATCATACAAATCGTTAGTAAGCTTTTCTTATCAGGTCTTCGGAGAGGTTTGTCATATTTTGTTATAATTTCTGAATAATACAACAGGCATGATTGAGGTCTAAATTATTACGCAGAAATCTGCAATTATAAGACAACAATTTACCACCCACCACCCCCCAAAAAATAAAATAAAAATGATGATAATTCCTTATTTACTTAACAGATTGATGTGGCCTTTTCATCCATTTAGTAGTCGTAACACATAAAACTCAGTAACAAAGGACCCTCGATGACGCATGGGTGTCCTTTAATTGATAACATTACAGTGCGTTCAATACGTACCTTTACTCAATCAATGGTTTGAATTCTTCCAGACTGAGCAAAATAGTGCACAAGGTACCAGACAATTAGACGGGTAATCATTAGGAGATTACATGGCTGTCAGATCCATCGATATTTACAGGAAGTAAGGACAATTATGATCAATCACTGCTTGTGTAAACACATAGATAGGGTAGGTCAAAGCATGGTGATAACCCGTCTACTGACACGGATCCATGCATAGAATACAATACGAATAGTAAATCTTCTAAAGAGAATTTTATGTTGTCAATTGCTTGTGTCTTGAAAGGGCGTGGTACAGACCACATAATTACTGTCGAGAACATTTAAAAATTGTTTTGTTTTAGACGATTAATATGAAAGACCAAAACATGAACTCTGTATTTTGTTCCAAAGTCCAATATATGATAACGCATGTGGCAACTATCGGGCTGATATCTTTGGAAATCAGCGTTGATACCAATCATCGCTACAAATACAAATCCAACCAGGCTTGATTTACATGTGTTCAAAGTAGGTTAATTCCCTGGCGATTTTATTCCTGATAATCAGATTTTGACCAAGCATCAAGTGAAGTCTGGAATTTATCAGAAACATTTCACTGGAGAAAAGACATGGGGTGAATGGAGTAAACAGCGGCGAGGAAGTTATACTTAAGTTACTCATATATTCTTATGTACTATTTGAAAAGATAAATTAAATTGGTTTAAAAGCTGCTTATAAGACTCGTATCAGAGAACATATTGAAATGTAAATTGAAATTATATATGGAGAAAGAATATTGTCATAAAAGTTACAAAATTTTTAATCCGTCCTTTACTGGGCTTTGAATTCGGGTTGGCGGGTTACGGTACCCATTGCTTTGCCTGCACGCACCAACCATGCTCTCGACTAATATCACGCATTCGTCTGCAGGATCCAGGCACAGCACTTTCCACTTTGTCTGGTGAATATTTGTAACTTTATTTATATGTATGTATGACACTATTATTTATTCTTATTTTAAAATTCTGTTAATGTTATCAAGCATTCTCCTGTTGGATCCAGGGATAGCACTTTCCCTATATATGCATTGATTTCTGTAAAAGGAATCCGGAGTGACCGAAAGTATGGCCTGGAAAAGAGAAGAATCAGCGTTCATTGTGACGAATTAACAAGACCCTGTAAAACTAGGTTCCCATCATCACAGATACTAAAAAGGGCAATTCTTGTATTTCAAGGCACATCGAGGATTTGAATTTTATGTCAGAGATTTATTTAAAAATTGATTTTTTTTTTCTTTGTAGAGTTATTCATTCTTTGGGCCGATATACCGCACGAAGTCATTATTTTCATATCATGAAATTCAATAACGAATAATTTGCATGCTTGTAAATCATATATATTTTTTCATTTTTTAATTATTTCTTTTTTACAACTTTGAACGTACGTAACTTATCATTTAGGTTTCGTGGGAGATATGTCACAGAAAATAGCATTAATGCTTTATCACAGTATGTGTTGTCAATCAAATTAAAACTGCGAAACCTGAACCACTATAAATGTTGTTTTGTAAGATTTACAAATGGAAAAGGGCTAGGCAAAATATCGATTAGACTCATCCATGTGGATGATGTGGTCTTTGTAAAGAAAGAGCTGATCTCCTTTTTAAAATAGGTTTTGAAAACATAATAAATGAAGCCACGTTTATGTTTTGTTAATCTTGGTTCTGCTTCCTCAGCTCAATATTATATTATCTGATCAGATTCCTTGTTTCTATATACAATCTGTCTTGGTATCACGACTCTTCTACGAAAGCCCATTAATGCCAGGTTAAAAATTTACATTTGCGTTTTTAGGAGAAAACAATGCGTTATTACGAAATAGCATTGCATTATAATGAACAAAGATTGCGTTTTAACGATATAACATTGTGCTATAACTTATTGAAGTATTAAGCTGCCGTCAGCATGAGATAACATTGTGTTATAACTTATTGAAGTATTAAGCTGCCGTCGGCATGAGATATTTCTATAGTATAAGTAATCAAGACGAATTCTTTTACGTCAACAAGGCGAAATACAGATATCATTTTGTTGATATGATTATTTAGACATGACAAATTGGTATATCTATATTATCTTACTACTGAAATGTGGGACAATATAGTACCTAAGTATGTAGATTTGTCATGTCTGCAGAATTACATCAGCAAATTGTAAGATGCAAATCGTTTTGTTGACCTTAAAGACGCCATCTTCATCGCATATGCAATACAAATATATCGTTATGGCCAATTCAGCTTATTACTTTCATAATTACGAGATTACATTGCATTATTACAAAGATTACGAGATGTGATTGCATTATAACGAAATAAAATTGCATTTTAACGACATAACACTGTCGATCAGCAAGACAAATTTGCGTTATAACTTATAGAAGTATTTAGCTGCCATCGACATGACAATATAAATATCTCGTCATGTTGACGACATGTTAATACTTCCATACATATGCAATATAAATATCTCGTCATGTTGATGACATCTCAATACTTCCATACATATGCAATATAAATATCTCGTCATGTTGACGACATCTTAATACTTCCATACATATGCAATATAAATATCTCGTCATGTTGACGACATCTTAATACTTCCATACATATGCAATATAAATATCTCGTCATGTTGACGACATCTTAATACTTCCATACATATGCAATATAAATATCTCGTCATGTTGACGACATTTTAATACTTCCATACATATGCAATATAAATATCTCGTTATGTTGACGACATGTTAATACTTCCATACATATGCAATATTAATATCTCGTCATGTTGACGACATGTTAATACTTCCATACATATGCAATATAAATATCTAGTAATGTCAAACCCTCACTACTCAAACGCTGCGCCCTACAACCTCTGTTAGAATTTGAATGCAACACAATTTTCATACAAAATACATTAACTTTGGGCATGCATGGTAAAGAGGAGACTACCTGTAAAGATCGCATCAACTTGCCTTAAGCAATGATGACGGAGAGTGGAATATCTTTCCGATCAAATTCCGTAAGAGTTAGGAAATGTGTTAATGAAACATTTGTATTTTAACTTGAAGGAAAACATATATCTAAATCCCTGAATTCCCTCTCCCCCACCCCCATTTTCACTAAATAGGATGCGCTGTTTCAACACTAAGCAAGTTACTGAATCATTTTATGTCACTATCTAACTGTATCATTTGTTTTGCATGGAGATGCATCTTAACAGTTTGAGAACATGTTTTTGAAGATATAACATTGTTCACAGTAGAGTCATGGAATTTAGTGAAGTCATAGATGTTTAATTGAATAATTATCAATTCAAAATCAGGTCACAATGACCTACATTTCATAGAATGTGGTCAACTAATGCATTTAAATAGATTTCTAGGGCAGTATTAATAGCTGGGTCATGTAGCATGATTATGGAATGCACTGATTTCTAATGCAGTACTCATAGTATGATTCCTTACATGTGGAATGAACCCTCGAAGGCAGTACATAATTTCTTAGAAAAAAAGTAAGTGTTACCTGTGTTACATACTACATTGATTTAAGCAAAATTATGAATGTATGTTACAATTTACAGAAACTATTCAGAATTGTATTATGTAACGTTGCTATTGTAATCGTCTTTGCTATCAATATCTCCTTAAAGTGTGCACTATTTCTTTCAAAGGGAGTCATTGGGGCCTTTGTAACTTCTTTACTAACTTTAGTCAGTTCAGAACTTCCAGACACTTTTAACACATGTATTATGAAACACGGAAATGGGTTATTAAAATGAGATTTTGTTTTCCACAATATTTTGTTTTGCTTTCTTGATCGACAGTGAGAACATCTCGGTGATAGATTTCCTTTGGTTCGTATTCGAGTTCGGCTTTTACTTCGGTTATACCTTCTCCCATGTCCACATTTGACTTAAGGCAAAACAAAACTATTTCTGTTGTACTTTCTCCCATGTACACATTTGACTTAAGGCAAAACAAAACTACTTCTGTTCGAAAATATACCGTATATACTCGCGTATAAACTGGGTCCAAATGCAAACAACATAGACCCTGATCTGTCGCAGCATAATGCGCCGGCAGATCAGGGTCTATGTTGTTTGTTCTACTGATTAGTCCTTACAAACTGCATAGACCCAGATCTGCCGGTGCATTATGCTACGGCAGATCTGGGTCTATGCAGTTTGCAGTTGGTATTGATTTATACGCGAGTACAGACGGTACCTGAAATGCTGAAATGTTATCCATCGTTTCTAATGAAATAGGAGTACAATACTAGAGGAAACAATATACAAAAGTAAGGTTAGCCAGACATAAACATAACCTCTTATTGTGTATCATTGCATATATTTAGATACTTTGGTGCATTTTTATGGGATAAAGTCCATAATCACTGTGGTCGAAACGAAGATGTAAAAGTTAATGTTTTTATATAACATACTTGAACAAATGAAAGATCGCAGATATTTTTTAAAAAAATGTTCTTGATATGAGGAAGTTGATCTACTGTTGCTCTATCTAGAGAATGTGTTTTATACGTGTTCTCAGTTCCTGATATAAATTTACCGCTGCACAGAGATCTGCTAGCTAATTCCAGGGATTCTCGTCCATCAGAATCAACTTGTGTAAATCCTCGTCTCACGGAAAGTCATTATTAGCTTGGAATTCTGCTTCTCAAACTTCGATATCTTAACTGTTTACCTGGCATATTAAGCTATCGAACCCATACATGCGAGGCAATGAGTACAGCAATAAAGATTTATCGCATATTAGTCCTGTACTCCAGTACTTTGGATGCGATGTGTGTTCTACACTTTGGCTGTGATATCAAGTTTAGAGTAAAAAACGGTAAATAATATTTTGTGCAATCATCTTCCCTACACCTTCATTTTTAGTTTCGAGTGTTTTACGCAAATGCTGTATTTGAGAAAATAAAACCTTAAAAATAAACGAATACAATTATTTCAATAACAAACATAGCCTAAAACTGCATGCATTTGCCGTATTCGAAGTCTTTGCGAAGACTATTTGTTCTTGTTTACCTAGATCCATGAAATCATTATGTTTTGGAATTACTGAGTCAAATGTTTATCTTTTAACATTTTTTGTCATCTTTTTCTTACCTTTTATCATAAAGAAACCAAAAAGTACTATATTGCACATTCTATCAAATTACAGTTTAAATCCTTACTCACTATATTCAACGTGGCAATTTTCCTTGGAATTCTTTATACAGGAGTTTTTAAAAATTAAAGAAATACAAGAGTTCGACCGAACGTTGTCTCTTTTTCGGCCTCTGCCTACCACCTTGCTGTTGCTTCTATAAATGTCCATGCAATATAGTGTGGGGATGTCAATCAGTGGTCTCTAAGTCATGACATTGGAGCCGGTCCCAAAGAGGTAGGGAGAGACCTGATGTCATGTGCTGGCTGTATAAATAACTTGACCTTATCATGCTGAGAAAGTGTATATATGGCTGGTGGGCATCTAAATGATTTTCTAGTTATGACTTGCAAGGCTTGTCCCCAGGGATAGGAAGATACAATGGGACATGCCCCAGAGGCATGACTCTGTGGCAAAATTGCTTTAAAAACAATGTGAACTGTTTACATACACAACAATCCAAACATAAAATCTAACTTCATAAAAATGTACGCTAAATTAAGAAAAAATATGTAGAAAATAGGGAATTACCTTTAACCTCCCACGAGTCCTCACCATGAAAGAGGAACCCATATTGATGACAAAAGCACTTCCACTCCAGTGGAGGTTGACAACCGACATAAAAACTGTTCTCTGCGGCAAAGTAGGGGCGCCACTAAAGAACATTGCCCCCGGGCGCCTCGAACCCTCGCGCCGCCATTGTCCCACTCCCTCAACATTAAGTATAGCAAGTTCATAAAGTTCCCCAAAAGACAACAACAACACAAACCGCTAATATTGTGTTGACGCCGCTAAAAACGCAGATTATACGATTTAGTAATAGCTATGTCTCACATTTTTCTCCCAAACAGAGACAAAAATAGAATGCTTTGATATTGAATTGTAGCAGTCAATGGAAAATAGGACGAGAAGCAAAGTGGCTAGATTATATTAATTTCAAAAGTATTTTTTCTGAACCAAATCATGCATACCGTAAGGCTTCAATATTACACATACTCACTTGAATAATTTCCAGGAAGAAAAACTGTATGAAATATTGATCAAGATATTCGCCGCTAAATTAACCTAGAATTGTACGCAGTACATCCTGAGGAGAGTCCACAGTGACGGATCCAGAAATATCGTTGAAGGGGGGGGGGGGAGGGGATAACGGGGAGGGAGGGTCGAGTAAGGGGGGTATTTTAAGCGTTTCCAGGGCATAATTGTAGAATATAGCTATAAAGAAAACTTACTCAAAAAAATGTTCCGGTTGTATCGCGCTCATTTTTTTTTTTTTTTTTTTGGGGGGGGGGGAGGTACGCCGGCTCCACCCTCACCCCAATGCGCCCCTGCTCCACCAGAATTAAACACGCTGATTTTCCCTGCTGACTCCACATACAACACTCTTATCACAAGCACGATTGCCTTGATGACTTCTCCTGAGAAAGTTTGCATTTGTGTAGGAAAATTATTTTCCACTACCATGTTAGTGCACACTGTTCGAGGGCAACCTTTTCGACACGTCACCGCCTTAACAAAATAGTAGGCCATACTACGTGCTATTCCTCTGCCACTAATCTGTAACCAATGACAAGTCGCAAAAATCCATCAGCGTATCCATGAATGAATGTTCTATATGGCTTTAGCTTATCATTAGCATATATACGCTACGTTTAATTCGGGATATGACTAAAGTACATGCGGTGTCGTAAGCAGCGGTTTTTCCGCAATTCGACACATTCACAATCAGAAATTTGTAACAGAACTCTTACACTTTCACGATGGAGAACAAGTCCCTCACTTTTAAAAATTGCGTGTACACCTATTTGTATCAGTACAACAACCACAACCCCCATCCCTCTATGTCATTCTGAACGCCACCTCAATGGGATCTGTCTCATTTTTCTTCTTGTATATTATGCTTTATTGATTAAATGCGAACACTTCTAATATATATTTTTGTGAAATATTTAATCTCAAATATAATATTATCAAAATGTTTATGTCCAATGTATCCGCCATTTTCTATGAATCAATCTAAACTCAGATTCTCTGTATGAGAAGTAAGCCTCAATACTATCTCGTAATAATGCAATATTGATGGAAGTATTAAGCTGCCATCGACATGACAAGATGATTCTATTGCACATGTGATCAAGTTGATGTCTTTTAATCAACAAAACGAGGTATCAGTATGTTGACGTGACGACAAATTGGTATATCTATGTTGTCTTACTGATACGTTGCCACAATACAGCAACCTGTGCATGTAAATTTGTCTTACTGATACGTTGCCACAATACAGCAACCTGAGTATGTCAATTTGTCGTCATAATCTTGTCTACAAAGTGCAATCGGTCACACGCCTTGTTGACGTAACAGACGTAGCCTTAATAATGTTTGCTATAGAAATATCTCGCCAGGTCGATGGCAGCTTAATACTTCCACATATATGTGGTCAAGACGATTTCTTTTAAGTCAACAAAACGGGTTACATATTGTAATTTGTTTTCATGATTATGAGGGCATGAAAACAAATTCGTATATGTATGTTGTTTTACTGATATGTTGCCACAGGAATATCATCCTATGCAAATTTGCTATGTCCACATATTCATGCCAACAAATTGCAATCATTGACAAGTTCTGTTGACGTAAAAGACGTCGTATGAATAGAAATATCTCGACGTGTCAATGACAACTTAATACTTCCATAGTGCGCTGCCTTTCTCTCACACAACAGAGCTTACATATACCAAGAGTTGGATGTATTAAGCTACCATCGTCATGACGAGATAGTTATATTTTTTTTAAATATATTTTTATTATTTATATAATTATGTTGTCTTAATGACATGTTGCCACAATATAAAAACCAAAGTATGTAAATTTGTCATTATGTCTACATAATTATGTTAATACATTGCAATCGGTAACTCGTTTTTTTACGTAAAAGATGTCGTCTTCATCACGTATGTCATAGAATTATCTCATCATTACGATGCCATCTTAATATTTCCATAGTTATCTCATATAAACGCAAATAATAATTATTTTAACCTGGCGTAAAACGGGCTTCCGTACACTTAACCGTGAAGTGGTCGTGATAATGACAATTAGTAGGTTGGTCTTACCAACATATGATGTCAGCCATTAAGCGATTTGTTCCCTTGTGAAAACAATCTAAAGAAATGCGCGATGAATTCGTCATCCATGATGAAATACACTTTATTATTTACGTTGAAATCATATTTCTGTTTTTGAAGATAAATCATTGCCCACAGACTCACGATATTTTAATTTTGATTTTACATTAACATTACCAGAATTTTTGGTCAACATCGATAGTTTCTCGGTAGCCTAAAGCGCTATAATTGATTGGTAGCCTAAAACACTATAATTGATCTATATCCTAAAACACTACAATTGATTTATGGCCTAAAACACTATAATTGATCTTTAGCCTAAAACACTATAATTGATTGGTAGCCTAAATCACTATAATGGATTGGTAGCCTACAACACTATAATTGATCTATAGCCTAAACACTATAATTGATTGGTAGCCTAAATCACTATAATGGATTGGTAGCCTACAACACTATAATTGATCTTTAGCCTAAAACACTATAATTGATTGGTAGCCTAAATCACTATAATGGATTGGTAGCCTACAACACTATAATTGATCTATATCCTAAAACACTACAATTGATCTATATCCTAAAACACTACAATTGATTTATGGCCTAAAACACTATAATTGATCTATAGCCTAAAACACTATAATTGATTGGTATCCTAAATCACTATAATGGATCGGTAGCCTACAACACTATAATTGATCTATAGCCTAAAACACTATAATTGATTGGTAGCCTAAAACACTATAATTAATCTATAGCCTAAAACACTACAATTGATCTATAGCCTAAACACTGTAATTGATTGGTAGCATAAAACACTATAATTGATATATAACCTAAAACACTACAATTGATCTATAGCCTAAAACACTATAATTGATTGGTAGCCTAAAACACTATAATTGATCGGTAGCCTAAAACATTATAATTGATTGGTAGCCTAAAACACTATAATTGATCTATAGCCTAAAACACTATAATTGATCTATAGCCTAAAACACTATAATTGATAGGTAGCCTAAAACACTATAATTGATAGGTAGCCTAAAACACTATAATTGATAGGTAGCCTAAAACACTATAATTGATAGGTAGCCTAATACACTATAATTGACAGGTAGCCTAAAACACTGCAATTGATAGGTAGCCTAAAACACTATAATTGATAGGTAGCCTAATACACAATAATTGATAGGTAGCCTTATACACTGTAATTGATAGGTAGCCTAAAACACTATAATTGATAGGTAGCCTAAAACACTATAATTGATAGGTAGCCTAAAACACTATAATTGATCTATAGTAAACATACCAAAGACTAAGATTATGATTCTTCGAAAAGATGGTAGAGTAATGATGATTTTTGTTACTCAAATTGAATCCTGACTGAGACTGTTAGTAAATTTATGTTTGGGACTGTTAGTAAATTTGTGTTTGAGACTATTAATAAACATTGGGTTTAAGATTGTTAGTAAATGTGTGTTAGAAATTGTTAGTAAGTGTGTTAGAAATTGTTGGTAAGTGTGTTTGAGATTGTTAGTAAATGTGTGTTTGAGATTGTTAGTAAATGTGTGTTTGAGATTGTTAGTAAGTGTGTTAGAAACTGTTGGTAAGTGAGTTAGAGATTGTTGGTAAGTGTGTGTTTGAGATTGTTAGTAAATGTGTATTTGGGATTGTTAGTAAATGTGTGTTTGCGATTGTTAGTGAATTTGTGTTTATGATTGTTAGTAAATGTGTGTTTGAGAATGTTAGTAAACGTGTGTTTGAGACTCTTAGTATATGTGTGTTTGAGACTGTCAGTAAATTTGTGTTTGAGACTGTTAGCAAGTGTGTGCTGAGTCTGTTAGTAAATGTGTGTTTGAGACTGTTAGTATATGTGTGTTTGAGATTGTTAGTAAATGTGTGTTTGAGACGGTTAGCAAATGTGTATTGAAGACTGTTAGTAAGTTTGTGCTTGATACTGTTAGTACGTGTGTGTTGAGATTGTTAGTAAATGTGTGCTTGAGACTGTTAGTAAATGTCGATTGCAGACTGTTAGTAAATGTGTGCTTGAGACTGTTAGTAAATTTGTGTTTGAGATTGTTAGTAAATGTGTGTTTGAGAATGTTAGTAAATGTGTGTTTGGGATTGTTAGTAAATGCGTGTTTGCGATTGTTAGTGAATGTGTTTTTATGATTGTTAGTAAATGTGTGTTTGAAATCGTTAGTAAACGTGTGTTTGAGACTGTTAGTAAATTTTGTGTTTGAGACTGTCACTAAATTTGTGTTTGAGACTGTTAGTAAGTGTGTGCTGAGACTGTTAGCAAATGTGTGTTTGAGACGGTTAGTATATGTGTGTTTGAGATTGTTAGTAAATGTGTGTTGAGACTGTTAGCAAATGTGTATTGGAGACTGTTAGTAAATTTGTGCTTGAGACTGTAAGTACATGTGTGTTGAGATTGATAGTGTGTGTGTGTGTTTGAGATTGTTAGTAAATTGTGTTTGAGACTCTTAGTAAATGTGTGTTTGAGACTGTTGGCAAATGTGTGTTTGAGACGGTTAGTAATTGTGTGTTTGAGACTGTTAGTCATTGTGTGTTTGAGACTGTTAGTAAATATGTGTTTGAGATTGTTAGTCAATGTGTGTTTGGGGATTGTTAGTAAATGTGTGTTTGCGATTGTTAGTGAATGTGTGTTTATCATTGTTAGTAAATGTGTGTTTGAGACTGTTAGTAAACGTGTGTTTGAGACTATCACTAAATTTGTGTTTGAGACTGTTAGTGTGTGCTGAGACTGTTAGTAAATGTGTGTTTGAGACTGTTAGTAAATGTGTGTTTGAGACTGTTAGTAAATGTGTGTTTGAGATAGTTAGCAAATGTGTATTATAGACTGTTAGTAAATTTGTGCTTGAGACTGTTATTAAGTGTGTGTTGAGACTGTTAGTAAATATGTGTTGAGACTGTTAGTAAGTATGTGTTAAGACTGTTAGTAAATGCGTGTTTGAGATTGTTAGCAAATGTGTGTTTGAGATTGTTAGTAAGTGTGTTTTGAGACTGTTTGTAAATGTGTGTTTGCGACTTAGTAAATTTGTGTTTGAGACTGTTAGTAAATTTGTGTTTGAGATTATTGACAAATGTGTGTTTGAGATTGTTAGTAAATTTTGTGTATATGATGGGTTGATCATCTGGGGAATCTATACAAATTTTAAACGGATATGCAACGAAATCTTTGTTAACATTTAATAAGTTTTGTATGCATCTGTTTATACCGCCAAATGTTATATAATTTATTCGATAGTCTCATTTCTCCGGTCCTTGAATTATGGTGTAGAAGTATAGATATTCCTATAGGGTATTGTTATCGAAACAGTTTATCTACGTTTTTGTAAAAAATTATCTTAGGTGTTAAACAATCAACACAAAGCGACTTGTATATGGTTAAATGGGTAGAGTTCCTCTTTAAAATGTCATGACAGGAAATATGTAAAGATTGTGAGTTATTTTTAATGTAGATTGTATAGTAAATCAAAATAAAATTTCTTGTGTTGTAGAGGCATTTTCTTTTAGAGCAATCTGAACTTCTCGTTGCTTTTTCATTATTGTCGGAAAGGCCCGAACCCGAATGTGTCATGGAGATGCATGGTTAAAACAAGGTCTCAATAATGCTGATAAACGTAGCGGAGCTGGAAAAAAAATTGTTCAAAATTGACATTCTAGGCTTGATCTTCTACAGGAGATGAAATGTATATGCATTTTGCTGTTAGTTTGTCACATAAAGAACCGCTGACCTTCATCACTATCAGGAATTTTAGAATAGCGATAGCTAAATTGCGAAAATTATCTCATAGACTTCATGCTAAGCCACAATGAATTTGCCGTTTCTTCAAAGTTAACGACAAGAAATTTCAATTTGTATGTGAGTGGTAAGTGTCTCTTTGAATATAGATATAAATACGTATGTAAATAGTGTTGGAAGCATCTGAATATAGATATAAATACGTATGTAAATAATGTTGGAAGCATCTGAATATAGATATAAATACGTATGTAAATAATGTTGGAAGCATCTGAATATAGATATAAATACGTATGTAAATAGTGTTGGAAGCATCTGAATATAGATATAAATACGTATGTAAATAGTGTTGGAAGCATCTGAATATAGATATAAATACGTATGTAAATAGTGTTGGAAGCATCTGAATATAGATATAAATACGTATGTAAATAGTGTTGGAAGCATCTGAATATAGATATAAATACGTATGTAAATAGTGTTGGAAGCATCTGAATATAGATATAAATACGTATGTAAATAGTGTTGGAAGCATCTGAATATAGATATAAATACGTATGTAAATAATGTTGGAAGCATTTGAATATAGATATAAATACGTATGTAAATAGTGTTGGAAGCATTTGAATATGGATATAAATACGTATGTAAATAGTTTTGGAAGCATCTGAATATAGATATAAATACGTATGTAAATAGTGTTGGAACCATCTGAATATAGATATAAATACGTATGTAAATAGTGTTGGAAGCATCTGAATATAGATATAAATACGTATGTAAATAGTTTTGGAAGCATCTGAATATAGATATAAATACGTATGTAAATAGTGTTGGAAGAATCTGAATATAGATATAAATACGTATGTAAATAGTGTTGGAAGCATCTGAATATAGATATAAATACGTATGTAAATAGTTTTGGAAGCATTTGAATATAGATATAAATACGTATGTAAATAGTGTTGGAAGCATCTGAATATAGATATAAATACGTATGTAAATAGTGTTGGAAGCATCTGAATATAGATATAAATACGTATGTAAATAGTTTTGGAAGCATTTGAATATAGATATAAATACGTATGTAAATAGTGTTGGAAGCATCTGAATATAGATATAAATACGTATGTAAATAGTGTTGGAAGCATCTGAATATAGATATAAATACGTATGTAAATAGTGTTGGAAGCATCTGAATATAGATATAAATACGTATGTAAATAGTGTTGGAAGAATCTGAATATGGCCATATGTATCGATCTAATTTCAAATAATTATTAGATGACCATATGACGTCATTGATCTTTAGATCTTTTAACCTTCGCAATGAATTAGTGAAGTCTGATCCATAAACGTTTATTAAATTTTAGTCTTTGATAAGATTTTATTTAACAAGTCATACTCAACAATTAAGTAATACTGTAGATAAAATACTATATTATTAATTATTCACAAGTATCATGGTAACTGTTATATTTATTGATATGTTTTCCTCTTAACCTTTCATATTGTCCTCACTAGTTTGTTTGTTTATCGTTCTGTGGAATATTCTTGGAGAAAATAAATTATTCTGACTGGATGTACATGCCTAAATATTAATGATCATTTATTATTTTTTTTATACCTGACTATGCACTGTGAAATTCATAGAAATTGATTTTTCTTTAGCATATCTTTACGTGTGTCTGCTTTCACTTACTGTACACACATACATACATATATATATATATATATATATATATATATATATATATATATATATATATATATGTATGTGTGTGTGTGTGTGTGTGTGTGTGTGTGTGTGTGTGCGCGCTAACGGCCCAATAGATTATTGTGCAATACAGATTATATTATGTTCATACTATTCAAGATCAGAAATGTATTGCATACACTTTGAAGAAATGTTGTTCGATATGATTTAATGTATTTCTAGCTGATATCAGGTGTGGCTTCTGACCGAGACAGTTCACCCAAAGCATGTGTTAGCAAAATGTAATTTCTTTCTCTTCTCGGTAAGAAATTTTCTTTAATGAATGCATTTAATCAAGAGGCGGGGCCACAGCGATATCATTAATTGATAGCGTGAATAGAGTTAATTCTCATTAGAGTGAGGCATTTATACACTGCAGGCGTTAGTGGAAAAGTCATCTGAGACGACGAAATGGCGACGAGGGACCGAGTTCATGCAAACATTCTTTGAATTACCCGCTGATAATGAACATAATCATGCGATCCTATTTTTTTCAATTAGTGGATGAACTCTTTGACTTATCGATCAACAGTGTTAATTAACGTTGATGTTTCATACCCCTGAAAACTATTATATGGGAAAAGGGAGCTGACTATTTAGGATTGTATCCATAGGTACCATTCAAATTTTTTTTTTTTTTCGCTAAATGCCATTACAATTACCGAAGAATTTCGATGCGCTCATCATTTTTCCGTTGCAATATTACAGTTTCGTTTTGTATTTCTTAGAACTTGAAGAATCAAGGTTCTTATTCTCAGAGAAAAGCGCCAAACTCGAATTACATCGTCTTTTTGGCGCCATTTTTGTTCTTCATGTATCACCACACTAATTAGTGATATTATATGTTATTCAATACACTGGAAATCATAAAGTAAAGGAGATAAATTTAAAAAGGGATTATGTTTGCCTTCTTGACTGTCGACAAATCAAAATGCACAAAATATCATTATATATGGGGTATTTCATGGACTTCCAGTCTTTAACAGTGATACCCCCACTGGTCATCAAAACCAAAGGTTCATAGGGGCTATTTGGTAGCCCTTTCGGGGAAGACAACTACGCCACCACCTATTGGCCAATATGTAACACAAAAGTTTTTGTTTTTTTGTTGTTGCTTTTGAATATAATGACAAAAAGTACTTTAAGAAACCTAGGATATATGCTATTCGTATTTACGTCCCCGTTTACAATTTTGATAGATTTTAGTCACTACCTGTTTGATTGTGGAGAATCGGTGATGGGAAAGTATTTATCAAACCGAGTAATTAGCCAGTGATTAAGTACAGTCGTCATTTATACTGAACATATTCAAAGGCCTTTATGGTAGCATGGACTAGTTTAGTAAAATGGGATATTTTCACTTATAAGTGCTTCGTAATTAGAGATGGGAATAAATTCTGTGTATTAGGTGTTTGGGTCCTGTTTTGTAGTACGTGGCATGATATAATAATCTATGGTTTAGAATCGCGTACTAATAAATTATACAAATGCTTAAGCAAGAAAAAGTATTCAAGTGTGAAATCAGAGTCTCCTGAATGTGTAAATCTTAGTTTGATTATAGGCAAATTATCTGTGGTATTAGCGCGTTTAAGAACCCTTCAATTGACAACGACTGTTGTCTTGAGATCCTTGGAAATGGGAAACGACGGCATCAAGCTAAATTAACGCAGTGTGTTCGAGATTGATTTTTTTTTAAAATTTTGGTTTGCTCGGTCTTTAGGGAAGCTTCTATTTGTTGCTTTTAGACTCCTGGCGTATTACATTACAATATGACAACTGGTACTGACCACAGTTGCTCGGGGGAAAAAGTAAAGTCACTACACTTGATTCTAGTACACTACAATAGGGGTGCAATGACACCTTTGGGTTAATAGCTTTTGTTATACCTTTAATTACCTGTTTGGCCGTAAGCAGAGTAAGCTCTCATAAATTTCGAATTATCTATTTCAAACGTTAGTAGTTCTCGTTTTCCTATCACATTTTCAGAAAATTATTCATTGTATCAGAATATCAACGTTTCTAATTTCAGTATTTTGTTTCGCAAGCGCCCTTTTTATGCGAGTTGAAAATATTTGTAAATAAAGTGGTAAAATATAATTTTGTTATTTTGAGATTAATTATTTTTTTTTAGAACTATTTACAATTCTCACAATTGAACGTAATATTTTACAGGATTCATGAAGTCTGGAAGCTTGAAAATCGATGACTCACTGCACGAACGGCCTTCTCTACGGCCATTCATCCAGCGTGTAATCGATTTTCAAGCTTCATGACTTTATGAATCCTTTAAAATACATCAAGTTCAGTTCTTATATGGCTTTTGGAACACTACGGGTTCCTTTTGGGAGAGAATAATGTGGTCCGGTCTCTGAAAACGGATATTGACCTGAATATTAAGTAGCTTTGCCATTGAAAACTTCATAAAAACAGGATCTTATCAATCTACCTGGCGTAATATTGCCCCGTTCAAGTAAATATTGATTACATTTTTAATAATTGATTGCTATATTAATAAGTATTCAGGGGTGAAAAAAAACAAAACAAGGTAGCGTTAATTGGATTCAAATAATGTATGAAATGAGAAATTGGAAAACGATATTGTATCAAAATTAATAATTAATAATTGCATCTTACACATGAAAATAACAATATGGATTAATTATTCGTGGAGATATAACTCGATGAATGTCCCAAAATATAAAATAGACTCAATAGGAAGTTTAAATGAGGCCGAGTTATCGTGGCGACAATCAGTCGATATTTATATCAATCCAGCCTTTAAAAAATAACTTCAACAAAATCCAATACATTTGATACAACAATATCATTTTCAACACACCTTCGTTATTTATTATATTTGCGGGGATCCGTGGGAGCTCATTTGGTTACGCATCGGACTCGTAATCGTGAGTTCAATATGTGTGTCCTTGGCAAAGGCACTTAGCTCCCATTTCCATCGCATCATATAGCCAATAATGTGTTAAAAGTGCCGTTAACAAAGAAAGTTATTATATTTGCTCTCATTTCAGTAGTCAGTCAGGTACACATGAAGTTTTCAAGAATTCCATTTCTGATTGACACTGAAACAATTTCAGAAAGGTTTACTTATTAGAACACATAAATAGAGCCCTCCGTATACATTTGATTTTTTTTTTTACACATTATTAACACACTTAATGTTGCTAGAAAATTTTCCAAAGGAGGTGATATTGTTTGTTTAATTATATATATATATATATATATATATATAGATATATATATATATATATATAACGAAAGGTAAGAAATTAAAACAAAATGAAATGCTGCATATTTTAAATGAGGAAAATGATATCTAAAGTAGTCATGCACGTGTAACTATATGTTTTATAATTTATGTATTATACAATTTTGTTATATTCAGGAAATCCCTGTCCACAATGGAAACCATTCTTATGCAAGACTTCCTCCGTTTGCATAGCTCTAGAATACGTATGTGATGACAACCCTGACTGTCCCGACCAATTTGATGAAGACAAAGAACTTTGCAGTGCACGTACGTATTTCATTATTACTCGACATATTTTTTTATATGGAACAATATCGACAATATTCTTCGCAAATGTAACAAAATATTATGTTATACCTGTGCAACTCATCTCAGATCCACGATTTCATTATGAAAAAAGAAAGATGAGACAAAACAGGCCTAAAGTACAGATGTTCTTACATTTGTGTCCATTTCAAGTTAAATTTATGAAAAAAGTTAAATAATTTCCATCTTGATACAATTTATGATATTCAACAAAGTTTAAAAAAATTGTCCCAACCACAATGTACGATTATATTTATCACATGATAACACACATTAATGACTTTATTCAATACAAATGTGATAATGTGTAGTAAAATGACTCTGAAACGCATTTTATTGACTCGGACATTACGCCATGACTTTACATTACTTCATGACGTCATTTGCGAAGTCATGGGGTGCTATACACAATTTAATATATGCATATGATAATTAGGACTTTATTAGTCCATATCTCACTTGGAAGGAGTTACAATAATGCATGGTAATTTGAATTAGCTACTCAATTATTAGAAGGAGCTAACTGCAAACTTCATAGACCTAGATCTGTCGTCGCATAGTGCGCCGTCAGATATGGGTCTATGCAGTTCGTTAGGAGTAACCAGTAGGCGCATTATGTGACGGCGGATCAGAATCTATGTTGTATGCAGTTGGACCCGACCATTTAGCGAGTATAGAGGTATTGCTTAAATAAAATGTATAAATGAAGAAATAAAGTTGTTTGAACTAAAAACATCCCATGACTATTTATTTTTTACGCAACTCAAAATATTATGTTAATGTAAATACATTTTCACTGCATTTTTTTGTTGTAATGACTTTGAGTGCAAGGATTTATCGACGAAATGTCCATATCTAAAAAACTACAGTTGTGAAAATTGTGGCTTCCACAGGAGTAATTTACTAACATCATTTACATCGTTACATGTATAACAAGGCAATTTTGAACATCGTTATGGCATTTACTTCATTGCCGTAGAGATTGCAACAATGAATCAGTTCAATCATATTGAAAAAATGGCAGTGTTATTATTCCGTGCTTATGACCAATACATGTTTTGCTAAAGTGCATTTCCGCTTTTTGTGGGTAAAGTATTATATTAATACAAGTAATTGCTAAAACGTCGAATGATGTTTTTACGTAAACCATTTTTATTCGCAAATTTGCTATTTGAAACAAATCATTTTTTTCCTTCATGGCTCGGGTGCCTGTGGTAATCGCGCACTTAGCAGGTTAAAATGGATATTAACATTGTACGGAAACTCACCATGTACCTCCTGCAATTGTGCGTTGAACTGACGAGTAATTTCCACAGGTGTACCAGCGTGCGCTTGACATTTAAAATAGAAAAGTAATAATCAACACCCATTCAATTTTACGTCTTTGTTATCTCTGATATCGGTAGCTGAGTGAAAAACGAAACCAAATTTCTCACAGATCTTGCTATTTGTTCTTCGGTTTTTTTTTGTTAACATTTTCAGGACAATGACGTTGGAATTCCAGGGAATTGTTTACAGACATTATATCAGCGCACTTATGCGTTTCACACCTCACGGAATATAACTGGTCTTCACGAAATTATACTGAATGATCGACTCTGGCCAGTTGAGTGGTTCCACCGGATTGACTTGAATATTAGTGCAAAAAGCACCAAACATACTGAAACTATTGTGAATTAATTTATTTTCGTGGTTTGCGGAAAATTACATTTTCTTTGGTATTTGTATTCATAGATTTGTGATATGTCCTATTGTTTCCAAATAAAACTTAGGAGAACTATTTGTAAAATAATTGATGGATATTCTACATATTACAAATAACATTTTTATCAACATTTGTGTTTTCCGCTCAGGAATCAATGACGCTTTTGAAAAGAAAAGCATCATGGTTCCTTTTTAAATCAAGTATATTACCAATATTGATATCGTGATTTCCATATGATAATAGTGACATACTGATGCCACTTTGATTGTAAAACTGAAAGAAGAAGTACTCAAGCAAGGTCATAGTCAAGTATTCAGATCGTATACAACCTGCGCTTAACCTCGGCCTAATTTTGTAATGGATCTTCCCAAAATCAACGTAGTCAGGATTGGTGTATATTCAATGTAATATTTTTACTCAAATGGTTTGGACTCATTTTCTGAGCAGAGGTCAAGAAAATAATAGTTCCCTGTTTGCTTAATTCTTAAAAAGACGGAAAGTTTTTGTCAACATTTCATGACTGATCATAAAGTTATTGAATAATAATTAAATTATTTCGGCAGGAGTTTATCCGATTAGTTACTGTTGTCCATACATGATTTTCTGAGGCATAGATAACATTAGTATAAACACCCTCGTTTATGGCGGCCGATCAGGATCTATGCGGTTCATTCTTCTGACATCGTTTTGAGCGATGGTCCGACGTGTTATGCAACGGCTGCATTTTCGCTGAAGGGTGAGCGTTATTCACGGGTCCATACGGTATTTACAATGCAACTTAGATAATTTGCTTCAGACAGAAAAAGATAGCATTCCTCAAATTGATACAGAGATACACAAAACTATATACGTGTTTTATTCCGAGTCGCTTGAAAGAACGAGTTTGATATCACGTGTGGATAAATCGAGGCGGTGAGGCCAGGACGTATTCATATGCCATATTAAACGAGTTTGTTTTGCTCTGATTTGGGAGAAAATGCAAATGCAGTTTCGTATTTATTACATACCCCCTCTTTTATGCTGTCCAAACATGTTTGTCTAAACAGTGTGAATGAAATTCTAAACAAATTAGCATTTACAGATATATTTGTTTATACAGTATGAAGGAAATTCTAAACAAATTATCATTTACAGATATGCTTGTCTACACAATGTGAATGGAATTCAAAATAAATTAGCATTTACAGATATGTTTGTATACACCGTGTGAATGGAATTCTAAACAAATTAGCATTTACAGATATGTTTGTCTACGCAGTGTAAATGGAATTCAAAATAAATTAGCACTTACATAGGCTTAATTCGCTGTATCTAAGAACATCGACGTGCGAACGTTAATGAAACATGTAAATAGTTCCAGCTTCAACTTGGGTCTCACTACTAGAATGCTAAATTTAAAGGATACAAGTATCAACTTGGATCTCACTACTAGAATGCTAAATTTCAATGATGCAAGTATCAACTTGGATCTCACTACTAGATTTGCTAAATTTCAAGGATAAAAGTATCAGTGTGGGTCTCAATACTAGAATGCTAAATAGCAAGGATGTAAGTATCAACTTGGGTCTCACTACTAGAATGCTAAATATCAAGGATGCAAGTATCAACTTGGGTCTCACTACTAGAATGCTAAATTTCAAGGATGCAAGTATCAACTTGGGTCTCACTACTAGAATGCTAAATATGAAGGATGCAAGTATCAACTTGGGTCTCACTACTAGAATGCTAAATATGAAAGATGCAAGTATCAACTTAGGTCTCACTACTAGAATGCTAAGTTTCAAGTATCAACTTGTGTCTCACTAGTAGAATGCTAAATTTCAAGGATGCAAGTGTCAACTTGGGTCTCACTACTAGAATGCTAAATATGAAGGATGGAAGTATCAACTTGGGTCTCACTACTAGAATGCTAAATTTCAAGGATGCAAGTATCAACTTGGGTCTCACTAGTAGAATGCTAAATTTCAAGGATGCAAATATCAACTTGGGTCTCACTGGTAGAATGCTAAATATGAAGGATGCAAGTATCAACTTGGGTCTCACTGCTAGAATGCTAAGTTTCAAGGATGCAAGTATCAACTTGTGTCTCACTAGTAGAATGCTAAATTTCAAGGATGCAAGTGTCAACTTGGGTCTCACTACTAGAATGCTAAATATCAAGGATACAAGTATCAACTTGGGTCTCACTACTAGAATGCTAAGTTTCTAGGATGCAAGTATCAACTTGGGTCTCACTACTAGAATGCTAAATATGAAAGGATGCAAGTATCAACTTGGGTCTCACTACTAGAATGCTAAATATGAAGGATACAAGTATCAACTTGGGTCTCACTAGTAGAATGCTAAATATCAAGGATGGAAGTATCAACTTGGGTCTCACTACTAGAATGCTAAATTTCAAGGATGCAAGTATCAACTTGGGTCTCACTACTAGAATGCTAAGTTTCAAGTATCAACTTGTGTCTCACTACTAGAATGCTAAATTTCAAGGATGCAAGTATCAACTTGGGTCTCACTACTAGAATGCTAAATATGAAGGATGCAAGTATCAACTTGGGTCTCACTACTAGAATGTTAACTTTCAAGGATGCAAGTATCAAATTGGCTCTCACTATAGAATGCCAAATATCAAGGATACAAGTAGATTTGCTAAATTTGATGGGTCTCACTACTAGAACGCTAAATATGAAGGCTGCAAGTATCAACTTGAGTCACACTACTAGAATGCTAAATATCATGGGTTTCACTACTAGAATGCTAAATTTCAAGGATGCAAGTATCAACTTGGGTCTTACTGCTAGAATGCTAAATATCAAGGATGGAAGTATCAACTTGTGTTTCACTACTATAATGCTAACTTTCAAGGATGCAAGAATCAACTTGGGTCTCACTTCTAGAATGCTAAATATCAAGGATACAAATATAACTTGGGTCTAACTGCTAGATTTGCTAAATATCAAGGTTGCAAGTATCAACTTGGGTCTCACTACTAGAATGCTAACTTTCAAGGATGCAAATATCATCTTGGGTCTCACTACTAGAATGCTAAATATCAAGGATACAAGTGTCAACTTGGGTCTCACTACTAGATTTGCTAAATTTCATAGCTCTCACTACTAGAAAGCTAAATATGAAGGATGCAAGTATCAACTTGGGTCTCACTACTAGAATGCTAAATATCAAGGATGCAAGTATCAACTTGGGTCTCACTACTAGAATGCTAAATATCAAGGATGCAAGTATAAAGTCTAATTTTGGAATTTGGATCTTGAGCTTGAGTTTTGTTCTCACATAGTTTCGAGAATAATTTTCAACACAACTTTATCTCAATTTTGCGGATGGTACACACACACACACACACACACACACACACACACACACACACACACACATATATATATATATATATATAATAGGGTGCAGGATAATCAAAGTTTCGAGAATAATTTTCAACACATCTTTATCTCAATTTTGCAGACGGTACACACACACACACACACACACACACACACACACACACATATATATATATATATATATATATATATATATATATATATATATATATATATATATATATATATATATATAATAGGGTGCAGGAAAATCACTCGTCCTGACAAATGACAATGACAATGACAAATTCTTTATTACACTCAGGTTTGCAATATGCAACATATGAGTTAAAATATTAGTATCTTACTTTGCATGCGCGTACATCAGCCAAGGACGATATAATGCTTTTCACAGTAATTGCAATTTAACTCAGATTGACATCAATATCACAATCAATACTCCAATGGAATACGAAAAAGTTCCAACCTAAATATATGCATGTTGACATAATTGGAAAGACAGGACATAAATTACCATAAAAGGAATACAAATTAATCTGTAGTAAACTCAATCTTTTACAATGATGAACCTTGGTACTTTTCTATTTCTGATTTTTTTGTTGTTGAACAAATACGAAAGTTTGATAAAAACATATCAATCATTTTAGAGAATTTTCTTAAAACGTCAACATTCTCAGACCTCAATCATTCTTTAAACGTTGGTACATTTCGTCTGATCTAGAAGTGTGTGTGTAGTAATTGCTTTCTTTGTTCTCTGAAATAGCTACATTCAAGGAGATAATGAAATTCAACACCCATGAAGTTTTGCACGCAAATTTCGCACAATCTTTTTCATGTCTAGGCAGATTTTCCCATCTTCCCTTCTCTATAGGTAAACAAGGATTATATGTTCGAAATTTTAAAATAAAATCTTTGCATAATATCTGAGCAAAATCTACAAAAGTGCAACACAATGATGTATGTCTTTTATTTAAAAGTTCTATTAAGGAATATAAAACAAAAATATTATCAGTTGTGGAGTATCCTTTACGAAAAGCTGCCTGTGCCTCGGATAGTAAATTGTTTTCTTTTAGAAAAAGCGAAATTATATTGTTAAGAAGAGCAGTAAAGACCTTTCTAAGACAACTCAGTAGAGTAATAGGCCTGCAATTGGTAGGATATGGTTTCTCTCCCTTGTTTTTATATATCGGTTTAATCAATCCTGTAGTCCAGGTAAAAATTGGCTGAGCATAGGAAGACTTTATCCCCTTACTCATTCATGAGCCGAGTAGCAGATTCGCATCTTCAGAATAAATCTGTGCGCATGTTCTACCCTTAACAAGCACCGAAGTTCAACAGCGCTTAACAGCCAGCGTGCGTCAATAATCATTTACTTTTGCCTTCTTTTTACCAATGCAGAACATGTTGCAAAGGAAGCGTTTTTTTTCACACATGTACCCGACGCAAACTTGATACTAAAATGGGTCCATATTATGTTCGGAAGTGAAGACATCAGGTTTAAAACTCTTCTAATCCATGGCACCTTGCATAAATATGTAATATGAGACAAGTTTTGTATACTAAATCGATAAATTGCTGTGTAACACATTGTCCTCGGTTTCATAATGGTTTTATCGTTTACAGTGACACTTTTCCGTAATCTAAGAATCATTTTAATGTGGATAAAGTTTGCTCTTCAATGAGTTATCACATATCACTATGAGTTAAGCTCTGTGATAAGTTAAGTGCTAGAGAATGTCAAAATTTGTTGATTTTTCGTCTGTTCAGTGTTAGCTTCGCCCCAAGTCACCAACATTTTCAAGACTGTGCTGTTTTATTGATACATTCTGAAGCCAAAGCGAAGACACCAGCAGATATTTCTGTAAGTATGTAATTATTTTTTTACAAGCAAAATGTCGCTAACTTACATTCGAAAGATGTATTTTAAGTGTTTACGCTGATTCCCACCAACTTTCACACAATGCATGCCATTGCAATCGATTTATAAAACACATATTGTAGAGACAACAGCTGATTAGTCGTAATTTCCTTGGGTGATGACGTAATAACTTTCCAGTTCTTTTGGTCAGTCAGAAACGTTCCTTTTGAAATGCACCCTTGAGTTCTCTAAAATGTAAATTTTACTGAAATGAATTACTTCGTACGAAAGTTGGCGAAAATTGCAGAGACGATAGCCATTTCTTTCTTGAAATGCAAGTCGGCGACATTTTCTCATGAAAAGTTATTGCATATTTACAGAAATATCTGCTTAAAATTTTTTGATATTTTCTGGCTCTTAACTTCCCAGATATCTAAGTCATAAAGATGCGTGATAGGTCTTTGAAAAGCAAAACTTCTCCACATTAAAATGGCTCATGCATCACTTAAAAGTGCAGTTGCGTACAAAGGGTAAATGACGCCCGGGGCCACGATGCCAGAATACGAGGCCCGAATTTTTATCAGCTGTTTTGGCGACCCAAGACCCCCCCCCCCCCCGTTAGTAGGCTACAGTAAAAGTGTCACTGTAAATGCCACAACTGTTCAGAAATCAAAGGTTAGGTGTGAAAATGCAATTTTTCGAGTTACAAAACTTGATTTGTGTTATATATTTATCTAAGGGGCTGTGTATAAGTACGGTTTTAAACTCGCTGTCTTCACTCCGAACGTAATATTGTCATTGTTTGGACACATTTTAGTATCACGATTAAGTTGGGTGCCTGTGGTGTTTTAGTATCAAGCTTGCGTTGGGTGCCTGGGGTGTTTTAGTAAGAGCGTATGTAGTGTAGTGGATAAGTGTCCTGTGTTGAGTAAAGTGATGATAGTGACGAGTATCTGTTGCAACTCATTCATCCCAGGGACGAGTGCATGGAAAAAAACCCCTGAGCTCTGTTTTATATATCTTTGATTGTCTTGTATGATACAAACTCCATAAAAACTTCACTTTTGAAAAGTTGATCCCTTCTATGAAATCATAGAAAAGTTTAATTTCTACAGCTAGACATTCGATTTTTGTTTCTCGAATACTTTATATGGATTGGTTTTTGTATATAAATGCATCGTTCTTCGTGAAATACTCGTTATTTTCCGTTACGCGAACAGCAATCCTGATTTTGAAAGAATGACGAAAGTTACTTTACTCATTAACCAAGATACTGACTTTGAAATTTATTCAATGGTTTTTGGACGTTTTTTTTCTCAGTACATTGTACAGTCAGAATTGCAGATTAAGTCCGCACTTGATAATGGCTATACAGATAAAGACCTAGGTTTCTCGTCAACCAAATGATGGAGCCCCTCAAAATACCTGGATGTACATACTTTCCTATTCTCTAATTGGCAATTATTGAAACCTCATGAAAGGAAATATAGGATAGAACATAAACAAAGAACCATTTTGTTCTTGCCATGGTGTATCTGAGATGGGAGAGATGCCGTGTATACCCGGTCATAACGAGTACCACACTCTAAGCAGAATACCCCTGATCTCTCGTTCTTATAATGCGCTGGCAAATGGTCTACAATGTTGACATAAAATCATATTAAGTACGAAAAGGATAGACTCAGATCTGCCTCCACATTATTTGATGGCAAATCTGGGTCTATATGTTCGCATCTTGTGTCCGCCTTAAACACGAGCGAATACAGTGCATAAAATGTATCTCTCACAGGACTCATCGAACTTGCTGGCATTTAACATGTTATCAGTGGTGGTATTAAAAGGGCTATTGGTTCACATTACCATTTATATATTTGGATGGGATTTTCAACACATAATGGTAATGCTAATTGTGGTTATAGACATATTGAACTTTGCCGAATACCAGTTTGGTCAACTCAAATGGCAGGGTATGTGAATGTAAGTTTATAGGTGAGGTTACGTGCAGATGGATAAGAGGAATAAGTGTAGTCGATTACTGCATCGCATCCTTAGATGCACTCTAAAAAATGACAACATTTAAAATTGTGGAATTTTTGATCTACTATTTTCAGATGAACATACCCCGAAAGCATATTCTTTACAGTGGAAGCACCATTTTTTCCACAAAATATGAACAAATTTAACATACAAACACAACTATTATGAAAGCATTGACTAACTGAGAATAATGACTTGTTTAGAAAATATTAATACAAAAAGATTTAAAGATACGGATTCAGAGCTTGATGCTTGCTTTCATTCCGGTACTGACAGCTCTAAGATTAACAACATAGTTAATAAAACAGAAAACCTTTAAAAAAAAAATGAAGAAAACGAAAAAAAAAAAAAACAACAACAAAAAAACATTTTAATGTATCAAAATAAAATCACCAGACACGAGCAAAATAAAGCCTTGGTTGGATAAAGAATGTAAGGAGGCAAGACATTATCATTCTGATAAAGATATGCATAGTATGCATAGTACTAATAAAAACGTTGAGCCAATTATGAGAATGATGTAAAATCTATTGGAAATTTATTAATAGAAGGCATGTTAAGTACCAAAACAGTACTGCTGATAACGTAAGAACTCTGTAGAGTTCTGATCTCAAACAATTTTGGAAAATTATAAATGAGGGAGAGTCTCATCACAGTAATCTTACAGATGACGATTTGGATGCATTTTATCATTACATAAAATGTTTAACATTATTGCAAACCGTACCTAACTAGGACCATGAACAGCTAAATTCTTGTACTCAAGATCAACTAGATCGATCCTTTAAACTGCTCGATAACTTAAAGCGAGATTGTAAACGCAATTGCATTACATAAAATTAATAAAGATTCTGGACTAGATGATATTCCAAATGAATACACCAAGTACACCCAGCTTTTATGTTAAGCTTTTTAATCTTGTTCTTGATACTGCAATTTTTCCAGATGAATGTTTCACAAATACTTTACAGCCAATCTATAAGAATAAATGTGATAAAAAAAACTCAGAAAACATCAGGTCGATTAGAATATTATGTTATTTGGATAAACATTTTACTGGTATCATTAATTCTAGATTATGTAACTTTTTCATGAATCAAACCAAGTTTTATCTGAATCTCAAACTGGGTTTACAAGGGACTATTCCTCACTTAATAATAGTGATACTTTGTTTAGGCATTTTACAAACTTTTATTTAGCATTGTACATATTTGTTGGGAAGCTATCCCCCAAAATGTCATTTCATTCATTTTAGATAAACGTTTGATTCTGTGTGGCGTGAAGGTATCTGGTAACATTTGCTGAATATTGGTATAGGCGTTAAATGTTTATCACTTATTAAAAATATATACATAGCAATATAAAATTGTGTAAGCGTTCGTCAGGGAGAACATTTGTCTTCATTGTTTTCGTGTTTTATTTCCATATTCTTGAACGATCTGAAAAGTTTTTTTTCGCAGATGATGTTTTATCTGGCCTTCCAACTGTTTCAGAGAACATTGTTGAAGAAGTCAGTATATATTGTAAATTATTTATACTTGTATATGCAGGCGATAATGTTATATTATCAGAATCACCTGAAGGTTTGCAAACTACTTTAAATATAGTTCATGATTACCGCAAGCTATCGAAACCTCAAGAAAATACGACTAAATTTAAAATACTTATGGTCAGTTCTAAAAATGCACAAAATAAAAAAATAAAAAAGACTCTGTTTTGGTAAAGAATTATAAGTAATAGTTAGCACTCGTGTTTATTTGCGTGTTTCATCCGCCAATACCGGAATGTTCTAAGAGCTCGAAAGAGGTAGATACATCAGGGAACAAAATACCTATTCAATGTAAACAAGACGGCGAGAAGAAATAACCTTTCTGAAATTGTGGGTTTCGAAAACACTTAAGTGCTTTAAATATTCCATCTACAATTTTGAAAACAGCTACTTAAAATACACAAGACACCCGAGTCATACAAAGTTTATGGTGAATTAGGCAGATTCCGTCTTTCTGTTTTGATTGAACAAAGAGTGTAACAATTTTCTACAAAAATCTTTTCCAATGAATTTATTAAGTATTCATGCCTTATTTATAAATCTATGTATCAACTAACGATGAAGTATATTTTCCACGGTTAGATTATGTACAATACATTTTGTATAACTCAGGCTTGAACATCAGTCATTTCTATCCATCCATTTGTTATTTTTTGCACTGCTTCAGGATCAATGTCAAGAGGCACGCAAGTCAAATGTGGATAAAAAAAAATATATTTGCCATTTAAATCAAATATTTATCTTGAAAACTATCTGATTGATTTACCTGAAAAATAAAGACAGGCACTATGTAGATTTGAAGTCCCAAATTTTAATTTACAGGTAGAAAAAACTATGCGGAATGCAATAAATTGTGATACATGTTTTATCTGTTTAGAAGTAGAAGTGCATAATGAAATTCATTTTCTATTAATTTGCCCAGTTCTTTATGAAATTAGGAAAATGTACATACTTTCATAATTGTTTAATCATCCAGATAAATACAAACTGATTGGTCTAGTAATAGTCAACACAAGTTATACAATGTTTTTGTTGAATTTTGTACGTTTTTTGTCAAGTGAATCATTCTTCTTGACATTAATATTTGTTTTAAAACCTGATTTGCACGTGTTCTAGGAAAATTGTTTTTCTCTCGTTTTGTATTGTAATCCAAATGATTATGCTTAGATTATTGTTCTGCTCGTTTTATATATATTCCCTGTTTATTACTAATTGTTATTGCCAATGTTTACTTTTATTACGTACATGACCGATTATATTTTATGCTTTCCTTTCATATTTGTATCACTTTTTCTATTTTAGTCGCACTGCTCTCTTGTATGTTTGTATCTCCACATACTGTTGAAACAGTCTGGGAGAATAAATAGTTGAACATAATTAATGATGTTTAGTAGAAAATCTTTAACACTACAAATTAGAAAGGGTTTTTGAAACGACGGACACTTTCAAAATGTTTTTTGTTACTTATCATTTCCCTCTCAGTTCTCTTGCTTAATCTATGGGCGGATCGATGAAACTTTTATTATTATTATTATTATTGAAAAATCAGTCTTTCAAAGTTCGATTTTCGAAGTTAACGCTTTTTAACGGGCGTTTGAAGAAAAAAAAAAACGTGCACCACTTTAGTGATGACCCAGAAATACAGGCCATTATTTTGTGACCTGGTTTGGGATTTTCGCTCTAACGCCAAGAACACGTCCTCTGATGTTCTTGAATATTCGTGGTAGAAAACGATCTAACGCATTGATTTAATCTCCAAAAAAAAAAAAAAAAAATGATGCATCTCATTAGGCATGTTTCGACATCTTTGTTTTCTTCAATAATGCTTCAAAGGCGGAATTCTCAGCCCGAGAATGATGTTTGCAGATAAAATTCTTCTCGTTAGGGCGAGAAGAAACACGAGAGCATTGTTCGCGTGTCAAGAATGGTCTCGCCCATAGACTGAGTACTTAAACTTTGGCTCTGGCCCTAGCCTTTATGTTAGTTTTATGATTAAATCATGTCTCTTCGCAAAATTATATGGACACTTAATACAGATAAACCGGATTAGAACAGTCATACCCATCTTTAAAACAAAATCTTTCACTTCACATAAGAACATAAAGAATGAAGTAACGTAGACAGCGTACCAGATACAGCGTCCATTCATAGCCTCTGGGCAGTGTTGGAAAAGAAAATATGAAATATTTATGGACAGTAGCTAAATGATGAGAAAACAATGTGTCCTAACCAATGGGTTGCATTGAATGCTCGAAATGGAAATTGTATATGCGCAGTCTTCAGCAAAAACGTGTTCATAGACGCAAATTTAGTGTAATAAAAGATAAAACCTCTGTGACACTAATCAACGTTTGGTATACAAAATCTGATAATTGCAGGCAGGCGGCAAAATCAAGGATTTATGATTAATCTTAATTTTGCTAATTTCATAAAGGTTGCAACTTACAAAAATTTACCAAGTTGTTCGATCCAATGTAAGTACTTCACAGACATTCGCGAGCAATCCATGTTGCTGAATTTGAATCTGTCTACAGAACATGTTGTTGAATTTGAATCTGTCAAGGACCGACTACAGAATTATCCTGCATAATCATGAGACGTTGTTTGCAAAAATTGTAATACGTCCCTTTTATCTCTCAAACTTGTTTTCATATTGCCGGCATGTTATATTATGTAGGACTGTAAGAAATCGACAATAAACGATATAACTTGCCGATATTCGTATTGTGTGTGTATCATTCCAGGAAATCGACCACCAGTGGAGCAAATATACGAGTTTTTGCAAAGAAATCAAGACTGGATCATACCTAAATTATTCAGCGGAGCCGACCTAGAGATGGTGGCACACGGATTATCTGGTATGTTGAAATCAATAACGCTTTCAAGCAGAAACAAGTTAACACACACACGCACACACACGCACACACAAATACATGCTTTTCATTTTTTTTAAAGCTCAAGCAATTGTATAAGTAAGTCTTTTTTATGAATACCATTTTGAAACAAATACTTCCAAAAAGCATGCGTTTACATGTATATCGATAACTTCCAATATGTTTTTCCCGAGAATTTACTTTCTCAGAAACATTTACATGTATTTTCGTAATGTAATAGTCAATACTTTTGGGAAACCTTTTTTCCCTCCGAGTTGTATTAGATTAGTTTTATATGGTATGTTAACTGTTTCTGTAAAGTAATGAAATAACACTGCTTGGTCTGGGCTAATAATCATATAAAATGACGAAGAACAAGTTTGGTTCCTGATGGATCGAATTTTTATGGTGCTGATTCTGAAAGGTTGCAGGAGAAAAGCGAGTACGCCCCCAGGGGAACTGATTCATTAATGGTTCAAAAATACACTGGATCTCTAAGCTGTCATATAGAACTCATATGAACAGGTTTTTTTATGAACTGTATTTCAAGCAAATGAATACACATTACCATTAGAGACCTAATCGATATTTCCACAAGCCTGCATACGTTTTGTGCCCATGTAACACACGGCAGTCTCACCTTAAGTAAACCAACCAATGTATTTGTCTGACACCTTATCCTTAATAGTTTTCATAACTGAAATTGTGTTCCTGCTGACTGGTTTCCATCGCAGTTAAACTGGCATTATTCGAACATAGTGTAAAACCATTGCAAATCCATAGGGATTTATATTCTTCAAAGTGCCATTGGCAGTAAAAGCAATTAGGCACTTGAGAAGAAGGAATTATTGTTTCGAATATGTTCAATTTTTTATGAATCAGAAAGAAATAATCTGACATAAAATTACTTTCAGCTATGCATATCGGTAGTACACATTAAGGAAGTTCTGGCGTAACAGTAACATTTTATACTAATGCACTTTTTAGACCACGCACAATATATAAGTAAATGAATACAGAGAGAAATTCTAATTTCAAAACTACCAAAACGCACACTATTCCCACTAGACCAGTCTGACCTGGTTATTTCCCAAATTAAAAAGTTGCTGGACTAGTCTGTCCAGTGGAAACATATATGTAGTCTGTTAATCCTATTATTACCAGTTAGTTTCCTTGAATACAACTATTTACAGTATCAGTACAATATACGCAAATTAACCTACACCATGAACAAAGTATGCGCCACAGATAATGAATTATATATAATGGTTTATATATAAATCCCAATCGCCTAGTAATCTGATGGATTAGCCACCTGTCAGAACCCAGGACTTTGTATTCTCGCGAATCGGTGAGTAGTTAGTACGGCCTAACTTCCGCTGGGGACATGGTCTCAATTTTAACAAGGGGTTGTAACGGTCACGCCTGAGCCCGTCCCTAAAGCCTATCACACTGTTAACTGGGTGTGAAACTATATGTTCCTTGGTTGCAGAGGAACTGCAATATTAAGCAAATCGTATGCCTGGTGACCCGGCTGGGCTTTTCTAACAGTTATGCCAAAAGTTAAATATATAGATTTTTTACCGTTAAAAAAGTAGTTTCTAATTTTTATACATCATAAATAAGATGCAGGTTTGGATAGGATACAAGTGTAGTGAAAGCTAATTGTCCTGAAGAATATCATTCGAGAGAACGAAAGTGTTCATTTGTTGATTTCAAAAATAAAGAAGATATACTCCAATATTTTGGAAAAGAATCAGATTTATCGATTACAGTTATTGATGATAACATTGAAATAAGTAGCATCAAACCTGACAAGGAGATAGTTCAAACAGTGTATGTAGTATGAAGAAGGAACAATTTAAGTATTTCATGTCGGTAAATGCAGAAATATACAGTGCAATTTGAGGATCTCGTAAATTGTACAAGGTAAATTTACAATTTATCGACAAAAACAGAGGCATAATTTATGGAAAACAAAGTTCTGTACAAAACAGCACATGATGACTCAGTATATGATGTAGCTGTTTTAGATTCAAACATAGTAATGGAAAATATGACATAAATTTGAAGTCATTAGTACGTTTCAAAGGATTGAAGAAACGCTGCAAGTTGCTGAAAATAGAGTGCCAGTTTGGCTTGTTGATAATTCCTAGAGACAATTTGAATGGCGTAAAAAATTCTCTGGATATTTTTTCTGTTTTAAATGACCAACAAAGAAGAGAATTTAAGGCATTTTTGCTACGATCCTACAAGTCCGGTTGCAAATATCAATCAATTGTGGCACCAAATTAAGCGGTAAAAAGAAAACAAATACAATGAATTGAAAGAATTGTTAACTAAACAATCTGCCCACATTACACAAGCAAGGGAGAAAACAAATTCACTACAAAAGAGTTTATCTTAGTGTGGATGACCATTGTAATGCAGACATTGTTGACTTGCAAGCGTATAAAATTACAACAATGAACACAAATATATTTTGACAGCGACATATATTTTCTCAAAATAGGCTTGAGCTGAAAAAGGTGAATACAAAAAGGCAAATGACATACACTATGCTTTTATGGAATCTTCAAAGAGTGAAAACCTGAACAAATGCAGTTTTGTGGAGGAAAATAGTTTTATAACAGGAAAGTTAAGGATTTGTTGGAACAAAAACCCCAATTAATACTTATCAACTTGCACAGGCAAAAATGCAGCTGTAGTGGAAAGGTTTAACGGAACCATAAAGACTAGAATGTTCACTCAAATCACCAATCATAGTTATAACATGCTAGATTTTTTTTAACTGCCGTGATTTATACAGAACTTTTATTCTTCGAGTAAACTACTTTTTCCAAATTATACAAATGATCTGTGTTAAAGTAATAGGTGTAAACAAAATATGATGGGTTTCAGACAAGCAAGACCTATGTGTAGACTCGCATATCTTTTATGTGGAGAAGGCTCAGTCTTAACTTTCAGAATAAAAGTTAAGGAAGACGGTCCCTATGTTTTTGCAACAGGTAAGAAATTGCAACTCATAAATGAAATGAGATATGCTATGCATAGCCTTTGTTGTGCTTTTCAGGAAAATAAATGGCAGGAACAGGAGTTATTATTGGAGGAAAATATCTAGCTGTTTAGCATATGCAGGATGGAATCTTGTGTTCAGTTTATTTTACGTGATAAGTTCATGGAAGAAATGCAGAGAAAAACTGCAGAGTTCAATGAAAGCAGAGCAAAGACACTGAATTACTTGAATGAAAGATTGAGAGAACAAGGTTTTCTGACTCGGCATTTAAAAAACGTTGATTATGCTTTTGATCTATATGCATCTACTGAAGGTACCACAAGCTTCGATGCATCTGCTGATCCAGATACATATACTCACGCTAAAAACAAGATAAAACATGAAACACCAGGACAACCTTAACTTAATGATTTCTATCTGCCTTCTGATGAAAAAGTATACATAGTCATTACATTGTGATAGGTGCTAGTGTGTATATTGCTTACATGTTTTGGAGAAAAATGGTACCAAAAGTATGGCTCCTTTTTCAGCACAATAAAAAACAAATGACAACATAAAGTAAACGCATAACTCATTGCAAGCAGGAAAATACCACAGGGAGTTGAATACTTCAATCCAACACATCAATGTATCACATACACCTGGAATGACATTAAACTTGAAAAAAAGTTTACAGATAACAATAGCAAAGCTAGTACCAGTATCTTGGTTGTACGAGAAAGGTAAAAGGATATGTTTTTAATGAAATGATAACAAAAATTATGTATAACACTTGTGAAAGATATTACCATATCCAATGGAAGTGGTGGTCTTTCTCACGTTGAATGACTGCAATATCTTGATGACATACAAAGATGTATAATTTCCAGCATCTGTAAGACCAAAAAGGATTGAACAAGGCACTATGAAAGCTACATTTAAAAAGTTACTATCAAGCGTAGAAAATGCACAAAATACTGGAACATATACAGTTTGCGGTTTACGGTACGAGTGTTACAATACCATTAGTCTTTTAGATTTTAACAGATCATTATAGCCCAAATCCTGGCTCTATTCAATAGGTTTGCAGATTAAACATAACACTTGCAAAATCCTCAGAAGTGAAAGAAGGTTGTAACAAGGATTACAAACTGGAAAACATTTGTCTGGCATATAATACAATTACTTCGGAATCAATTGCACGATCGGTAAATGACAAATTCAGAAATGCAATTGCTATCTTTATGACTACATCACTAAGGAGAGAATTATTGACATAGCAGCCAATACAACTTTGACTAATCTTATGCTTGGTTCGCCCGGAATGAGTCTAAAGGTCGTATTGATACTGTGCAAAATAAGCGGAAAAGTGATCCAGAACATTTTTATTACTCAGAAATAGGGGAAGAAAACACCGTAGAATATCTGTAAATTATAGTCTATTCTCAAGGTGTTCAACTGAGACAAAAATGTATAGAAGCCACAACTTATCTGTTCGATCAACAACCAAATGACACAGAGATTAATAACGTAAGTGTTAAAATTTTATACACTGACCAGTAATTGTGACAGGCTTTATTTAAAGAGAACAAACGAGAACAGATTGCATGGTAGTGGTCAGAAAATTTAAATAACGTTCAACATGTATCCTCCTACAGATAAACAGGAAACAAATGTAAATGCTCGCAAAATGTATATTCATTTGTTTCAGATGCTCTGGTAAACATTACAGCAATCAGTTAAAATCAGTAATATTTTAGGTATGTTTATATATACACATAGAATCTCGTAACATGATAATTTGTGGAGTGGTTAATTTGTAGGTAAACAATCTTTACACAAAATCTGATAGAGTCTAGGTACAAACACTTGTTATCATCTGTAGAATTTGTCTGTTCAACAACACTTACAATAGAAAGTGTTCATTCAAAGACGAAGTGGTTATCATGATAGATCCTGGCGATAAATTAGATAAGTTGTTAGAGCTTCTTGTTGATGCATACAAGGGAACCAATACTTTGTTTCTGACAGATGATTATGGAAATCTTGACGATGGAAAAAAAGCAACTAACCTAGCCAGGCCAGCTTGCTTTCAGTGATTCACATTTTGAAATGTTTCTTTGGGTAATCGTGCAAAAGTAGAAGTAATCAAGGATGTTAGAGTAAAAAAGTGTTTGCATCTTGGGTCGTCTTCTACCGCAAAGACAAATAACCAATGTAAATCTATCTTTATTGAAAACAATCTCGTCAGAGATAATATACAAAGAGATATTGTAGATTAAATAAAGTAAAACAAACGAAACAAACTTTTAATGAGATTTAAGTATCCCTTTGAGTATAAAGTACAAACGTGTATCTAGGAAAATGATTTCAGCACAACGTCCTCCAATCCCCCCCCCAAAAAAAACCCCCAACCCAAAACAAAACAAAAAAAACAAAACAACAAACTTATTTTTTAAAAAGCCACACGCTTGTTATCATACATAGACAAAGCAACTTTACTCATTCTGATGCTGCGCATCGCATGATTGTATGATCTGGGTAGATTAATTTCCTGGTAATTTTAATTGTACGTCTCCAATTTGAATTCTTTTTATTACACATTGTTTGATTCTCTTACAGACTTTTTCATCTTTTGTCTGTTGTAAATGAATAAAGTCTGGACTTGATCCTACAAACTCTTGAATAGGAATAGACGTAAATACATCTTTTAAAATTTGTTCATCTGTTGAACACTTAAAGTGTTTTTACCTACATTTATCGGCACATGCGCCATCAATATAGATTTGTTTAGATGAAGGTACATAAGGAATGACCTTGACATTGACTGAACATCGTTTCTTATCTCGCCATCTTTTTCGAAGTAATATTTTTGATTTGCTTCAACATATCTATGTGGTATTATGATAATTCCAGCTCGTGTTACACTCTCTATTAACAGGAGCATGCCATGGGATGTTAAGGGTTCAAGTTCAACACCTACTATATTTAAACTGATGTCATGTGCTAATCCAGGAGCATTGTAATAATGAGCATAGTTTGGAACTTTTCACACAGAGATTTCTAAATTCCTCAAAAAGGTCTAATAGCATCAATGTATCTTTCTTAACGTAATACTCATGCAGATCTAAAAGTTTTTAGTTTAGAATGTTTCACAACACGTTAAACATAGTAATAATCGTCATTTGATATGTTTTTATAATTTGGAATAGAATAAACCTTTTCCAATGGCGGGATAGCTATTTCATTAAACCTTTCAAAGCTATCAATGTACTGATATGGGTAAATGCCTTTCATAAAATATTTAGACTGCATATGTGTGATCTTTTTCAGTCTTAATTTGAACTTTTCAGCATTAAAATTATTAGCCAATATGTTCTATATAAATTATATAGCTGTCTACATATCTGTTACGACTAGGAGTAATGTAACAAAAAAAAAAAAACAAAAAAAAAAAGAAGACACAAACAAGCTTTCAAGATTTAAAATACAAATCTTTAATTTCCCTAAAATATTATAATATTTCAACAAACAATCAAAGTGAAAGAATTAAAATAACTGACAGTATAGAATATCCTTAATAGTCCTAAATTGTTTTAAAGTTCACTGATCCGGAAGTCAATCCAAATATTCCGAATGTACTATGTTCCGAATGAAGTAACCGTCACTGTACTAATGTGTTAATAAGAATAAACTATATCTAAGTAATCCTTGCGAATATGGAATATCACAAGTTCTAGAAATATTTCCGATAATTCCACGGAGCTGTATAATTATTCAGGTTGAAGAAACAGTACTAATCCAGAATGCACTGTATTTATAATAAATAGATCTCCAAAGAAGAATATCCCACGCACAAACTGAACCAAATTCGTTTATGACCTCTCAATTCAATGTAACTATGAAGAATGTCTAAACACATGATTATTTCCAATAATATAGTCTCCCACTGCGCAGAAACAATAAAACCCATTGCGTCTTTGATAAACAACAGGACATTTCGAAACTTTGCAACCCTCTCCGAACCAATCAGAAACTAGGTTATGCCTGACATCTCCAAGTACTTTTACACAGATAGTCAATAATGTATTGACTCTGAAAAATCATAGAATCTAGGTCAAAAGTTCATACTATCTCACGCGCGGAAAACACGTCGCATGACTAAAGCTACAAGCGACAATTCCAAGTCCAATGTACTCAGTGAAATATTGATCGAGCCTACCTTATGTATACTCACAAGACGACAGCTGTTTAGACTAAGAACAGAGATCATAAACTAATAAACTATACCATTATTAAAAGAAAAATATATATAATTCCGTAACAATATCCAATAGTCCTTTTTACTGCTGTTTCATTTTCTATCTTTCATGAACCTGCCAACTATGAAATCCTTACTGAATTATATGTATTTCACATCGTTGTTCGATTTGACTATTAGCGCTTCATCGGAATCATTTTTAACATTTATTTGGTAAATATATGACTGGCATAACCAGACATATTAAGAATAAATAAAGGTATGTATTTTGCATAACTGTAATTCAAATTACATAAGTTATGTACTAGGCTGGTATACTTGGCTGTTTTGAATATTTCCATCTCACAGATGGAGAATATATATGTTGAGTTGAAATGCTGCTCATCTTCATTTGTGAACACAATAGGGTCTGCATTGTTCGGTCCTAATACTTCAAGCACTAGTTTTGCAATTTTTTTACGTATCGTAACATATTTTAATGCAATATGTTCTTCTCTTAACTATTGATTTATATTTCTTGTTTATTTATTTCGTGGTACACGTACACCCCTGATGGAAGTTTTTTACTTGTTTTGATTGTTCAGGATATGTTACATTGCATATTACAGGTTTGTGGCAGGGATACAATGATACTTTCAAAATCACAATAAATGACATACAGAACATTTAATTACTGTTGATAATTGTAGACTTTTACAACTGACACTCGTTCAGGCATTATATTGTAACACAGTCTTTTGTCTTCTGATAATTTTTCAATTGTATAGACAAAAAATAGGCAGTGTTTACAGTTATGTTTCTGTGCGTAATGTCTGTTTATCTGTGATTACACCATTCTTGAACAAAAGATTTATTTCAACATAGTGATATCTTCCATCTATATAGTCATTATGACCACCATATTGAAATATGTTTAACAAATGAATATGTAATTATCTCTTTATTTTAGTTAATCTAATATGTTTGATGTATGATGGTTAAACTATTTAATAAATATTTACAGATATATCACATTCCTTTGAAAATTTTATAATGTCCAGTATTTTTGCCGGACACCTATCGAAACAATGACTGCATCTCTCAAATTTGCATTTTGATGGCATATGCAGATCGTTTTGTGAGCATTTAAAGCTGATTCCACACTATAGAGAAAACATCTACCATCTTTATTGTTCACATTACCACAATCTTCGAATCCATCCGGCAAATCTATATATGAGTTTTCTCTGAGCAGTGACATCTATCTTGTGCAGTGTAGAATATTCAATCCTTTGATACATTTATTTTGTGCTTTCGCTTATTTCCTATCCAAATTTGATACTTAAAATGTCAAAAAAATGTCAATTACTTTATCCTTTTCACCCCCGTTTGTTTGTTAATAGGTCTGGTTCTATGGTAAAGAAGTTTGTACTCAACCTATTCTCCTTGAATCCAATCGCTAACTCTTAATGAAATTTTGCTGAACCAAATTGTCGAATTATTCTACTAATAATGTGTAAATATGGTTCAATATCATTGAAAACTTCATACAGTTCGTGATTGTTTCCGGCGTAAAATCTGTACTCATGCATAGTTTTCTAAATGAATCTCTTAGCCTTTTCGTTATTATTTTGTTTAAATTCTGTATATTCATCCTTCTTAAATGTTTTCTAGTTGCCTAGCGTAAATAAAAGGAGTATGTACTTTTTCTAAATTGTTTTCGTATTGTCGTATCAAGTATCAAAGTGTTAATTTTAATTTATGTAACTAGAAATACTTCAATATATGTTCAACTACTAATTTGTAAATATGTCAACAAATTAATATATTAAACTTTTGGCATAAATAGCAGATGCGCAGCTTTCTGATCAGATGCTAGCCTTGCTGAATATTTCAGTTCCCCAGCAATCAAGGAGTATAAACTCTAATCGCAACCACCAATTTCACATCCAGTCACCGGTGTGAGGAGTGACCACACTGGACCTTTTCAACTCCCTGTGACCATTGAGGCCATGTCCATAACAGAAATCTGGTCGTACCCTCTAACTGCTTACGAACTATGTGATCCGTCAGGTGGCAAACTCACCAGATCACAAAGCATATAAAAACCATTACCATTGTCGTAGATTATGTTCATGGTGTATGCAAATTTGCAAATATTGTACCGATGCTGTAAAAGCTGTAATAAATGTAATTCACTGGTGATAGCATGATAAACACACTACATATATGTCTCTCTTTGGAAAGACCGGTCTTGTAATATTTTAATTTATTAAATAGCCAAGACAAATTTGTCATGTAATTGTTAGAGTTGTGTACATTTCTTAGAGTTTTAATATTAGAATTTATCGATGTATTTACTTAATTATCTTAGCCCACGCGGATAAAAAAAAGATCGGTAGTCGTAATTATGTTTACTATTACGCCAGACTCTAGAAAGGTGCACTACTCGCATCATTTTAGAGAGCGTCAAGTACACTACTCAAGTCATTTTAGAGAGCATCAAGTACACTACTCACATCATTTTAGAGAGCATCAGGTACACTACTCACAGCGTTTTAGAGAGCGTCAAGTACACTGCTCACATCATTTTAGAGAGCGTCAAGTACACTACTCACATCATTTCAGAGAGCGTCAAGTACACTTCTCACATCATTTTAGAGAGCGTCAAGATCCAAATTGAATTCGCTTCACGGTTAGAATCTATCCAGCGAGGTATCCTTTGATGACTTTAATCACATTGAAATAGTTCAATATATGTTTTTCTGCAACATTATGTAGTCCGCATTGGTAAAATCAGCGCTTACTGCGCTACTAAAAACGATATGATCATTATATTATGGCATCACTTTTTTATAGGATTAAATGACTATGGTTGGGCATTTATCAAAGTGGAAATTTTTACTTAATCACTCACAAAGTAAATATAGTCCGAAGGACATTATGTTAACTTTGTGGGTTTTTAGGTAACAATTTACACTTCGATAAATACCCAACTATCATCATTTAATCCTTACAATTCTAATTTCCTCCTTTCTGTCGTCAAATCAGCAGATTTCATCAAGAAAGCATTCGATTTTAGGTAGCTTTCTTTCATTGGCCTCTTCATACTGAACCAGAATACCTAGCCCCATCTTGGCTAGTCAAGGGTCGTCGGCTCTTATATAGTATTATAGATAGGACAGAGTGTCAGAGCGAGTCGTAGCAGTGATCTGAAGAACTTTGCCACTCGGATTGAATTTAAAAAAAAAAAAAATTGCCAGGCTATTGTTTTTTTTTTAACATTAAATGTAGGTCTGGCACCTGCTGTTTTAACATTCGTTGTTCTTGCTTTCTCCGCATTTCGACTTTTCAAAACCATACTCGTGTCCATTATTAGTGAAATCCCCTGCGGTCACATCATATGACCATGACCTTCAATAACAGCTGGTGAAACATTGTCAACGCAAAAATGCAGTGATTTATGACTGCAGAGTGGCTCTCAAAGCCTGCCATCTGCTTTGTTTGGCTACAGAGGTGAGTGTTGGAGAGCAGGAAGGACTGTGCGACTACATTGTTTGAACTTTTAATCGGCGATAGTATATGGGGTTGCAAATTTTGATCTGAAATCACGAGGGTGGGAGGCTTGTTGCTATTATTTTGGTGTGAGCAGTTGGCATAGACAAAGCTTCACCTAAAATGCCCTGGATACTAACTGGGAACCTAAAGCGATCATCCTTAAGTATTCTGGATACTGACTGGGAACCGAAAGCGATCATCCTTAAGTACTCTGGATACTGACTGGGAACCGAAAGCGATCATCCTTAAGTACTCTGGATACTGACTGGGAAGCGACATCGATCGTCCTTAAGTACTCTGGATACTGACTGGGAACCGAAAGCGATCATCCTTAAGTACTCTGGATACTGACTGGGAACCGGAAGCGATCATCCTTAAGTACTCTGGATACTGACTGGGAACATGAAGCAATCATCCTTAAGTACTCTGGATACTGACTAGGAACCGAAGCGATCATCCTTAAGTACTCTGGATACTGACTGGGAACCGAAAGCGATCATCCTTAAGTACTGGATACTGACTGGGAACCAAAAGCGATCATCCTTAAGTACTCTGGATACTGACTGGGAACCGAAAGCGATCATCCTTAAGTACTCTGGATACTGACTGGGAACCGAAAGCGATCATCCTTAAGTACTCTGGATACTGACTGGGAACCGAAAGCTATCATCCTTAAGTAGTGTCAGACGCGTGTAACTATCTTTATATTATACATTTTACGAATACTTTATCACTCTAGATATTTTGATCAAATTCATCACCATAGGAGGTGTTATTAATCTCATGGTCGTTCAGCATGGTTTGGTATTTATGTCTTTTAAGAGATAAAGTGTTATATACATTCGCTTTCTGGACACATTAGTAGATTAACTATCCCTATATTTGTATGAGTTTATTGCGATTTTTGCGACTGTTGATACTAGCGAAGTGCGGTAAAGATAGTAAATTAAACTGCATTGAGTTATCACTTCAAGCTGTGAACAGGAGAATATGCGACTACGTAAATTAGAACAAATATGGTAGCCACTTGAGGAAAGGAAACTCTTTAACTAGTAGATAGGGTAAATTTGTATGTATTAACATTTGTGTTTCTTAGCAACTCACTAAATTTGTATGTATTAACATTTGTGTTTCTTAGCAACTCACAAATTTGTATATATTAACATTGTTGAGATACCTATTCCTTATATATTGTTTTCTTATTTCAGCAAAATATTGATATTGAAAATATAAGGAAAGTCATCACCTATATCCAGTGAGGCACGTGTTCTTGCAGATATATCTAAATTTTGCCACCTTCCACTTTCATTGAGAAACCTATGAGTACCGAACTTGGTTAAAATTATTCAATACTTTTGAGACATATATGTTAAAAAGGGTTAAAAAATAAAACATATTTTAAAATATCCGATAAGTTCTACTTTTGGAGGAATCTAAAACACATGAATGCCAGGTTTCTATATATTGATCTTTCAGTGTCATTGTGACTGTTTTCTTTAGCTAAGTACACAAAATGTGTTTGATAAAAGAAAGCCATTTAAAATTGCATACTCCAGCAGCCGCAGTTATAGATTAACGGAATCTAATCTGTAAAGTGTAGTGATGGAAATACCACTAAGTGGGTCAATATTCGTGGGCATCAACGAGGCTTTGCCGAGTTCCTGATAATGAGTTATCATGGGTTATATTTTCTTATCCACATCAGTTTTCAAAATTGATCTTTCTTTTGTGCCGTATAGGTGGGTGGATGGGTGGAGCCCCCCCCCCCCAACCAAAAAAAAAAACAACAAAACAAACAACCAAACGGGTACTCGTACAGATGAAGCACTGAAAGGGGAAAAATATCCATTTAAAACTTTCTGCGTAATAAAAAATATTCGTTTGCGCAGAAGATTAAACTAGAAAAATGTGGTTAAAACTTAGATGAATAGCTTAGTTCTAAAACGAAACCAAGAAAAAACATAACAAGACGTATGGACGTGATTAAATCATAGAAACAAATCTGAGTAGTGATGCGCAATTTAAAATGCTCTATTCTGATGTCATGTAGGGTAGGATAAGAGTCACGTGAGGTGGGATAATCCAGCATGAGTGTCATACAAGGGACAAAACAGTCCTGCACATATGGAAATGCAAGAAAGATGTAATGAGTAAAATGTACTAGGATATCTTCCAGAGCTGGATAATAGATATCGAAAATCTCCCCAGGAGAAAATGTAGTCAGAAGAATTAAGTTAATAAACAATACTAACACTTCGTGTTAAATTTCCATCTTAAATTCATTCACTAATTCATTATTAATCTATATTTTTCCAGTTGCAACAAACTTGCAGGACTTAGCAGTGAGAGTGGGAATCAGCCCAAAAGATCAGCGGAATTTGGAGGAGGTGTTTATGGCCGTGACGGAGGGAGATGAACGTCCCTTACTCAGGCTTGGAATGCCGCGGTCCAGCTGGTACGACGTACAGTTCATGCTTAACAAGCTTATACAAGGAGGTCTCGGCTTATAGTGGCCAATACACGGGAAACACGTACAGGGCGGACACCTGTCAATTACAGACTAACGATGCCCACTAGACTCCGCCATATTCTACCAACACAGCTATAAATAAAAGGACTATATTTTGTGCATAAAATGTTAGATTTAACTTGCTACGTTCATTCAGCTGAAAAAAAAGAAAATAAGCTTTAATTGTAGTCTGACAGACATACGTTAACGTAAGAAAGAATTAATGTTTTAAATTCCATACGAAGATTGCAGTATAAATTAACGATGGTAAATGGGTTGTTTAAACTAAAAAGGACTGCCTAGATATAGGATTTGGTATCAGCGAATACATGTAAAATATACTGAATTCTTCCTGTTGATTTCATTACTCCGTATTTTATGTATCCGTGTGTGTTTATGAAACTGAACTGAAGCCCAAAGCAGCTATTTTTAACATTGTTTTTAATTATAAAGTACTTAATTAATCTAGTCAGAAGTCCATACATACTTACCCCAGTTTCCATTAATATCATTACTTATATTGCAGAATCACGAACTAATGTTAGATACACTGTAAGCCCAGAGCACCTGTATTTTATTCATAGTTTGATGAAAACAAGATCACACATCAATTCTAACTGTTTTCTTCTGTGTCAATTTTCAACACTCTTAGAGACTTCGCTGATAATAGAAAAAATACTTAAAGAATTTTACAAGCTTGGTTGGTTCTTCACTGTTGACCAAATAATCTTACCGAATCAACATATGATAGAATGTTTTTTGCGCCATGAACGAAACCAATCTAGAAAGCAGAAGTAACTTTTTGATAAATGAAGCGGATCTTGTACAAGTGCTCATTTTAAATGAAATTTGTAAACTGAACTGAAGCCCCAAGCAGCTATTATAAGAATTATAAACTACCTAATTAATCTAGTCAGAAGCCCAGAAATACTTGCATTAGTCTTAATACTTACCCCAGTTTCAGTTAATTTTCCATTAATATCATTATTAGCATTGCAGAATCACGAACTAATGTTCATTGGAATTATTCAACGAGTTGCATAAGATTCATCTGAAATAAACACAAAAACGTAAGATTCTTAACATTAATTCCCATGTGTACTTTTAGGGTACTTATGGATTTCATGGATGATATTCACACATATGCCTTGTGTGACGTCAGAACGAAGTGTATCAGTGTGTTCTACCGGATATACATAACAGGTTCATAAAATCACATTTCAATAAGATAATAATTTCCTAGCGGCCCTTTATCTGTTTTTCAGTAATCAAGATCGGCATATGAATTTTAAGTGTAACAATATGTATAGGTGCTCTGTATGGAAAATATATTTTCAAACATATTTATACAGTTGTCCGATAGTATTTATCCAAAATATGAAATATTTGATGCGAAAAATTGAACAATAACCGCAAAAAGTTTTCAGTATCAACAAGCCATCGGCATTCATGTTAGCAGTGTAACAGGACCATCTGCTTCTCCACGCGAAATATGAATAATTATAAATTAATTTGTATTTATTTACTTGTTCACTGCAATTCGCGTTTTAATTGCAAATTATGTCTGCTTCAATAGTTCCAGGCCTCAATTCACCAACACAAGCCTTAAGTCTAGACTTAAAATACCCGATTGGTCAATTTTAAGTTGGACATAAATGTCAGCCAATCCGTTTGCTGGATACTAAACTTAAATTCTAAGTCCAGACTTAAGTTCTATTGGTGTAATTGAGGCTAGGTTTTGTAACGAAATCAACCTTAGAGCTGCATTGTCTTCGAAATACTATGTAAAACTGAAATAATGGACGTACTCTGAATACTATTCATGGTACTTTTTACCTTGAAAATCCAGTCAGATTGCCCATTGTGGTTATTTCATCTTAAACGGGAACCCCACGCTTACTTTTTATCGATAGTATTTTGAAATAGTCATTGACGGGAGTTTTCCACAAATGTGCACGCACCGTATTATCGCTGTTTTTAAATATTCCACTGTTAGTAGTCGACATTGTTGTGACCCTGTACAACAGAATATATACAGGTGCAGTATTGTCATTCTTAGATGGGAGACACCTTTAAACTACTTATAAGAAAATGTCGCCATCCAAATGATGTTGCCTGCTGATGATGAATGACTTTCAGCGTAATGTATGAAGTCAACTCATTATAGTAAACTCGGGAATATGGTCCACACTTTTCCTTAGATTTCACGCCTGTGTCAGACACGTATGTTGTCTTTTTATATAAAATTTTTCACTTTATACGTTTAACCAGAATTTTGTCGAAACTTAGGTAAACTTCGTGAAATATATTAGTGGTAAAGTAAGATGATGGCATTTTGCTATTAAATGCCGTCTTTATTAATTTATAAATCTTTGGAGTGATGAACTCTCTTTCTCTCTCTTTCTCTCTCTGATGTTAAAGAAATCATATTTACACTTGTATTTGTTATAAATGTTATTTTTCAGCTGAATTGTGAAGAACGTTTATGTAAAAAGGATAATTAAATAGATACAATAAATATGTCCCTTTAATTCTATGCTTTCATCAGACTAATTGGGGTGATATTCTTGCAACGTTTTAAATTGCCATGTCTCTAATCCTATATCAAATAATGTGTCTACTGAGAACTATGTTTCAAACAGCAAATCAATATCTTTTTCCTCAGGTATATTGCTTATTGAGCATTATTCTCAATAAAAGTTTAAATATTTTATATTTACATGTGTGGCAAATAGATATATGAACTTTTGCATGAATAGTCAATAACAAAATATGATAGATACTAATATATTCAGATATGGTGAAGTCGAAGTAGATGATGAAAATTGATCAGTTTGAAATGAAATGAAAATAATATTATGCATACTCTAAAACTATGGGTAAGTTTTTGTTTTCTTGTTCTTCTTCGTTGTAATGTATTTCACAGAGCAAATATGTTTTCTTTCTTTCTTTCGTTTTAACTGAGAATGAATAATTCTTCTACTTTCAAACCGTAATTACCCAGCTATAAACAACATCTCAGCCTGATTCCGAGGTCATGCATTCCAATTTAGTCTACACATAAAACTGGGTCCTCCTAAAATAATAAATTTGTGAGGTTTTTATATCCTAAACTGAAATTTTGTTCGTTAAATATTTGCGTGATGTGATTTTCTCTTGTAATTTACAAGCTATGAGTTATTTGCTGGGAAATCTGAAGTTTTCGTCATTTTTTAAAAGATGAAATATATCTTAAGAAGGCCCATGTTGACTACACTAAATTCTTGATAAATGTATGAAATTATAGTGACAAATAGCTTAAAAATCGAGGACGAATAACAAACTTTTTAAAGATATTTTCAGTGCAACTTTAGTCTAGATGGAACTTTTAAAAATGTAATGCACCTTGTCAGAAACGAAGTATATGGTTTTAGCTGTTAGTTTTTTTTTTCTCTCTCTCTCTCTCTCTCTCTCTCTCTCACACACACACACACACACACACACACACACACACACACACACAAATCAAAAGTGACGAAATGAAATTTATTACATACCCATTTAATCTTACATGCTTGATCTGGCATTCGATACAGCTGTTCAATCCGTATTTCGTATCAAACACCCATATTGGAACTAATTAAGTGTCTCCTTTGACGTCCGCACGTAGATATTTTTTAGACGCAGTGAATTGAACTTTTATAAATAACAAATTGTGCTGAATTTCATTAATACTGTAAAGCTAATACTATTTTGAAAGCATAAAAGAGGGGGTATATATAAAATACAAAACCCCATTCGCGTTTTGTTCTGAGTCGTAGGAAAGAACTCGTTTGACATGGCTTATGAATACGTCTCGGCCTGACGGCCTCGACTTATCCATTCTTTCCGCAGACTCAGAACAAAACACGTATGTAGTTTTGTGTATTTAGTATTTAGTTGGTACACTTTGCATATAATGTGTGCAGTTTAATATTCTTGATATGCAACACGTAACATATCACTTTCTGTGAATCTAAATGGTCCAAATAAGCCCATGAAATTATTGCGCAGCATTCTTATTATTGATTGGCTGCGACCGTGGGAATTTTCCTTGCCCTGCCTTCTGGAACTTTTTTTTGTTGTACTGTTACTATCAACAATATGGGAAAAACGATCGACTATCACAAAAACGCACAGTAGTGGTTACGTATGTCGGAATATGGCCATTTACCCTACGTGGAATTCTCCGAATGTAAAAGTAGAACATGAATACTTTTGCACCCCACTCGTTGAATAATTTCCAGCCTTTGCTCGCCAAGGTTCGCAGAAGCTGGGCATTATTCAGCTCGTTTCATAAATTTAATAATAAATCATCACCCATTTCAGATCCTCTATTTATTACATGACTACTGTGTTATTTACGTTAATATACCCATATCTTAATTGTTACATATGTAACACGTGTAACAACATCTCATGACCTCACAAAATGACGTCATAACGTCACACAAAGGAAAGTTGTAACGACCGAGGCATCGGAATGTATTTCAAACCCATTTCACTACACTTTTCTGTGGTTGGGTCAAATAAAATCAGTATTTTTTTCATGGAATAAAATAGAATCTTACATTTGTGTTGATTTCAAATGAAATTTATGAAAACTCGCCAGGCTGGCATAAGATACAAATTACAGGACGCGTTTCATACATTTAATCAGAAATAAGCACTCCTGTAAGATGCACTATATATTTGTTGGCATCAAATAAGCAGCAACCCAACAAAAAATCGACCATTTGACTCCTCAGAAAATTAAATGTACAATGCTCTGCCTACTCATACAAATCTATGTCTTTAAAAGCCAGCGTTTTTCTATCAAAAATAACTTGGTGGATGACATAGGACGTTTTATTAGCTATAATTCCTGTTTAATAAAAATGTCACGTGGTCAGCCTGATGTTTGGGAGGCAGGGATCATTCGTTTTGTTACGTAAGTATACAAGTACGCAAACTGATGATAATAGGTTATAGGAATTTAACCGAGTTTGTTAAAAAGAGCAAATAACGAGCGAATGCTGCTCCCATCAGGTTGCTGGAAACTAACTTTGCTTGATTATCAGTTATATATATATATATATATATATATATATATATATATATATATATATATATATCTATATATATATATATATATATATATATATAAATTTGTAAATTCAACAGGATATCAGTTATGTTCATCCTTTATTCCTTCAAGAGCTTTCGCATCATCATCATATATGCTCTTCGGGGAGATGCATTATACTTTCAATGTATTTGTGTGAATAAACAATTTGACATCATTGTTATGTCAGTTACGTCCTTGTTTATAGGGCGAGATATAAACAACTTCTTAGCATCTATATACAACAATTGTATACAAAAACATATTTGTAAGACTGAAGAAATTACGAAACACCCTTCAGATTATCGATATTATGATGTTATCGATAGCAAAGAAGACTCGAAATCAAGGGATACATGAGTTTTATGTAGCTGTGCACAGCGGTCTTGTAAGGATCATCCATGCTAGTAGGGGTGGGGGTGGGGTAGGGTTGAGGAAGTGTGAGTAAAGGGTAGGTCGTAGGAAAAAATGAATTTAAGAACCTTAAAACCCGGGAACGTGCCACCTTGCAACATTTTGTTCTTGATGTATTTGTTACTTGTCTGTGGCAGACATAATATCCTAAGCCCTAACTAATACTTCGTATTTCTTTTCAATTAGATTTGTGTAAATAAGCTTCAGAAAAGACTATATCTAGATCTTTGTTATATTTATTGAAAGAGTGTATTTTTAAATAGTCCTGTGTCAACTTTAAGAAAGCCTCCGTAAACCAAAATATTATATATTTTTACTTGTGTTAGATGAATTTTCAGTGCTCTCTATACTCTGTACTCACTACATTTTGTTTAGAAAAACACAAACATAGCAAACATTATATTTGGTTGGAGGACAAAGACAAGTGACACTTCTATCGGTTATACTTTGATTGTTTCTGTTACATACCTTCTGTTATACAACTGTTGTCTAGAAAAGTACTGAAATAAACTATTATCTTTGTTGACAATTTCTTAGAATCTCTACCCTCTCCCCTTCCTTTTTATCGTTTTGTAATACTTTCTTTCTGACTGAATAACATTTATTCAGATCTCCATCGCCATGTCTCGGAAGAAAATGTTGAGTCTATGGGATTCTCACTGATCGTTTCGTATAAGATTATGAGACGTAACCTCTCTTTACCACCAGAGATACTTACCTCCAGCACTTGGGGGTGAATAGACTTTTTTCTCAGAAATTTAGAGAACTACTTTTACATCCCTTCCGTGGGACTTAAACAAGGGGTAGTGATGGTTTTCTTACACAAGAGAGAGAGAGAGAGAGAGAGAGAGAGAGAGAGAGAGAGAGAGAGAGAGAGAGATAGAGACAGACAGACAGACCAACAGAGAGAGAGAGAGAATAAATGAAGTATTTTCACAGAATTGTATCTATCTCATCATTTCTGTCAGGCGCTCAACCAGTTGTGGGTTGCAATTAAGGTGCATTTCCAGAAGTCACGCCCTATATTGTTTCCTGGAGGAAAAATTATGTTGCATATTTATGATAATTTGGAAAGGTTTAGATACTAACCGTACAACCGATAATACATACGTACATACAGACAAATATATATTTTATTACAGTCACACTTCATATACATTCAAAGGTATAAAATCATCAAAGAAAACTACATAATAAAATACATGTGGCACTCGAGATAGAGTTATCAGAGACTTTTAAAGGTTGAAAATCTATAATATATTGACTGTGCATGCGTACACGAATGCATATACCGTTGTCATTGTATGTGGTTATGCCTCAGAGGTAGGAGAGAATCAGAGAGTGGAATTAATGGTGTTTCCCGGGATAGGCTTAGTTGCAGATTTCTCATAGAAACACAGGAAATTCTTAAATCAGGGTTTATGTATCATCAGCTTGTAAGTCTTTGCGATTCTTATTTTGAATGCAACGGTAGTGAAGAAAATTAAAAGTAAAACATCAAAGTGATATTTCTTAACGTGACAGGGGATACATTTGTACCTGAAAGAGTAAAAAGCCCTACACAGTATTTCATTGATATGATTATTTCTTTTTAAAGAAGTTGAACCATAGTTATGGAAAATAATTGGCAGAAAAAATAGAGATTTAGGCTCACTAAAATTCCAGCTTGATTTATCTATTAAACTCAGAACAGCAGATAGTACGTACCGATTAATTCGTGTAGATTGATATCACAGAGAGAAAGCTACAAACATAATGAACAGAAACGAAAGAGAAAGAAAAGTTCAAGAAATGCTTGATAAACTGCACATCAACTTTGGGTTGGAAATAGATTTAGATACAAAATGGTTTTTGAGTAAATACATTTTTTAAAATTTACGTGTATACAGATTTACGCCATTACGAGGAGATTCATATGTAGATTTACCAAAATGAACAAAAGATTAAAAAAAAGCTTGCCTTAAGATACAAAATAGAGACAATAACTGTTTTCTTCATAGAATAGAGTCAATTATAAACCCATCTAGTGATCATCCGTATAAAGCACAAAATTATAACCTTGATAAATATAAACATTAGTTTAATAAAAGCCCAATAAATATACATAAATTGAAACTGAATATAATATATATTTCAGTGTATATTAACCACTAGACGAGGAGGATTCCGGAATCCCTGAAGCCGGGACCGCTTAGCATAATTTTTTGTGCCAGTTAGAGTAATAGAAAGAGAAATAGGCATTCACGTAATTATTCTGATAATATATAATGAAGATAACTATCATTATTGTGGAATAATGGATTTTATCAAAATTGGTATCGTCTGAAGTTAACAAAAAAAAAAAAAAAACCACTGTAAAAACATTTATGCAATAAAGTGCTATAACTTTTTAAAATTCTGAACTAAAATTAGAACGGCACAAAATAGTATGAAATAAATCAGCTAACAAAATCATAATAGACATACTGCCAGAATTTTAAAGTATTATTGAGCCGCTAAGTAATTGCAATCAGAACTCAGATACATCATAGACAGTAGAAACAGCAAAACACACGATAGCAGGATTTTGTCTAAATCTATTAACTATAACAGTGAATCAACTCACAAGAAATATGAGCCTACAGTTTACAGAGATTGTATAACAAAATATTACGAATATTTACAATCGATTTCAGAAACTTTTTATGAGGAACTAAGATCAAGAAACGCTGCCAAATTGATATTCACTAATAAAGAAAAAAATCATTATAATTCAACAAATATATGTCATATCTGTGAAAAGGAGATTAATAAGGAAGCAGTGCCATCAACGCCCACGTCCTACTCAGGTATAGACGAAGTTGATGATGAAACTGACTCTTTAACAGGCTTTGCCGTAGATGGGTCGTCTGATAGCTTCGCTAGGACTGCTTCGTCCGGCAACTGCAGCATAAAACATCATGATCACCTAACTGGAAAATACACAGGTACTTCAAATCGAAATTATAATTTAATTTATAAATATCCAAAATATATTCCACTATTTATTAATACTTTATCTAGATACGACTCTTATCTGATTAAAAAGGCCTTAGTAAAAAAAACGATCCAAATCAAGTAGTATCAATAATACCAAGTAATGATGTGAAAAATATATTTCCTTTAGTGACAAATTTATATAAACAGCAAAGAGGTTCTAATAAAAAGAACAAAAAGATTTCTAGATAGTTATCGGTTTATTGGTTAATCACTAGGTCAACTTGCTAAAAATCTAAACGATGATAAATGAATAGAAACAATGAAAGAAAGTAGATTATCCAAAGATAACAGCCCTGAAGCATGTTCAAGAGTCATGACGTCGTACTTACGTGGCAAATTTAAGACAGAAGAAAATTTTGCCATAAAGATATTTATCCATACGAATATATTGATTCATTTGAAAAATGTAATGAAGCTTAAGTACGACCAATTGAGAAATTTTATTCAAAGCGAACTGAATCAGGAATTAACGAAGAGGATTAGCAGCATGTTAAATATGTCATGAAATACTTCAAATTAAATCCGTCACGACTACTACTTAAAGAAAGATATTTTAATGTTATGTGATATTTTTGAAGTGTTTGGAAATAACTAAGGTAGAATCAGAATTGCTTACAGATTATGATATGTTTCTAATGACTGAATCTGGAATAGAGGAGGAATAAGTATGATGCCTAATAGATATAACAAAGCAAATCATGAGTATTATATGGATAGTCAATTCTTGTTACGTGACGGTGAAGGTAAAATAAGAAATGTTGGAGGATAGGATTCATCAAGGTCAAGATCATATATTATGTATAAAATTGCAGCACTTTATAAGGATAGGCCATGTGTCAACCAATGCCAACTAATGAAACGAATAGAACCTAATGGAATATTGTCTTGGAGTGACATTATAAAACTGGAGGAATGTTAGAGATATATTTAAATATACCAACGCATTGACACGACTATTTTATACATTATCCCTCGGACCAGAAAACTAATTCTTAATAAGGATGATTTATCTTCATTACAGAAGAAATTAATAGATGATAAAAGGGTACAAAACCTTCAGTAGCAAAATTATTATCTACGTTAAAAAAGAAAGAAAGATATATTATTTACTATCGTAATTTGATATTGTATGTTCATCTGGAAATAAAACCAAACAAATATAGATAGAGCAGTTATATGCGATCTAGAGCTATAGCTAAAACCATAAATAGAACTGAGTACATCTTGAAGAGCAAAAGCAACTAATGAGTTTGAAAAGGACTTTTTTAAGTTAATGAATACTGCTCAAAACAGATGAAAAATTTTAGAAAGAGACCTAATGTAAAAATATGTACTGACTCTAATAAATATTTTATACTTTAAAGGGATATTTCATTTGCAAGAAGAACAATAAATTATGAAAATATCGTATTAGTTGTTTTAATGAAGAAGAAAATAAACGCAATCAAACCAATTTAGAGTGGCTTTTCAGAGCTAGAAGAAAATAAATCTCTTATGTATAACTTCTAGTACAACAATCCTCAGGACAAATATGGCGATACAATGAAACTTTGAATGACTGACACATATTATCTGTGCACAAGTGTTGAAATATACAACTTCTACTATTAATGAAAGAAAATATAAACGTTTACGACACAGGCGATGTCAAAAGTGATAATATGTATTCAATGCTACTAGCTAACAAGAAAGTTGTTGGATTGTTCAAAAATGGCAGGAATGGTATTCCAATAGAAGAATTATTTTGTGGTCTTGGAAGTAAGCTACCGTATATACTCGCGTATAACCCGGGACCAAATGCAAACAACATAGACCCTGATCTGCCGTCGCATAATGAGCAGGCAGGTCATGGTCAATGTTGTTTGTTCTACTGATTAGTCCTTACAAACTGCATAGACTCAGATCGGCGGCCTCATTATGCGACGGCAGATCTGGGTCTATGCAGTTTGCAGTTGGATGCAATTATACGCGAGTATATACGGTATAAGCATTTAGGACCGACATAGGAGAAACAAATATCCAAGGGCAATAAGATATCTGTTGTTAAAAAGAATCTAAAATTAGATATGGTCAAAGATTGTGTATTTAACCAAACTGTAAATCATTAGAAGATGAGTTTAATTAGATCCCTCCATCACGAGATATAGAATGTCAAGATAAATAATTTAGCTCTTTAACCATATGATGATAAATGTTATTTAGTTGATAAGATAAATACTTTACCTTATGGTCACTATTCTCATGGGAGTCTAGCTTGTTAATCTTCTACATTGTAATCAAACATATATTCCATCCTCATTAAAAGTTTATTTCCTTTGTTTTCTTTTCACGTTTCAACTATTTCATCTATAATAACTGCTGTACTACATTATTTTAATTTAAAATGTTTTCCATAGACTTTTTATCTTTTTGGCAAAAGACTGCTATAGCTCTAACATTTTCACAAAGATCCTTTACGATAGGTTTATGATTTTGTACTATTACCAAAAAAGATATTGCATAATCCCTACCACTGACTGCTAGCGTTATTAAGTTCATTGATTTCTTTTTTACTTCATTTACATTCGAACAATCAACTATACGAAACAAAGTACTAGTATTAGATTCCTGGTATACACTAATAAATTAATCTAGCCATTTAACTAATTTATCAACTTGGTCTAATAGAATTATATTGTCGTCTTTAAAAAGCCATTTTATGCTGTAAGTCTTATTGTGCACAAGTGTTGGACAGATAGTTACAGTAAAATCAAGCATGTTTTATATTCTGTTTCAATAAAATCTGGTGCAAACTTTTGTCACTCCTCAATTTGCAACACCGCATATTATTATATTATGAGGTTCTTTTAGGGACATTTAGTAGTTAGTAATCAGGACTGCTTCACAGGACGAGACGGGACATGGATGTCAGGACTATCAGGCTTTGCCAGTTCCTAGAAGAGAATAGATTTTAAATGGTTGTTCTGAATATTAACCTGTGCATCAGAAACAAAACAATATAAATTTTGCGTGCATCTACATTTCCGTTTCCGTTTATCTGTAGCTGTGTTCCTTGTTGAATATTTGCTAATTTATGTCCTGTTCCATGTAACGTATTATCATGTGTACTTTTTAAGTCCAACCATAAATAGTGGTGATCAGTATAAAAATTGTTTACACTAAAATTACTAATATGACTGTCTTTTTGTTGTTCATCGCAGAAAAATGTACATGCTTCTGTAAAGTGCTGATCCAACATATATCCTTGTGAATAAAATTTGTTAGGTCATTTTTCCACAATAATCATTATTTTTTCTATTCCTGGATTTAAATGCATCCCATAATCAGTTTATCTGCCCTTTTTGCAGAGTATTTAAGATTCCTTTAAGGCTTATTCTTGGTGAATCGAGTATTACATTTTTTAAAAGCCGTATTAGCAGCTATATCAATAATTCTCACTCTTATGATATAATAATTAAAGAAAACAATTACATTTCTGTACTTATTTAATATAGAGTTAGTCAATAGCTCAGAAGCAACCGTATCGTATTGGAGGCAAATATTCTTCAATTCATGATGTTGGTGTGCACCTTGTATCACTTCCGATGCTTTTTCCAAAGTGATCATGACTCTCAAATCCCGAGGAAGGTCATAAAGATACATCGGACAATGATCTGTAAGTATCTGAAAATCGAGTTTTATTATAAATTTCTTTGATGATACAATAAACTGAATACCTTCTCTGCCAGTGTTTAATGCGTTAGCTGCTCCTGACTTCACATTCTCAGATTTGCATAAGTTAGTGCTCTATTTTATTTGTACTCACAGACGCTGGAAACTACAAATCTTTATACGTCATTACAATGTCATAACCGTGCAGCTTGAAAATATCATCATTACCGTAAGAAAAGGTTATGTCCTTAAGTAGCATTCTTACAAGATTGTTTACAACCGAATTATTTGCATCTCTTTTAGCCTTTACATCGAACAACAAGAAAGAACTACAATTACAACATTAGGTCCTAGCCTAGGTATTACAACTTGTACGTGTTGTTCAGGTTTTAACTACTTGGAGAGTGTGTAATACAATGATGTGTTGGATTCAGATGCTTAACACACTAAGGTGGTTGTTTATTTGTGAGGAGTTATATATTTTCCATAGGTTGCTATATTTCCTATTTATTTAGTTAACTTTAGTTTATACTTATTTTAGGACGCATACGAACTTTAAGAACTTGTTAGCTTCTCTCACGCTTTCTCTCACTCTTATGTCTTTGCCAGGTGAGTAGTATTCACCGCATGGATAATGTTATTCACTGCATAGGTAATTATGTACTCATAAGTTATCTGCTTATGAGAAGGATTATATTTAAAAAAAAAAAAACAAGTTTAGAATGTATTACGATTATCTAAAGTGTAAATAGCGGTAGGATTAGTAGACGAATATAAAGAAAAAGTTTCATCCAAGATTATTTAACTTCTGCGTAACCAAGCCTTGCCCTCTTAATCCATGATTTAAGTAATCTAGTGACTTTGTTCTGATTTCATTGAACTCATTAGCTTTGTCTGCATTTCTTCATGTGTTTTATCATGACTTGTTCTTTCTTCATCAGTTCAATCAAAATCAAATACTTTAAACAGATAATTACCTCCTATGAATGCTAAAGCATTAGCAATTTCTCCCCGATTACTGATGCCATTTAGTGGTAGTAAATTTTGTATGCTACCTCCAATATCAAAACTGAGTTTCATAAAATCAGGAATATTATCTCCAACACTTCTAACTGAAAGCATTATATATTGTTTTCCTTCAAAATATCATGAATTTGTATATATATATATATATATATATATATATATATATATATATATATATATATATCCGATGTTCATTAGTTTCATTTGTCTTAATCCAGTTTCTTTATCTAGTTCATATGCAAGAGTTGTATTACTGAGCACTAATACAATATATAAATAATCTATAAATTAAACTTTAGTTTTGGCCCCAGTGGGTAAGTTTATTAAAATTGTATAGAAACCTGATATATTTATTTTAATAGGACAAAAGTCTTTTAAACCTATAATGTAGTCAGCAAAATTTGCTGGAGCATGGACAAATCCTTGAAAAGTAGGTAATGTTTATGGTGTAATCTGAGGATTAAAAATTTTGAAAAAGCATTTTACAATAAATTTTGTAGCTTCTGTATATATATATATATATATATATATATATATATATATATATATATATATATATATATATATATATATATAATAAGCATATTGATCTATATTTGTTTTAATATAAATAAATAACAAATATTGATGTATAAAACAGAGAGCAATAGCATTCCAGGTAGTTCAGGACTTAATTTATTTATCAAGCTAGTATATTCACCCAACATTTTTTTTATTAATCGCAACACTTGTAGTATTTAGTGCAATACTATTGAATCCCATTTCTTCGTTTATTTCAGTTAATGATTCCTCTAGTTCTGATTTAACTGAATCAATTCTTTCACTTAATGGTAAAGTCTTTTTATGTACATCATCATTAATTTCTTGCTTTATTGCATTTTTCTTAACTTTCTTGTTAACTTTTATTCAATATCAATAAGATCTTTTTTTTAATACAACTCGTCTATACTATCTTGTACAACGCCAATTATATTAGTTAGTTCTTAATGTGTATATACTTTACTATCTGTTAGAACCTGTTCGCCTTTTTCTATTCCGGCGGAAAGTTTATTTTTGAGAGATTCAAATCTTGACATTTTAAAACGTTTATTTTATCACTTAAATCAAGAATTGATTAATCGTAGATTGTTCACATGGATCTAATAATGCATTCCCTCACATTAACTTTATTCTGTAAGTCCACTATCTTTGTATTGACTTATTTGAAGTAATTCTTCCTCCCTAATTATGAATTACTATTAGTGAGAGCTGTTCCTCTGTCTTCCAACTATTTCATACCAGCTTTAAAGTCGTCAACTAACTTTTTAATATCTTCATCCTTTTGTTTCTCATTGTTTAATTCTTTCTTCAACTGCTGTAGCTGTGATTATAATGTATTGTAATTTTCTAAAAACCTCTTCATTTCCTCCACGTCACTCTCGAAGACGGATATTTCAGCATTTTTGGCTTTCATAATTGCTGCATGTTTTCTACAGTTCTTATGTTTGATTCCGCTCAAACAGTTTGTAAAGCTTGTAAAGTAGTTGATAGAGTAACTAGTAAAGCTTGCAAAGTATTTGATAGAGTAACTAGTAAAGCTTGCAAAGTAGCTGATAGAGGAACTAGTAAAGCTTGCAAAGTAGTTGATAGAGTAACTAGTAAAGCTTGTAAAGTAGTTGATAGAGTAACTAGTAAAGCTTGCAAAGTATTTGATAGAGTAACTAGTAAAGCTTGTAAAGTAGTTGATAGAGGAACTAGTAAAGCTTGCAAAGTAGTTGATAGAGTAACTAGTAAAGCTTGTAAAGTAGTCGATAGAGTAACTAATCTATTGGTAAATAAATCTTGAGTATGTGAAATCTTGTCCTTGTTATCATCTATTTGTTTTTGCAGTTTCGATAGTTTAGTAGATTTATCTGTGATACTCTGATCCACAATCGTTAATTGTTGATCAGCTTCTTCTCTCCGTGTTTTATATCTTTCAAATTATTATCCTCCAAAGACTTATGTATTAGGGACGTCAACCTGTTTTTGTACAAAACCTTTTTAGCTGAATTAGATTTATCTGTAGGGTCTCCTAAATTTGCAATATAGTTGTTATTCATGTTTAAGTCATTGTCATTGAAGTATCTAGTTCCTTTAAAGATATTAACCCTGTAGTTAATGATATTTTTGTCATTTATTTAACATGAAACGACAACTTGTCTTCTGAGCTTATCTACTGTTTAAAAGTCCTAGCGAAAACGGCGAAGCCTGATTAAGAGTCCTGACGTACTATTCAATAGTTCGTTAATCCTGTCCCGCCGTGTGTGCGCGAGCACACCTACTGTTTACGAGCTTACCTAGAGTTCTGACGTCCTGTTCGCAATCTATTCTAATTATACCTGAGCTTGCCTTTGCTAGCAACGCAAAATATATATGTAATGGCCGATCTAGGTAAGTTACCTCCCATCAAATTCGGTTCAAATACATTCGGATTACCTCGCTCTTTATCTCAGTGCGTGTTATCAACATGTTCGAAAGGACTACATAAAAGGCTTTTTTGTGCAACATGTAATGGTTTGAAGCAGTTGTTGTGTGTCATTGTGCACCAACAGAGGTGGACACAAGTTTTTCAATGATGCACAGCAAAGAAAAGCATAGTTAATAGCTATCAAGCGAGATAAATAGCAGCCAACCGGTCACAGTCTTGTTAGCTGATCGTATTTTCTTCCTACCGACTACACCCAATAAAATATTCATGGTAAGGACAAGTTGTTGATTGTGCAAGATATGTATTGCAAATTTGTATCCAGCTGTTTAAGCTGTTTATGCTTTTTTGAATACTATTTTTTCCGTCAAGCAGCTGTCGTCAGAGTAATGTGTTCTAAATTACACCTATGTGAACAAGGTCATAAATTTGATCAATAGAGTTGATATGGCGACTGCATGTGCCAAAACAAAGTTAATGTACCGCTACTCAAGTGACAGTATGTACCTACACCGCTATATAATCCATCAGCAAAATAAGCACTGCAATATTGTTGTTAACGACGATGACTGTTATTAAATAAAGACAGCTGATTACCTGACTCCATCCTTTCTCATTGGACCAAAACTCCGCGCATGGCAGGTGCACTCGTTGAAAGTAATTTTGGAAGATTCGACAAGAGTTATGAGTTGAGTCTTTAAAACTCTTAAACTGCGCTGCATCCCGTTTTCTAACACAAAAATATGTTAGTATATAGGTAAATATATGTTTAATATTGTTTTTATTAGTGTGAATCTGTAGCTGTGTGTAAGGGGAACAGTTAGTGGCTTGATATCATGTTGTTACCTTGGTAAAAGGTTAAATAAGAGTGGTGAAATTATGTTTCTATAATTGCGCCTAATAAATTTTTCCCCTCAAAATCACAATTTCATTGGTTATGTTAATGAGTTTCATAATGTTTTTACAACAGATACTTTCGTGTTTGTTTGTTCTTTTTCCACAGAGGACATTAATGTTTTCGCCCTCCTCCCCCATGCATACATCCACCTAGAGACCTCACACTATTGTTTTATTTTTACAGGAAATATGCCCTTGTACAGGCACTTTAGACCAGCTGCTGTGCCATCTTAGTTCAGCTGGACAAGAGCAGAGGCCATTGCTGTCCTAGAAGGAAAAGGAGAATAACTAATAGAAAACGTAAAGTTTCGGAGATCTCTCTTGATGATCTCAAGATACTTCTGAATCTGGATACCATTGGATGTGAGGAAGTAATTATTATCAGACTGAAGTAGATGTTAATTGTGATGTGCTTCCAGGATACAGCAACACAGACTTAAGCATCAAGAACTTTTACAATTGACAATTTTGTTACTTTTTCAGCTGGTATTCATTTTTACACAGGACTTGAAAACTATGAAAAGGTAATTTTTTTATTTAGAACTCTTGGACCAGCAGCATATAACCTGAATTACTTCTATCAAAATGCTGTTCAGTTAAGTGATGAAGATGAGTTCTTCTTCCCTTTAATCAAACTCAGGCAGCGCAAAGTAAACTCTTACCTATTTGGAATGTTTGGAGTTTCAGAAAATACTCTGTCAAACATTTTCCTCACATGGATAAATTTTATGGAGAAGCAGAGGAGAGAAGTGAATTGGCGGCCATGCAAAGAGTTGGTGTCATATTTTACACCAAGTGATTTTAAAGTAAAGTTTCCTCGCACTCGCTTGATTGTTTTTAGTACTGAGTGCCCTTTCAAAAGACCTAAACTACCTCTATCACATGCAGCATTTTCAACGTATAAGAATCGAAACACAGTCAAGTTCTGACTGGCTCAACACCTGGTGGTTTAGTTTATTTATTCCCCCCCCCCCCCCGCAGATGACATTATAATAGCAGACAAGGGTTTAACCTTCAAGATTTATTTGCACACAGAAATGTAACAGTTAATATCCCAACTTTCATTTACAGAGGAAAAATCGCATGTCAGAAGCAACAGTTTTGAGAGATTGTTTGATTGCAAGCAAAAGATGGCACATTAAAAGCATTATTGGACTAAGCAAAGCATATAAAATACTTTCAGAACTAATGACTGCCACTGAGGCCAAACTGGCTTCGAAAATAATTTTCATTTGTTTTACATTATGTAATTTCAGGTCATGTAAAGTGCCAGATAATGGTTGGAGCTTGCCGTGCATTACATCTTTTTTTCTCATCTGTGTTCCCATTTCAGCTCTTGACCATATGGATATTAATACACTTTGTTGAAAATAGGGACACTAACCTCTTAATGTTGGAAAAAATATTTTTCATCTGTCATTTTTATATGTTAGTCAGAGCTTTGTTTTTAAAAAAATAAAAGAAATTCATGCTTAAGAAAAACATTAATCTTGTATGTACTCTCAATTCTAAACTCAGTTCTCTGTGTTCAATTAATCTACTTTGACGTGACTGAAATGTAAAACCAGTTTAAATGAGTGCTTGTATTTCTTAAAGATGACTTCCATATCATACCATTTACCTGCCTGCCGCACTCTTACTCCACTTCAACATAAAGAGGTCAGTGCTTATTTGTATTCCTTATTGCCTTTGTAAGAAAATGATGACAAGATCACATCCCATATTTACAATAAAAGCAATAATTAAAAATATATATTTTAATTGTCTGCCCTTTTTCACAGAATTTTGACCCGTGAGAGTCGGCTTGAACTCTCGGCTTGAACTTCGAGAGTTGAGCACAAAAGATAGGACGATACGTGTCGTATTAATTAAGTGATCTTGTAAAAGTAGCCCCTCACCTCTTAAAAACGGAAAAATCATGATAAGATGAAATTAGTCGCTAAATATATTAGGTACTGCTCCTTATCACAAATATAGAAATATCAGAAATATAAATGCCTTAGCAAAGCTTGATCCTAAGAATAATACAACCGACAGCAACTATCGCATCATAATCTAATCATACAAAATGTGCAGAAAATACTGTTACCGTTCGAGCAGATCTTTTTTTCCTCCCTGCAATTCCTGCGTTTATTTCTCTTAGCCCCTTTTTTAGTTCTGCTAGACTCCAACTGCCGTATTTTGAAGACATTTTGGCTGAATTTCGATCGACTCGTTCAATACTGAAGAGCACCTTTATGTACAGAAGGATACACAGCTGAGTTTAGCTGGACCGTTCAATTTTGCCTCTGCTGCAATCTGCTGCAAGGGCGATAACCGACCTAGATTCCTCATTGGCATACCATTAAAATCTATTACTTTAAAATCTTCATCTTTCATGCTAATATTAAATCTGTTCATCGTATCACTTTGTAATTGCTTATATGGACTATTCACATCGTATGAGATGAAATCACCGTGAAATACATTTTTAATAAGTAGACACTCTAAGAGTAAAGTAGGAGGCATTACAATAATTCTTTGTGATGTTTAGCTGATCAAGGAAAATATATAAGTTTTCAGGCTTCAAAAATTCATAAACTGTATCGGATTCAGTGGGAGTATGTATGTCTCTATGCCCATTAAATCCTATGAATTTAGTGTTTAAGTAGGTTACATGCACTGTGTAATTATTGCTCGGAGTTATTTACATTTTAGATTTTGTTCTGAAATTCTTTCTTCATTGTCGCTATTAGCAGTCATTAACTCATTTCTAAATTGTAGAAACCATCAGGTATTAATATGTTCCTATTTTCATCTTGTTCGTTTAAGCAATACATTGTTTGTTGCTTTTTTTTATTATTGAAAATATTTTAATAACGAAGTACATAATCTATTCTCTGTAATTAAACATATAATTTTCTATCTCTTTTGTCAATAGGGTTGGATAAATAAATATCTAATTCAGCTTCTTCTTCCACATTAATATAACTATGGTTCGACTTTCCGTAGGCTTCCATTTAAGTAACTTGAATCCTTTGCAGTCCTAAGGTCCAATCATTTGTTGTATTCACTAACTATCATATTATATTCAAATGTGACGTATTTGATTATCGCTTATTGCTGTACTCATCATTTTATCAATAGTATTCAATTTACTTATATCAGAGGTTACAATCTTATCTTGTTTTAATACTTTACTGTTATACTAGCTTCTCTTTTAAAGCTTTTGCAACAAACCCTAATAAAGTTGTCCCAAATCTTGTAAAAGTTCAAGGAATAATAAGTCCCGTAATGCCCGTAACTCCTAAACAAGCAACTGCCGCACCCATCCACCGGTAACACTTGCCATACCAATCTCTAGAATATTCAAAAACTTATATTCTGTTTTATACTTTTTTCTTACACCTCTATAATGTTCTATCTCTTTAACTAAATTTTTCTTAATTTCAGCAATTTTCATCGGCCTAAAATTAATTCCATGGTCGCTAGGTAATTCCATTTAAATACTTAATTATTTTATCTGGAAGTATTCCTTGCGCATTTAAATAGTCAATTGTAACATTGCTCAAAGAAATTGAAATAACCAATTTTTTGCACCACTTCTATACCCATGTTTGTTGGTGAATCTATTTTAAAATGTAATATATTCTTCAAAAGCATGCTGTAACTTACTGTAAGAGCTGGATTTAATGCTGCATGGTAAATAGTGTTAATTATGTTGCTCGTTTCGCTTGCCATTTATTGATATAAATTTTATTAAATTTAGTCATGCTTTCATAAGTCACCTACAGCACTTCTAGAAATGAATTAACCTTATTGGTTAATGAATGAACCATTTCGGCTCTTTGGATGATATCTTAGTATTCTCTCTCACTGAATCTTGTTTAGGGTGTTAAGAAAAATATAACAGATTCTCGTATAGCAACTACTACCCCAGATATCAAGTATCTAGTCTTCAAGTGAGTCCGTCTTCAGTCATATCGACACGCAGTCCTGACCTCCCTGACTGACTCTTTAGTAGGCACAATATTTGTTTTAATGTTTCTGCTTTGACCTCTTTTTAGTAACTAAAAGAATAAAAGAACTAACCAAAAAATAAAATAAAATAATAAATAAATAAATAAATGATACCGTCTCTTGCAACCATAGATATAATAATAAGCGCTTGTTTATTTGTCTCTCGATCTTTATTATTAGTTGTATATTGTTTCTCGCTATCATACTTTTTTGCATTACTTAGACTGCCATAATTATTGGTCTGGGGTTTATAATACAACATTTTGAAGATGGGATATGGGAGTGACCTAGGAGTTAGGGCCAAAATTAAGCGGTTCACATGAAAGTTAGACATTTGTGCGAAAAAGTCTTTAAGAATATTGTTAAAAATGGGTCAAATATTAGGTGTCGGGGGTCTAACCTATAGAGTAAAACATTTGCTGGTTTGGACGAGGGCTTAGGTGTTATAAGTCCTCAAAAATTAAGAAAAAAGCTGGGCCATTGGTCCTTAAAAATTAAAAAAAAAAAAAAAAAAAAAATCTGATGTCTGGAAAATTTACCTTTGTCACTTACGTTGGCACTCATAAAAAGTAAATTATGATTGTAAATACCTACTTTTTTGCTAAAGTGGCTACGATAAGTTTTGAAATTATGAACCGGCGAAGGAGGCGATACATAAGTAGTAATATGGACCGATATGGCGTCAAACGGGAATTAAAATTACGCAGTCAAACGGGAAGTTAACATTGTGGGTCGTTATCTGGTCAAACGAGAAATATAATGGTACAACTACAACTACTATCCAACACTTATTTATCTACTATCCAATATTTAATTATCTACTATACAACACGCCACACTATACTATCCAACAAACCGTGTGTAGTGAGCAACACTTAGTTGAATGGCAAGAATGGCGAACGCACCTCTTTATATGCTAGAAACGCGCACGTGAAGGAAAACTTTATATTATTACTTACATTGAGATACTTATTATAAAGATGGGTAGGAGTGTTTACACATACATAAATATATTATCACACTGATGTAGAACGGCTTTTAAGTTTAAGTTATCAAAGACATACACAAACATAAAACACATAGATTGGCAATGATTGAGTAGTCTCTCTTTTCTATGAGAATTCGATGGCCCTGAAAAGGGCCTTTGGTTTTTCGTCCTGGATTCTTATCGATATATAAGACGACTGGACATCATCGACCTCACTACGCAGCATGGTCTCCGCTTTTTGCAAGAGACAGCGAGCCTAAAATCAGACTCATCTGTTTCTATCTGCCATTACTCCTCCTCTTCTCCCTGTCGCTGATGTTCCTTATCTTTCTTCTTCATTTCCCATTCTTTCTTTACTCTGTGGTTGTTGTAAAAGTAGACGGCTACCCAATGGGTTCCTGGGTGATGTGTCGATGACATAAGCTCGAGCGTCTTAAGGTTTTCGATGAGGAGGTTCATCTTTAGCACACACCACTGTATTCCAAGAAGCTGTGACTTTGAGTCAGAAGGTAATCAAGTTCCCAGGTATTCATTCTTCACAGGTAATGATATATAAAGAGTTCACACTTGACTTTTTCCTTGAATAGAGATCTGTCAAGTAAGTCGATGATCGAGAAGTCTTGGTACTCTGTTGCAAGAGAGCTTTGATGCGTTTCGTCTTCAAAGAAGTTAATGGAGATGGGGAATGGTCATTTCTGTCTTTATACCACTCTTTCAAACTCTTCTCTTCTGGAATGATTGTCCGCGATTCTTCCAGATACTCTTCCAGGTTTTCTTTTTGCCTCATCACTAAACATTTATCGTGTTGCTCTTCACTCTAGTCAGAAGTGGCATCATGACTTTATCTTTCTCTTGTTGTCTGTTCTTTATTTAGAAAAAAACAAAAATAAAAAATAAACAAAATAAAAAAATTAATTAAAAAAACCATCCTCTTTACCTATGGCCAAGGCTTTGTGTTCCATGTTTTTAATAGTCTAGGATCACTTCTCTAAAACTGTTGATTTTCAGAATATTATCGAATTCTGCATACAAAATGAGGTTCAATGTAAGCGGAAGTTCCACACGGAGTTGGCCTGATTTTATAGGATGGAAATATCTTTCGTCGCAGCCTTGGTCTGGACTGAAATCAAATCCCCACAAAGCATCATATTCTCCTACATAATCGTCGGACGAAATGCCGTGGCTACTGTTGGTTCCTAATTGTCCTGTGGCTTCAAACAGAGTCAAATAAGATCTCAAATAATTTTTAGGGGCAAAGTTAGGTTCAAAGGGTCTGGTACACAACGTCTGGCCATCTCAGGTGACTTCTATCTTGGACACGTTGAAATGTTGGAACTCGAAGGATGTTTGATCAATAGCTCCGTTGATGACTATGCCGATGTGCAAACGTTTTAGTAGTTGACCTTGGAAAACATGATCTTCGATCTTGGATCGGAATCCAGAGTCAATGGTGAAGGTTTTGAATTCCACTCGTCTTTGAGGGTACTTTGTTGTCGTTCTGCTCAGAGTTTGACTAATGTCGTTTTGCCACTTTAGGTACGACTTCCACAATCCCCACGTAGAGTATGGCTTCTTCGATGTTCGTTTTGTACTCGTTAGCATTAGCCATCAAATGGAACACGGTAGTACTTTAATTCAGTCTCAGACGTACATTCACCCCATTTAACAATTACTTGTCTTGCAACCACATATCTAAGTGTACACAATCCATCATTTCTAACATACGTCGTTGTTTGATTTTCGTTTGCGGTCGTTAAATCCAACAAACATTGTGATCATCATCATCCACAGTCAAAGTTTCGTCGTTGAACTGGTTCAAAGTGTCAGGTTTCTACACCAATGAGGCATCCAGATGTATGTTCTTGGCTTCTTTTCCGTACGTCAAGAGATTTTCCTGGTAGCTCGGTAAGGGTAAGTGTCCATGCTGCTGCTGACTAGTTTGTTGTTCAAGTACAAATCCACCACGCTGAATAGCGAAAACATGAAATTGTTGACGGGAGCTACTCTGTCATCAGCGCCTGGACTGGTGCTGTCTGTGTTGAGAACTTTGACTTTTAGGTAAAAATAACTGTTATTCAGATCGGTGTAATCTTCGGTTTGTCCTTCGATTTCATACACGACAGGAGCTGAAGTGTCTCAAAGACGACACGGGATAAAAGCTACCCATTGGGATTCTTGCATCGTCATCATCGTCAGTGGCATGGCAAACAAATCGAGTTCTGACTTACAACATTCGCAGGAATCTCGGTGCATCATTTTTCTTTTTTCAGTAATAAAAATGTAAAACTCCTGACTGCTGTTTTTCTTTACTTATTCTTTTTCTGAGTGTGTCTCTTATGTCTGGAGAGTTTTCGACGTCTCTTTCTGATTTGTCCTTGCTGTGGCGTAGAAGAGAAATTAATGCCTTCGTCAGGAGTGTGAAGCGAATTTAAAGGGATGTTTCTGCGATCCTAGCATTCTTTTGCTTTTTCAATCAACACATTTTACCTGCTTCATCAAAGCTTGTTTAGGATTTCGTTAGTCAATGATGACGTTTTGGATAAATTATTTTCGTCGCGTCAAAACTGCGTCTTTTAAAGCATGCAATTCTCGAGTGACCATAGGTTTTATGATGGATGCTACCGTACGAAAAGCTGATTCTAACATATTTCCTAAACCATGTCCTCATTGTCGAGCTACTCCTCCTCGGTACACAGGATACATCTGTTACAATTCAGTCAAGAATCGTTTTCGAAAATGTAGTTTCACGGTGACTTTTCCTTTGGAGAAAATAATATTTTCTCCAAGATCTCCTTTTATACTAATATTGACACTGTCAAAATACAATTTACTGACAAGAAGATTACGAAGATGTACACATTCTAGGTGAACGTGATGCGTGTTTCCTCCTGCATTGTAAGAGGCTATGGCATAATCCACTTTGAAAGAAATGACTGTCAGCAACAGAGCCACTGTGTTTCCTACGACGTTGTACTCGACAACATCAGAGTCCTCAAACATCAAATTCATTCCATCGTTCAATTCGATAGGGTAGCGAAAATACTTTTAGAATCGGTCGTTTGTTGTTCATGTCTTTGGTAGAAACGAGAGACGTGTTTCCACCCAGAATAGGAAACAAAATGCGAGAAAAAGTGATGGACTGCGTTTTGCGGTCAGAAAAATCCGATTTGAGATGATGAAAATGTGGATGGTACTCGATCAGTACACTTCGGCGAGTTTTATCCAGTGTTTTGCCAAACTGATCAATGAAAATAGTGGAAATTGTATCGACGAGATGTCGAGCATTAAAAGGAAAACCTGTAGGAATTCTCGTGGAATAGATATTCAATCAGGGATTCTCTGGTTTTTGGATTCGTAATAGCCAGGATGATTTTCTTTCGAAGTGTTCTTGAACATGTTCTTTGAGTATTTTTACGACGGAAGTGGTTTGATCTCCAACCACATTCCATACTTGAGTAGGATGAATGATTTCTACCAAAACTACTTTCCAATGAGTTTCGTTATCTAATTGTATGGATTGAGGTAATTTGGACGTGAAACAACATAATTTGTTGTTGGGAAACACATCTATAGGACTGTCACTAGGTAATGTTAAATAAAATTGATTATGCATAGAGTGATGATTCTTGTTTCCGAGGAGTCACTCAATATCAAAGGATGATTTTCCAAGGAAGGTTCAAGAAGATTGCTGCTGTGATTGAAAGAAGGGTGGTGACTGACGTTGGCGAAGCTACCGTTGTTACTACTGTCGGTATATTTCAATGACAGATTGAGAAGAAGATAACCAATACAACTGCTGAGTAAAATAGTACATAATTTTTATCTCCTTGTTGCAAACTCAAATTTCCAATGGCTGCTCCAATGACACAATACACTGCAAAGATTTGGCAGATAAAAACGATTTGATTTTTAGGAACACGTTCTATACAACACATCCATAGTGGTTGTTTTTGTAGTTCATGGAGATATAAACTCGGAGAAGGAGATGCAGTAGTGTTCAACGGAATGTTGGCGACTTCTACTTCTTTTTATAGTGAATGACTTATGAAGCTGCAACCCAAGAATTAAAACTGGGTTGATATCCTTTCTAACGAACAACGACTTCTTAGAATCGATGCTTTCCCACTTCACGTGCTCTTCGATAGCTTACACGTCGTATTCACTCTTGGTCACTCTTTGTAACTCGGGCAAGTAAAAAGTTCCTTTCAACACTTCTCTGTTCATATCTTCCAATTTATAGACAGGGCATTCACGTCCACGCACTTGTCATGTGACACGAAACAATTTTGTTGTCCAGTTCGGTAAATAGTCTTTTTCAAAAGTGTGTTTTATTTTTCCAATGCGAACTCAATCTCCGGTGTTTAACACTTCTTTCTTTTTTCTAGTTTATTGTCACGGAATAAGGCAAGAACATAATTCGGTTTTGCATTAAACGATGACAATATATATTTGACTTTGTCGACGCGTACAGCGTTAACTAGAGTAGCTTGTTTTTATTACCTTGACATATAGTTACTGAATGAGTACATCTCGTTGTAGGTCGTTTGCAGCGTGATGCCCATGTTTCTCGACATGCACAGGTACTTTACCCTTGGGTCTTGAACGTCTTGTTTTTTATATAGTATAAATAGTAGGGTTTTACTACAAGCAGTACATCATCGCTTGGATCTTGTCAAGGAGTGTCGGTTTGGAACCACAAAACTACAGCCATAGGGGTAAGTGATAACTGTTAAAATAACTTAGATTCCCTTGTACATTTATGCTTTTTATTGTGTTCGTGACATTCTTATTTTATTATTATCGTAAACTTGATAAAGCTTCGATAGAGAAAATAACCACGTTTAACAGACAATTCACGGTTAGGATTCATTCCTTTTCACTTGTAGGACTCGGAGTAGAAAGTCACACGTAGAGTGCGGGTTTAATGTATTTTTGTATAACTCGTTAAGAATATTGATATAATGGACTATATACATTTGTTGAGTGGATATTTATTTATTTCATATACATATATTTTGTGTGATAGCGTATTTCGTATTATATGCTACCAGTTTCATCTATTTTTAGCTGAAACTGGAAGGAGGTGTAAGTGAGCCAGACTGAAACTGGTGGGAGGTGTAGTTGAACCAGACTGAAACTGGTGGGAGGTGTGTTGAGATAGACTGAAACTGGTGGAGGGTGTAGTTGAGCCAGACTGAAACTGGTGGAGGGTGTCTTTGAAAACGTTTGGCTTTGGTTTCAGGATTTTCAGCGGTGAAAAATAAATGTGCATGTGTCTTTTTATAAATTCGTTTTGAAAAGCTTGGGTCAAAACGTTGTTGCCTTTGTATGTTTACCATCGTAGAGGATGTAAACCACTTTGTTTCAAGACAAGTTTTAAAGGTCGCACTAACTGAACTTGTTTTAGAAGCAAAAGGAACTACTCTAGCTGATTTTAAAAACAGATCGATGACACAAAACATATTTGTAGTCTCGACTGTTCGATATCCCCCTTAGGTTGTTCGTGTTGTATTTTGGATTGTGATGCTTGAAGTGTTCGACGAGCAATAGGAGTAGGAGTAGTCATGGGTTCTTTAGTCATTTTTGTCTTGAATTTTTTTCACTTCTATCTTCCTTTCTTTCTTTTTTTCTTCTGCTGAAGAGGGTGTCGACATCATATTGTTGACCTAGCCTTTCATTTCTTCTCGCCTCAGAGTAGGGGACGGTGTCAACAAGGCTGCCACTCTAGGTGTTTGAGCAGACGAAGTTTGAAACACTTATGTTCTTTCTTTATCCTCTTCCGTCTCTGTGGCCGCTTCTGTCATCGTCTTTGCTGCTTTTTGTTTTTCATTGCTTTTCATCACATTCTTGAAATCTCTCAGAGTAGATAGATCTAGCCGTCTAGTCTAAAGCTTTCGGGTAAAACAGTTGAAAACGTTGCAATAAATATCTTTACCACTGCGATTTTTCCGTTTCTGAGAGATCTGTTTGATTCATTAACGATTGTAACTCTTTTAAATCTCAGTGAGATTAGAATTATGAGGTAAATGCGGTATCCATAATGAGTTTCATCCACCGTTTGGAAGGAACAAAATTCAATTTTTACTCTTCTATAGATCCAAGGGTACAAGTGTGATGTCGTTCCAGAAAAGCCTGTCCTTTTATCTTCTTCATCTCATCACTCCTCCTAAAAGAAGTCCAGCAATCGATTCTAAGAAAGGAGCAGTCACTTTTAACAAAGGTGCTATCAGCATGGGTAGAAAACCTCCTCGTCAAACTCGCACTTTTTCTTTTGACTGATTGGCATTTTCTTTTTCACCATTTGGCGAAACAGGTGACGATGTTCTAATCGCTATTTCTTTCTCTTGGTAAAAGTAACCGTTCCTTCGAAAACGTTCAAACAGTATTTACATACTGTATCGACAATGTCTTTAGGTGCTTTTTCAATGATTTGTTTTCGCATTGAAGCATTGAATTTGGTAAATACTGACAAGACATCCCAATGTATAGATAAACGAGTAGTGAGACCCTTTTGCTCCTAATTTGGAAGATCTCTTTGGACGTTGTCGATGATGGTGTGAACTTTGTGACATCTTTGTTCCTTAGAAAAACTGAAGTGAATCTTATCTAACGCTTCTTCTTTTATACTGGAATTCGTCTTCACCTATTGTTGGGACGTCGTACCAACTTGACTATGAGCAGCATTCGATGACGAGGTGTTTTCAACGGACTAAATCGTGCTTGCTGAAGTTTCCCACCACGACTGAAATACTCTACTTGGTCTCGTTGTCCCAAATAGACAATCCCTCTCTGGCTAAAGCTTTGGGTGTAGGCCCTTCCAGATATTTAGTCCATTTCCAATTGAACGTCTGGAATTGACTTGCAAAATTACAATAGGCAGGCAAAGCCACGGGAAACGTGTATCCTTCTTTGATTTTTCAAATTTCGATGAGGCTGGTTTGTGAGTGCTTGTGTGAGATCCATGGATAGACACACAAACGGCATGGGAGAGCGGCAAGGTCGTGCTGCATCGCTTATGTTGTAGGGTACAGCATCACTCTGGCACAGAGCACAGCATTGCACAAGACTTCGCTGAACTTGAAGTGAGCGGTGGGTCCATCATATTGTTACTGTTTTTAATTCATCATTCTCGTTGAGTGTCTGTACTCAAACTTATATTTCTTATCTTTTTGTTGTTGAAGGATAGCCACTAGCTTCTTCCTTCAATTTTAGAAATTCGTTGATGTAGTATGAAAAAATCCATAGACTCGAGTCGTTATCCTGTTAGCATTGTTCTGTGTTCGTATACTGTCAACAAGCGGTATTCACAATCGAACGCATGAAACAATTCGATACTTACTCACGTTCCTGTCAAAGCTCGTTCTTAGTCATACTGGCGACAAGGTTGGTCTTGATTATAATTTTCAGCACACTTACGACACAAAGGAAACATAAGTTTTTCGTTTTCCGTGACAAATGATGAGATAAGACAGGATGGTACAAACTTGTCGGTGGTGAAACTTTAGATTAGATCAAACCTTTGAACTGGTAATGTGTTCCACGTCGATGTGTTCTGTAAAGCTTTCTGTGTGACCGGTGGGAAATTTAGCATATTTACACACCCAAGGATACAACGAACACGCATCGATGTATCTGATTTGTTCTCTTTGAGATTCGTCGGCTTCGTACATCACATGTGTAGCATTGGTCTGTCCACCGAACAAACTGTTACGTGGATTCAAAAGTTCGATGCCCACAACATCGTAATCTTCGACGATGCAACGAAATTCTGGATCTGATTTGAAACGTTGATCATTGTCGTGTTCCCGCATTTCTGTCACTTGGTATCCTTAACCTAATAAACTGTGGCCTCGTTGGTAAGTTTTGTCGTAGAATTCTTACATGTTTGACTCTGATTTGTCAGGTCTCGTTGAGGAAAACAAGTAGGGCATCAATGAAACAAACAACCGAGAAATTTCATATACGATCTGTGGGTTTTCTGAATCCCAGCCATTCACACAATGAGAACCAATCTTCTTTTCTATACCATTTCTTGCATGTTGTGTCCACTTGTCTTGTATTTCACACAAGTAATGCAACCAACGCAAAACATTGGCTGAATATCGACGGCTGACAGATAGATACGACTGTGGTGGTATGATGGCTAGTTTGTTCTCTGGCACGAATTACTTTCGGTACACTAATCCTCAAGCTTTGGTGATGATAGAAGCTTCTTTCAAGGGATCGATACTTCCATGATCGGAAATATATGTCAAAATTTTCCACAACAACATCATAAAATATCAACATCCGATCGACAATATTTCAACATTTCTTCTTGAAAATCAAAAGGGCCCGAAGAATGAATTTGGTGCCAAACGTAGAAAGCTTCTCATTGTTCTGTTTGCATAGCGTCGGAGTCGTAGTCATGGGCTTCAGTTACATGTGAGAGAACAGAGTGTTGATTAACTTCGGTATTAAAATAGTGTGGAAAATAGCCTTTTGCCATTTCTGTCATTCCAAACGTTTTCGGCATTCAACTCAAAGGCATAGCCACATAACTCATGGAATCATTAAACACTAGATTGCCCACTTCCATGTAAATGACTTTGGCTCCGTTCATGGTAACTGTTGGAAATTCGGTGGCTTGTTCTGAACAATATTTCAAAAGAAATTGTCTGTCATATCCCGAGAAATTGTGAGCATTGACCGTAGCATATTGATGACAGTTACCGTAACGATGGACCTCCTCTTCGCTCCAAGTGACGTCGATGGGGTGTAAAATCAAATCAGCAAAATCAGAAAGAGAATGAGAGTCACGAAATATTTTTTCTCGTCCTCCTGGAATCACGCTACAATTCCGACAGTGATGAAATAAAGGTTCTTGAATGCAATCGTTACAAGCGCAATGAGCCACACACAAATTATGAATGTGAATTCCAGTCTCTTGACAACGTTTAAAGTAAAACAAAGTGTTTGCATTTCAGTAACTCCACACACGGTCTCTTTTGAAATGTCTGCTTCTTCCAAAAGAAGTTCTGTTCTCTTCGTTGTTTGGGTCTGTCCGATTGACTAATGCTTTTTCATAATAGTTTCCATTTTTTGTTATCGTTTTTTAAGACATAAGTTCGAGACATCACGATGGCATGGGCTAAACACCTTTGATCTTGATTGTCGTTAATCTGGACGATACTTCGTTAAGTACTGGGGAATTGATCCACTAATAAATCTTTGCGTTGTCCATCGCTGCCCCTTAGAGATTAATCGTGAGTCAAATGAAGAGTGGATTTTCCATCCGTCATGTCAAACTCATCGTTCTAATTTTGTCCAAGATTTTGGAAGAAGTTAATTCTGCAAGGGTACTAAACTCAATCCACACAAGAGCTTTCAAACAGTCGTCAGTGAGAGATAGTCTCAAAGAATCTTGATCTTCAGCTTGGGTTTGTCGTTTCAATTTCTCTAACAATGACTCAAGTAAGTGAGTAATGAATACAGCTGCTTTCCCTGCCAGGGCTTGAGACCTGAACTCTTTAAATTTGACTGTGTACGTGTAAGCAGTCGTTGTAAATTTCTCAAAAGTCACAGTTTGGGTTGCTCGAATGTGAAACTAATCTGCAGGAGTTACAGAACGACTTTCTTTCTTGGCTGATCTTGACTCTCTCGGTCTTGTGGTGTAGGTAAATGGTATTGGACCAGGATCACTCATTTCCTCTTCAAAATCGCAACCGTGAAAGTCTACTAAAACTTCTCCCATCGTATGAGGCGATACAGAACGTCGTCATCGCTTGGCTTCCCCATGGAAAGGTTTGATCCTTTCATAATCATTAAAAATTTGATTTGACTAGGGTACACACTCTCTCCATATATATAGAGACCCCTCTACCTAAGAGGATACATTCATTTAGTTTCAATCTGTGAAGATGGCAGACTCACAACAGATCACACTTCTCGTCAGAGATTTACAGAGAGTCTTTCTAAAATACACTTCCAACAAGACTTATGACTACTCCTCTCTAGATACAAGTCAAGATACCTGCTATGTCTGTCAGGAAAAGGACACTCAGCTCCGGAATGTCCACAACATCAACAAAAATATAAAAAAAAATAAAAAAAAGGATCCTCTAAGACATTATAAGACAGGCGATAAGAGACAAAAGTAAAGATACCTGTTATCAATTAAATAAAAAAGGACATTGATCTTCAGAGTGCCCCCCCCCAAAAAAAAAAAAGAGAACAAAAATAAGGAGCATTCAGAATAGAAGAACAAGAAGAACCCATTCTAGTAAAGAAAAAGGCAAAAGAGTAAAAGATAAGAACAACAAATAGACTTTTGTGTTTTTGAAATTTCATTGTGATTCTGATTGACGAGAATATACAAAGAAACATAAATGTATCTTTGTCTTGATTTCTTTTTTAAGTATAGATAAAATAACACACACACACACACACACATTTTATAATGGACGGATCTCAGTTTTTTAAAAATATGGAATTCATTTTAGTAGTATCTAATTTTCTAAGAGTTTTGGGTGGCCATAAAACGGGACTTTTGGGTTTTTGAATTTTAAAAAAATCATGGACTTATGCAACTATCTTAACATCAACTGCAACTGTCTTAACCCTTTTTCGCGTTAAAGTCCTACTCCTGCCGTTGCTGTAGTGGTAATAGTGACTGCTGCCGCTGCTGTTTTTTTCGGATTTCTGAAAGGTTATTTCTATTAGGTATCGCTAAAGAAGTTTGATACATTTCTCTCAGGTGTTTTAACTCCGCCAATATGTCTGCAACTGCAACTGTCTTAAACCTTTTTCTCCTGTCGTTATTGTAGTGGTAGTAGTGACTGCTGTCGCTGCTGGTTTCTCGGTAGTCATAGAAGTTTTAAAAATCTTGGATTGTGAAGGTATCTTTCTCTTAGGTTTCGCTAAAGAAGTTTGATACATTTCTCTCAGGTGTTTTAACTCCACCAATATGTCTAGAAATAGACTGTCCGTTTTGTTTTCACTCCGTTTCTTCTTCTCACTGTTCAAAGTTTTCCTCTCTTCTTCTTGTTGCTGTCTTTTTCCTCTCGTTGTTGTTGTTGTTGAACAAATATTTGTTCTTCTTCTTTCTGACGTTACAAAAATGTCTCCAACTCTTCCTTCTGTTTCTTTCTGAACTCATCATACACTGATAACGTCACGCGTTTACTGTATTCTGATTGGAAGATAGAAAACACGCCCTAATTAAATTATATTACACGCGTTCTGATTGGGGGCACCTCCTAATCAGTTTCGATCCGGTCCTAGCTTATATACAGAGGATCGTTGGCCAATTGTGTCATCTGTTCTCAAGTCAACCCGACAAGATATAGACAAGCGTTGAATTCTCTCCCATTGTTTCAAGTATGCTGTTTAATCCAGATTACCAAGTGTAGGCTATGTCAAGGCAAAGTGGGCGATCACACGCATCACAGATACAGCTATTTGGAAGAGAATAGTATATGCGGAGGGACAAGGATGCCTCAAGAGAGTATTAGTCTATGGAGCGGCAGTGCGGATAAGCTTTTTTAAGAAGAAGAGTGAAGCAGTGTTACCCGTGTTAACCACATTTAGTTCATTACCACGACGGCCATTTTCAGGTCCACTCAATTTTCTTAGAAACAGAGATACTATTCAATCATTGCGAGTCTATGTGTTTGTATGTTTGTATACGTCTTTGTCTGTTGACAACCAACTAAAACTTAACCCCTCCAGTATGTTTAGATATATAAACACTCCTACCCTTGCTTGTGTATGATAGTGTGCTATTTCAACCCCCTTCTTTTATATCTTCTTGTGTGATTGTATGTTTCTGTGTGTGTTTGTAAGTATAATGCGTGTATAAACACTCCTACCCTTTTCGTTTGTTAGTTAGTGTAGGGGTCTTGGTCACTCCCACGGTGTGTTGATAGTATGGTGTGGGGTGTTGGATAGTAGATAACTAAGTGTTGGATAGTAAATGTAGTTTTAAAATTACATTTCAGGTTTGACTCCATAACGGCCCACAGTGTTAAATTCCCCTTTGACGCCATAACGGCCCAATCCTGTTAACCTACGACGTAATGTTAATTCCCATTTGACGCCATATCAGCCCACGTTACTACTTATATAGCATTCAACGGAATTTCCTGTTGGTTCGTTCTTTGCACAGATAGATATTACATTTTTATCAATTATAAGCGTTAAAAAGAGAAAAATCTTTAATTTGGTTTGTTCATGGATGTGAAACATATTAACAACTCTATTTTATGCAATTTCACTCGCTTTCTCTCTGGTACATTTCTTAAGTACATTCTATTTTTGATACGTGTACGGTTATAGACCATTCTCAGAATGTATTCATATGACCCTGGGTCAACGAATCCAAAACGAGGCTAAGCTAGGAACCAGCTTCATTTTTCCTCGCAACCATGGCTGCTACAATTGATACTGGCAAGGGGAAAAATCGTGACGAAAGTTGTTGTGTTCCGTTGTGCAATGGCAATGCTAGAATTCACATAGATTTAAGCTTCCACCATATTCCATCAGTGAAGAAGATGGAGCTTCGTAGAAAATGGATTGTTGCAATATGTCGTGATGAGGGGCCGAATTATAAGGTAAAAACAAATCCAATAAGAACACCTTGCTACGTATTGTAACTGATAGGAATAGTAGCAATCCTCTGTGACTCAAGTGATATGTTAGTAGAGCACAAGTTAATTGATCGTATCTAATCATCTTTGTGCTTTCAGATCTGATAGCCCTTGGATGGTAACACCCAACCTGATTTCTTTACTGCTCCAGATCAGTATTCATAAATTATACAGTACTGTAAAACACTACTGACAGTCATGTTTGGAATGATCGGATGTTGACTTAAGATTAACAAGGAGGATCGGTCGTGAATTTGTTTGCATGAAAGGTAAAAAGAGAATTACATAATTACATTGTCTGGTCAGTTTTAAAACAAAACTAGTAATATCAATCCACTGAGAAGTTTGTGATTTATAGGTTTTACCCCGAATGGTATGAGAGCACAAACATATGTGAAATTTGTGGAAAAAATATTGAAAAAATACTAAAAGATGGTGGAGCAACAAGGAAAACTGATTTTTTAAAATATTTTTGTTGTTGTTGCTGTATATGGCTTGAGAGTTCATCCGGTAAATACAAAAAATATGGCTACAAACAGAACAATTTTGTCAAAAACCAGTCGAATTTTCTTTCATAATATTAAACCTCTCATTTATAACTGAAGTGATAAAATACTTAAAATCATGAATCCGGTGTCAGATAGCCAAAAATGTATCAAGAGCCATTTTTATTCCTTGAAAATGTATACAAGAGAAACCTTTCTCCAATCTCAGCCATTTTTCTCAGGGGAAAATCTACCCAAGAGCCGTTTTTGTCGCGAGGGAAAACTAGTCTCGAGCCATTTTTCCCTGTATATTAAAATACAGACCTGTCTCGCATTGTAGTTCTCCCCCTCCCCACCCCCCACCCCCGGAAACCACCTCTCCTACCTCCATCCCAAAAATGGCTATAGAATGCACTTTCCCCTGGAAATTCTACTCTATAGTCATTTTCCTCGCGAAAAACCCTCATCAAGAGTCTCTTTTCCCCAAGGAAAAAATATCTCTAGGAATATTCACCCCACTCCACCCACCCCATAATGCATGCTTTTCTTGGAAGCTATATACTGCACATACTGCTTTACTATCTTTTTCCTCGCAGACTATTCTACATAATACAACAAAAGAATGACCATTCCACTCGCAGACTGTTCTACATAATACGACAAAAGAATGACCATTCCACTCGCAGACTGTTCTACATAATACAACAAAAGAATGACCATTCCAATCGCAGACTGTTCTACATAATATAACAAAAGAATGACCATTCCACTCGCAGACTGTTCTACATAATACAACAAAAGAATGACCATTCCACTCGCAGACTGTTCTACATAATACAACAAAAGAATGACCATTCCACTCGCAGACTGCTCTACATAATACAACAAAAGAATGACCATTCCACTCGCAGACTGTTCTACATAATACAACAAAAGAATGACCATTCCACTCGCAGACTGTTCTACATAATACAACAAAAGAATGACCATTCCACTCGCAGACTGTTCTACATAATACAACAAAAGAATGACCATTCCACTCGCAGACTGTTCTACATAATTCAACAAATGACTGACAATCCTCTCATAATGTTCTACATAATTCAACAAACGAAGAACCATACCAAGAATTTTTTTAGGAGCGATAACATTTGCACAGCCTATGAAGATGCAGGTCTTTCCAGCTACGTACCTCGTTAATCCCAAATTTGATATCAACAAAGCATAAGTCATTGCGAGAGGTTTCTTTAAGATCGAAGTGGATCTAATACACTTGATATTTGACATGAACCTGGTTAAAACATTCAAGAACGCATGAACTGAAGATCCTAGGCTCAGCATCATAACAGAATATTACGCAGTAAAATAAGTTAAAACTGTATTGAGATATAATTATGTAAAAGTAGCAAAATATGGCCTGTGCAGCTGCTGAGAGATTTGGCCCAACACATGAATGTTCTATACACATTTCAGCATTTGTACATACACTCCATTTCATCACTATTTTGTATGAAACTGGTTGATAAATTTCAAGGAAAAAGTTGTGATGTTTAGTTAGGGGGGTGGGGGTACGGGTAATTGTCATTAGAGTAGAATTTCCTTTATTGGAGAAATTCTATTCTAGAGGAATTTACTCCAGAGCAACGATTCTTCTGAGGAAAAATGACTCTTGAGTGGAATTTGCGGTGAAGGGGAATCTACGCTAGGGCCTTTTTTCGGAAGGGAGAGGGGGAGAATCGGCACTGGGAATAACCATTCAGCGAGACCAGTATTATGCCATATTCAAGGACAGAATTAAATAGTAGCATATCTACAAATAGCAGCAGATTTGGGGTGCTCGTTATGTATCCGTTTTTTTTATTTCACCTAACCATATATTTTATTATTTTGTATATCCAGATAGCTTTTGATATTCTTCACCTGTGATAACGCTTTTTAATATATTATGGTCGACATTTCTTTCATTTTCAGATGAAAAAGCAGATGCAATGCAAAATTATCAGTAATAGCTACAGTGTCATTTATTTCTCTGACAAAATATCGTTGCCAGCAAGTCAGTTGATCAAAGTCCGATATTGCCCAGAATTACTTACACTATTTTGCGTAGTCTTTCTCTCTGAAGCCTTTCATATTTATTTATATATGTGTTCATTGTCCGTCTGTAGTTTCTACTGGTATCAATCACGAATTCTCTTTTTCATGTGTTCTTCAATTCTGAAAACTCCTACGTGCAAAATAATATTTTCATCAAGAGAGTTTACATTCCTTTCCAAACATTTTTTTTGTCTTGAGTTCTGTTAAACCTAGATGCAAATTTACCAGTCGTAATTTGTAATTCACTGGTATATAAAAAAGATTGTTTATTTTATTACAAAATATCAAAGTGTATTTCACAAAGTTAACTGCCGGTTGTAGCGATAAAAGTGTGTGTTTGATATCTTCAATAAATCTATCAAGGGATGTGCACCTCTTTTCAGTCAGTCTAAACCTTGGGTCAATATAATCTAATTACCAACATAATATGTTACATTGTTATCACAAAAACTCAGTATCTGCCTCTGATCAAACCAGTCAGAATTTTAATACCTTTGCACAAATGAAATCAGATTACTCGTTCACGCATCAGTGTAACCGAAACTGCTGTTTAAAGAAAAGCTTTGATCCGCAGGCACGATCCAGAAGAAGAACAAGTGCAACATTTGCAGCTAGCAAAGCCGTTCATAATTAACTGTGAACGGCTGGTACATCTAACGAAGAACTCCTTATATGTCAAAACATCGAAATAATGGGAAATTTAAATACTATCATCCAATTTAATTACGATGCCTTCACATTTGTCGCTCTGAGAATCACTTACTCGGGCATTCTTCTTCAATTACCGTAAGTACTCGCGTATAAACCAAATCCATAAACCGAATCCGTCGCATAATGCGCCGGCAGATCAGGCTCTATGTTGTTTGTTCTACTTATTAGTCCTCACAAACTGCATAGAATCAGATGTGCCGGCGCATTATGCGACGGCAGATCTGGGTCTTTGCAGTTTGCAGTTGGAATCGGTTGATACGCGAGTATATACGGTATTGCCCATCTAATGCCACGTACATTTTAAAAGCTCGTTGTAACAATATCTATGCTCTGTTAGGTCAGTAATGAATTGTGCCTTAGGCGCATGCACTTTCTTTTGAAGTGGTAGCATTTCAGTGCTCTTTTTATGTTCTATCAAAGATTTATAATAAATCTCTGGTTCTATGAAAGGATTAAAAGTTAGACATCTATGAGGTGAGCACCATTTGTATATTCCAATCCACTCTATACAATATATCATTTTATACCTGCATTCCATTTCATATGAAATGATATGATAGTAAGCATGTGAGAAATTGGAACTAAAACATACTTAACTTACCCGTCATCGACCGCATCACTCGCACTAAGTGAAATCTGGTAATCCTCGAAAACTGTTTTTAAATTTCAAAGTATTTAAATCCTTGCATCCTCACTGTTACATATTTGGAAACAGTTGGTTATGAATAGGGTCGGATCCGGGATGGGGTGGCAGACCCGGAACAACCAGAACGATTCCTAGAGTAAGTTTTCTTGCCAGTTAAATGGTTAAAAGTATGCCCTGGAAACGCTTAAAATACTCGAGCTTCGCTCCCTGGGCCATCACCAGGGGTTTCATCCCACACAGACCCCTTGCTTACCTGTTTACGCCACCCCCTCCACTATATTCCTGGATCCGCCGCTGATGAACATATTTTGGATAGTTTTCCCTTATTCCCAAGTGTGCCTGACTTCAGAGCTGGGTGGTCATTATGTAATTAACAGCTCTTTGACTCTCGAGTCTTTGTATTGTGCGTAGAGACTAACATCTTTACTTGTCATAGTTATTAATCATTCTTTTAACTACGAACTTTGGATTTAAACAAAGGGACGCTACTTTCTTTTTGTTTTAATGAAGCATGTGTAAGTCACATTTTTGAATGTGATGTAAGAGATTGTTTATTGTGTTACGGCACAGCAACACAGAGGTAGGTTCTTTAGTGCCAAGGCAATTAAAGTGCCTTGAGCCAGGACACACCACAGTAGCCAAACCGGGATAATCCGATGGTAGAATTTGAACCCGCACCCTTTCATTTGCAAGTCCGGAACGCTAACCGTCCAGCCATCGGGGCTCCTGCGTCCACTAGTCTCCTCTTACGACATGCGAGAAGGCGCATCGGGCCCATTATATATCCCCGAGTCAGCAACGGAGGTGGGGGATATCAGAGAGGAAATAGAACCAGAAAGAGAGCGTGTGTAATTGGACATTGGACATTGAATGGTAAAGATCTAGTAAAGTGAAAGTGAAACACCTACGATACAGTATTGATAGCTTTTTGATGAAGTCATCTATTGCGTACATAATCTGTTGCTATTGTTTTGTGGGATATAGAAGAAGAAGCATTTATTTATCTTTCGACCAACTGGTCATTGAGTACATATATATTATGGCAAATAAAATAAGTAACGGAGAACGAAACTACCCATATAGTAATCATGCTCTAATACATTCAAAAATATCATAACAAGCTACATTCAAAACATGTCTCTCCACACCTGGGAGAAGATACCATAAAATAAAGTAAAACATCAAGTCAGAAATGTATTTGTGCTTAAAGTTTCAACTAAAAATATATGTAGTAGTGAATGAAATTATCTTTAATTCCTGATTTAAGCGTTACCAAAAAGTGTTTTTCATCCCCAACCCCTGACAAAAATCCAAGTTTCGGAGAATCCCAAATAATCCAAAAGATCACAAAGCAAACTCGCCCATTTCTCCTTCTGTGGATAAGTAATTAGATCCAGCAACATAATTTCAAATAAAATATTGATCAGTTTACTGCTATTAGATGTTAAAATTTTGAGCCAGTATATAATTATCTGAAACTGTTTTATACATATCAGTAGCATTCGACCAAGTTCCCGATAGACAAAACAAAATAATTCTGAGTGGATTGTTTAATTTTCAGTAATCTTTATAAAAAAAAACTGTAAATGCGATTTTTTTCGTTTGCATTTCTTGGTATAAATCCCCACATTTCACTTCGATAATTGAATATCGGAACTACAAGCTTGTCTAAATGTTCACATAGAGAAGGTGGTAAATTAGCCAATAGAGATATGCATTTGTCTAGTTTAAATAAAGCTTTTCCATCCTATTCTGCTAGAGTTTGTTCTGCTAAAAGAGAAATATCATTACATTAAAATACATAGTGAATACAAAAATACAAAAAACATACGCCCTGTCTCACATTGGTAGTACAGATAAAAGGATCTGACGAAATGCACTTATATAAAATATATTATTTGGCTGGATGATACATTGACCAGATATAATTTAAATTGTTACCCCTTATTCCTAGTTGTATCAGCTTGTAGCATGCATTTACTCTGATGGCATAATCAAAAGCCTAGGTAAAGTCAATGAATGCACAGTACAACTGTAGACTCTTGTTAATAAAATGTGTAATCAAGTTGTGCAAAACAAAACTAATAACCACATAACATATGCCAGACCTAAAACCACAATATGCTTCAATTTATACACTATAAGATTCATCTAAAAACTTGAATCTATTGTTAAGAATTCTCGTAAATAATTTACCGAATGTACTTAAAAGAGTTATGCTTCTATGTTTTGTACTACGTGCATGTTTGATTTTTTATGTATTGGGGCTATATACCCTTTGGCGATTCACTCGGAAAAATACACGTATACAAAATAGTATTAAGAAAGTGTCAAAGAATGCTAACATTATATCACTTCATGAAATGGAAAATTCAGTTAATAATTCGTCCGGTCTAGTATCGTATGTAATGTTTAACTGCCTGCCATATTTTTTCATTAGGAATTGGTATATTTAATTCATCAAACATTATTTGCAGTTCATTTTAAAATATATTAACTAAATAAACTGTGATGTCCTCCCAGTCCTACAATACTAAAAAAGGGAAGCACCCTTTTTCTGTATTTTTATTAACAATTAAAATTAATATCAAGTTCTATCTGAGTAATTGTCGCCCTGAGGCTATGTACACCTCTACAGACAACTCATTATATTGAAACAAAAATTGATAACGGTGCAACAGTTAACAGTTTCTCAACCTTTCGAGCTAAACAATATCTTCTTCAGGAGAAGACACATCTTACATCCACAAAGCAAACATTAAACACGTAAGCCAATAGAAAATCTGGACTCGTACATGTTTGAATGACAGGGAGAATCTACAAACAAGAGTTAAATAATAGAAATAAGAAAGAAGAAATAGTTGAAAAATAGTCATAAAATGTGTAAACCACATGTCTCTTCTACGCTGCCGGCAGACCAACATAGTTCTATATATATATATATATATATATATATATATATATATATATATATATATATAGATATATATATATATATATATATATATATATATATAACACGGGGATAATGCATAAACAGGTATTATCTATATTACCTAATATTTACAGTAATATGTATAATACCTAGTTCATTCAGGTAATATGTACATTCCTTAAAATATTCAGTTAATATAGACAAAACCTGAAATTTTGGTCACTAATTTACACATATTCATTAACTAAGATATACTAGAAACAGCATAACACAACTGAGAGAATATAATTAATTAAACGAGGATAACATTTTAATCCCTTTAAACGGTTACTGTCGTGAAAAAATTTTCATTGTAAAAAATCAATAGATGCATATATACTTAATAATAATAGGCATGTAAACTGTTCTATGCTAAAAACTAAATATGTATCAATTCCACGTTAATACCTTTTTGAAGTAACAGGTGTTAAACTATGCTCAGTAATCGAAAGTTGTCAATCAACTTTAATCTCTTTTGAAGTAACAGATGTGAAAAATATTGTTCTGGTGCTGAACAATCAATAGGTGTCCATCCATTTTGATCTTCTTTAGAAGCATGGATGTGCATTCGAAGTGTGATAAATTATTATCCTTTGATGATGAAATTTTGAACCTTCAACATCAACATGCATTCTGAAGACCCAAGAGAAACAAAATATCAACAGATCCTGACCACAACAAAAAAAAAAATCGAAAAAATAAAAACTTTAGCAAAGTAGATAAAATACATATAATACACACATACATTTTTAGTCAACTATGGTATGTATTAAGCACCACAAACCTCACTAAGGCCATATACTTTCTTGGGAGGGAATGCGCTATAGACAAAAAGAAATTTTAATGGGCTAAACTATATATATATTGTTACGACTCTATGGTCCAAGAAAAATGTAACAGAAAGAAAGTGAAACCAACAAATCAAGTAAAAATCAACAAGCAATTTATTACTAGATAATTAAAATGAAAAAATCAAAAAGTCACTTACAGTAATGTGTTTTGAAATCCTAATAATCCAATAAGAATGATTGTTCTAATCACAAGTCCTAAATATAGAATGTTCCGAATTCACGGCTGTGTCCTTGAATGTTATTATGTGCCAATGGTCTCCAAAGTCCTGATGTACTAGTAATCTTGATGTGCTGATGTCAAAATGAAGTATTCCAAAATCTCTGAATAAGTTCACATAAATTCCAAAATCATCAATTAAAAATCCAAAATCCAAAAGTTTATGAGCACTGTTATAATCCAATGAATATTTAAAATAATTCCTCTCTTAGAATTTGGAATGAATTTTCACAACTGTAATAGCTCTTTACAAGACTGATGGTAATGTCAAAACTGAATAAATGTCCACCAAACATGGCATATATAAAGATTGGTCACATGACAGAATGTTCTAGAACATGAGTCATCTTAATGGAATTTTTACTTGTAAACAACAATCAACCTTGACCTTCAAATTTAGAAAACATATTGATCAAAACAACCTAATTCAAGGACACTAGTTAAACATGTTTTTCCTGATAAACATTAAGATTTAAGCAAATATTAAAGTGAAGAAACATTTATAATTTCCTAAAATATTTATAATATTATATAAACATCATACATAACAATATATATATATATATATATATATATATATATATATATATATATATATATATATATATATATATATATATATATATATATACTAGTTTGGATTATGTATAAAAATGAAACCAGAAATATATTTTAAGCGTATATTCTAAACACCGTTCGGGGTCTACTTTAGCAGACTCAAATGGCAGTTACATATGTGTAGGTCCCCTAACTCTGGTCATAAGAGTCGCCGAAAACAGAAACTGTCAATAGAAAAATAACTTTATTAAGACAGCTACTATATATAGATGTGATTAGATTCGATTATATAAATAAATATATTTAAGAGCACAAGAAACCGCCCCCGCCCCTGCCCTCATTCATTTATCGATCTCCGAAACTTGGAAATACATTTATTTTCGTAACATTACTCCGCTCCATCCTTCCCCTCACAGAAAAACATTTGACATCAATGCAGGTCTAACATGAAAATTCTGGAGGGAATATCATTTTTACAAGAACAATTCAATGGTATATTCATTCCTTGAAAATACGCAAGTTAAAAAAAAAAAATTATTGCACTGATTTATGTTCCTAGGAAGAAGTCGTCTTTTAAAGTCGATAACTAAATGTTACACAATTATAAAAGAGTGAGCATAAACATTTTAACTTGAAAATTACTGAAATATGATATTTGAATTTGACATACTTAGAGAAACACATATGATCACACCGTGTACCTTTTATAGATGTGTTCATGACAACAATAATACACCACAATAACTTGATTCCAGTGCCAGTTACAACTGAACTGTGATAAAAATTACCTCGTATCATAACAAAATCCTCAGTGCAAAATAATTAGTTTTACCAATTGTAAAACTAGCTAATCCATACTCAAAGTCAAGGTTGCATATGCAAAGGATAAATGCATTATAGCAATAGTTTGATCTTGGGCTCACAGTACTGATATGTCATTAAATGTACCCGGATACCAATACTGGTATCTTATGGTAAATACAGATAACATTCATAATGAACCGCACCTTTCACATCTTATCAGAAAACCCCCAATTATCAATAATATATGAATTGATAAAACTAAGTGCACGTGATTGTTAGACTTAATGCCTAGTGTATGGAGATATACCAATTTCAATAATTTATAATTTTTCTTCAAACAAGAGTAAAATTTGACAAAGCGGTACATTTTTTTCTTCTCCGTCAGTTCCAGACACCTCTTCTCCAGAAGTATTTCCAGCGTCTCCAGATTTAAAAAAAAATTCTGACTCCCCTCTGGAGCTCACTAAGCCCAATATCTGTCAGGAGGGTGGGACTTTCCAAAGTAGTCCCAACCTGCAGATAATTCAGGATGTGGACGAAATGCCGAGGGTATCGATTAATGGAATATGTATATACCCCTTCGACAGAGTGAGGCCTCATAGGGAATTCCTTGGCTACCATGACGGCAAGCACCGACAATGAATCGGCTTGACATGTGGGCACCTACGTTTCAAAATGTTGCCCACCCACATTAAAAAGTATCCTCTGTTTGTTGTGCAAGGGTCATCCGTTGCAACTTTACATTATTGAGAGTGTCGGGGTATAAACCGAAGCACTGGCAGCCTCTAGCACGTACTCCTCCTAAACAAGAGGGGTGGAAAGAGGCCTTTCCTCCTCAGGAAAAACTCCATTTGTCATGTTGAAGATTCAGTCCTACTCTGACTCAATGGCGAAACCGCGCTTACTGAGTTCAATCCCCCTCATGAACTTTGCTCCTGATGGGCTTCCAAGGTATCTTCAGAGGTGGAATCCCTATAACCATGGGTGGACACTGTATATTCTGGGGTGGAGTCTGCGCTGTCATTTTCTGCCGTTGGACTTGGCTACTTTACTAGCACTGTTTCAGGAAGGAACATGTGAATTCTCCGGCAAAGACGTGTCAGCAGGCAAATAGTTGCTTTTCTGACAATCCTTCTCTCCATGGACTGCATCCATTCAATAATGTTATGAGGGTAAAGTCCCTTCAACACTATATGTCGCCTCAGGGAAGGCAGGGAGCGTTTCCTAGGCGGGAGGTCCTCAGGGACACGTTGTGGCCTCCAAGAATGAAACCGAATTAGCGGATTCTTCATCGGGACCATCGCCCGAATGTTTGAATGTCATCGCCCGAATGTTTGAATGTCAGCCCCATCAGTCATCGACCTTCCTGCTGAAATTATTTTCATTTCAGCTTAGTCAATTCATTGATTTACTTATTTTAAATTGCAGTTATTTCTGATACCAACTTAATTTTCTCTATCCCTTACACGACGCCATTGAGACGGTGTGTCACAATTAAAGGTCTCGCCTAGGGTCCTTCAACCTTTGGGAAAATTCCCTGTTTACGAGTAGGGTTGTGAAACCAGGCTGGATCACCTTGATTATACACATCCAAGACAAACAAATCCTCTTGGGTAGGATAGGTCAAAATTGGAGCACTTATCAAAACTTCATTTAGCATTTCAAAAAACTTTTGACAGCTTTCGTTCGAATCAAAAGGTTGATTTTTATATGTGAGCTTATGAAGAGGTCTAGCGATATCTGTATAGCGAGCTATGAACTTCCGGTAATAAGAAGTTGAACTCAGGAAAGATCTCACATCTTTTATTTTCTGAGGCACGGACCAAGATTTGATCGCCTCAGCTTTAACTGGGTCAGTAGAAACACCGTTTATACTAACGACATGGCTGAGGAATGGGACTTCTTCTTTCAGGAAGATGCACTTCTTAGGACTAAGATTCAACTTAGCCTTTCTTAAGCGTTTGAGCACCAATCTCAATTTTTCTGTATCCTTTTAAAACATATCAGAAGAGATTATCATGTCACGAAAGATACTAAGCAAATCTATCAATTTAGGTATGATATATCTCTCTCTCCATCAGGCGCTCTGACGTTGCAAAGGCCCATGGATAACACCGTAAACTACCATAACCCTCCACCAGGAAGCAAATCCGTCTTAGGTCTATCTTTCTGGGCGATGCCAACTTGCCCAAATCCCCACTTTAAGTCTCAAGTAGAGAAAAATCATGCACCGCTAAGAGCATCAAGTGCATCATCGATACGTGGGATGGGATGAGAGTCCTTGAGGGTTATATCGTTTAGCTTTCTATAATCTACGCAGAAACGCGAAGTTGAATCTTTCTTGAGAGCAAGAATGATCAGAGAGCACCAAGGGTTCGAATAGAACTCTATGATTTCCTCTTCTATCATTTTTGAAAGCTCTGCCTTCGCTTTGGCCAACGGTGACAGAGGATTCTTCTAAGAGCATTGCCCATGTAAGTCGTGTGTTCCATTAAGATCGTGCGCCCCATATCATCTGATGATTTTGCAAAAACATCACGACTATAGCAACAGATTGCACAACACCTCCTTCTCTTTATTACTTAAGTTTTCATGAGCTGAAAAACAAGTTGTTCGAAGTGCGACGGTACGCTTGCTCCATCTATATCATCTATCGTATTGATCACGACGTGCTCGTTGACTTTCCTAGAGGATGCAGTTAAAACTTCGTCCACGGGCTCCCAAGTCACCACTTCTGTGTCTGAGAAACATTTGTATGTTGTATCACTCACGTTCATAATACACAAAGTAACTATCCCAGATGAGCAATTCACCAATGCCTTGCCGATGAAAAGTCCCGATCTATCAATGAAACGTGGATAAGTTTCAATACAATTCGCCCAATTAGAGACTAGAGTATCAAGCGGTTTCTATGCTATGAAACGTTCTGTGTTCGAGTCGATTTCAATGGTCTCTCTTACTGCAACTCCACAGAAAGTAGACTAAGCACTGCTTGCATATCTATATCAAGGACCTGATTTGCCTTCAACAGATACGAGCTTTTACTCAAAAGAACATCACAGCCGTGCATTGCTAAGAATCCATCCCTAAAATTCTTTCATTGCTAATTTCAAAACTCTATGTACAAAAATATTTTTCTTTGAGAGATATGCTGACTTCTGCCTGCCCTATAAATGGAGTGACTTAACCCGTGGCCGTAACCAGACTAACGTTCACCTGCATCACTTCAGGCCGCGAAGTAGAATTCATTCCATGGAAAACATCTTTGCTCAAGATGATTACATTTGCTCCTGTATCAGTAAGCATAGCTATATGTGTTTGTTCAACTTTAGCAAGAGCAAATAGAACTTCATTACGTGTCCACGATTCATTAGACATAACTGGATTGGGTTCATTTGGGTATCCATCGACTTCCAACCCCCTAGATCGACCGCTCCCTATTTACCAAGATTTATCGGTCTGATCCGTCCGGTTAGATTGGTTTTCAGTTTGATTATTGTCTTGTCTCCCTTGTTTTGCCGATATTTTTGTCCTGGATTTGTTTTTTATTTAAATAAGTCTTTCCCGAATGATGTATTTCATTTGCCTGTTTGTTTACTTGAACCAAATCCTATATTTCTTTAGTTAAAGGGAATATTTCTCGTTTTACATCACCTACTCTCTCTGGATAACATTACACATTTTGTTATCGTTCCTCGATATTCGATATTTAATTTACATTGTTCGTCGACTGCAAACTTGAACTGTCACTGGGATCTACAGCCCTAACCAAACGCTTTCACTGCCCATCTGCGATACAATAAACTTCTAAACGAACTACAATAATTTCTGCTCGTTAATCTTTCGGGTGGACCTCGCGTAAACTAAGTCTCATACCAGAATTAGGCAATCATCAATGAATTGATTTAGGGGCAGAACGTCAATGACAGATGGTGGGGCAGTTGGATACCATAGCCGTTTTAACTTTTTGATTGATTGGGCTAATTCAGGGATACTTAAATCTTTGCCCCGAGCACGCATTTGCCATCTTTCTTGATACATTTCTGCACGGTCGGCGGATCCACAGCATGTATTTAGTGCACGATAAGTCTTTCATAATCCTTTCTTCGAACTGGGCTCAAATTTGTTGAGAAGCGCTCAATCACTACCCTGCAAGCTGGAGGCTAAATACAGGGATTTTATCGCATAATTCCACCCATTTATATCAGTCAAATCTCTAAGTGTGTAAGATATTCTTCAAATTACTCGCTCCCGTTAAAGGGTTGAGGTCGACATTTACAATGTTTTGCCTAATGGCGTCAGCAGAAAGTAACTGACGGTTCTGATTTATATCATTTGATACTACGGACCTAATTCCACGGACTACCCTGTGCCACACGCAATCTTATTGTTTAACTAAGTCAGCTCATCTCATATTTCAAAAATGTGACTCTGACATTCACGTTTAACATTTTGATGTCTTCAGAAATGTGCACTCTCATTTCATGTATGCTATTGGAAGTCTTTTGGGAGAAAAAGCGAAATTGCTTTAGCAATTCATTCCTTAAAATCTGAAACTCGTGCCGGGCAGCCTCGTGTACTGTTGACCCATCACTACTCTCATTTGAACTGTGCAAACTCTACTCGAATGGATTATCTTGAGCTCCACCATTCATGACAATTTCTTTTTCATTCTTATCAACTGATGAGTGATAAGCTGGACAAAAGACTACCTCACCAGATTCTTCCAATCGTATCTCGTTCTATCCGACCTCAATTTTTATTTTTGGGGTAGAGGGGGTTAATTTAGGCAGACTCAAATGGCAGTTACATGTTTGTGGGTCCCATATATCTGGTCATAAGAAAAGAGACGACGAAAATAGAAACTCTCAACACAAAACTAACATTATTAAGGCAGCTAACAGTTATTAAAATATATAGATACGATTAGATTATATAAATAAATATATTTAGGCACAATTAAAAAACAACAGACTGTAGGTTGAAAAAAAATTACAGAAGATTAATTAGATAATTTGTTAAGTAGATATATTTTAAGACTTGTATTCCGAGCCCGATGTAGACGCAATTATATTTATTTCATGATTTTCGAGTAGAAAGTGTTATCTCCAGATAATGGACTATGCGCATTGGATTTGCATCATAAATATTATAGAAAGTGCACCCACAGGGCACAGGCATTGACCGTGGCTGAAGGTGCAAACAGTACATATACAGGTGAAGGTATACTGAGAGTATGCCACACGAAGGTACATCGCATATTGTGACCGAAAGTGCTAGGTGCTAACGATAATCGGTACCACGAAGGTGCAGTCAAGTCAGATAACTATACCAATGTTCTGACTACTATAAGGTGCACTCAGTACAAATCTCGGATGGTGCAAGTACTAGATTAAATGTGTCAAGGTGCTACACAGAAGATGCACCACTCTGACGTGAGTGTGATGACACTCAGTATATAGTATACCATAATGCACATTGGCTCCAGACTCTAATGAGTGAAATATATACTCTCGAAGGTGCACACTATGAAAAGTAGGTTCTAGCCTATCATAGAAAAATAATGAGTTTCGAAGGTGCACAAACAACCGCACTGAGGGTTCAGTGTATCAATCACAACATTCTCAGGAGATAATCATACCTTTATGTTTATAATATTATTTCCACATCATCATATCAATTCATGATTTTGCATCCTCACTACAAGAGCTTTCTTTGCCATGGTGGGTTGTCAGAAGGTATAACCAAAGATGAAAAAAAAAAGTTTTTTGTCGAGCGCTATGAGATCAGACTGAATCTGTCGTACCGGGAACTATTGTAACCGGCTTTTAAACTCACCATCCTAGAAGAAATTTATTTCCGTAACAATATTATATTACATTATCTTGATCTGTATAAATTTGTGAAAGATATAAGAAATATAAAGAACTAATATGGATTATCCATGGACAAGAGGAAATAGGGCCAACAAAAATGTGTAAGAAATAAATAAAATCATTAGAAAGGCAAATATACCAAAAATAAAATGGAAATTAAAATACCACATCTAAAATAATCAAAGATATGACAAAACAAAAATAAATATATAAAAAAATGCTTCTTTATATACCCAATGGATCGCTAAAAGGTGATGAAGTAATCAAAGAAAAATATTATTCCGCTTAATCGATAATTTTTACTTGTCAAAATTCACAATTTAAAAAAATAACTATTTAATTCTAGAATGTAAATTGTGTGAAAATGAAAGGGAAGAAATAAAGTCAGATATAGTAAAGAATATGGATCTGATGAAATAGCGTACTGTACCTCAATAATATTGAAAACAAAATAATACATAGAAAGCTAACGGATCTAATTCTAATCATAGATAAGAATTAGAGAAAACTCAAATAATTCAGAGAATTACACTTTATCTTTGCTTAGAAAAAATGTAAGTTATCTAGGAAGGGAGATGAACAAAGTATGGCCACAACGAGGGAAGCGGGTGAGTGCTAACTTGCTTGGCCACCCCCCCCCCTTACATGCTATAAAAGGTCCCTTACCCCCACAATGGAAATGTAACTAGACACAAATATACATCTGATGGGCCACCTCTACCCACCATGACATTTTAGAACAGTTTCCACCCCTAATGGAGAGGCAATTAGACGGCTACCCCAACCCTACCACCTCAAAAAAATAAAAATAAAAATAAAAATATACAAAAAATCCCCGAAACAAACCAAACAAAATTTTGTTTATATAAATATCTTATCACTAACATATAACCCTAGATAATCTTTAAAAACCCTGTTATTCGGGTTTAAGAACACTTATAATCAATATAAGAAAGATAATATATTTATTTTATTTTGGCCGATTATGCCACGAAAACAAATCTATCTTCCTGTGGGGAAACTCAACTCTTGGAGTCTAAAGCTACCGAGAGCTGATAGTGAGGATGCAGGCCACCACCCCTATAGGAGAAATGGTGGACTTTAAGGTCCCTGTTGTGGCTTCATAGTTTGCTCTTTCTGTGTTGTATGGAAGAATGAAGGCTGCAAGGTGACTATAAATATTCAAGAGACCAAAAATGACAGGCTAGCTTCTTAGGGCAGTTTAATGTAAAATGGGCCATTAAATACTAACTAGATAATTAAACTCCTTCTACCCCGCCCCCTTTTTTTTAAACAATCTACTCCCTCACTTGAGGCCTTTTTGTTTTAAAAACGACATGAGATATTCATATAAAGTTTTATGCAATGAGCAATATGGGGAAGTCTGCACATGAGATGAGTTAGGCAAAGTTAATGGAAAATACAATAATTAGATAACAGAAACAGAAGAGAATCACAAACATTAACATAAGACTAATTTTAATTAAGTACGTAACAAATCTAGATGTAAAAACAAAGTGTCAAGGAGGTTATGACTTTAAGTACGGGGTACGGATGGTGGGAAGCTATGCTACCATGGCCCCACGCAAAATAGTCAGACCCTCGTTGGAATACTTGAAAACAGGGACATAACTATTGAAATCTTACACGACTTTATAAACCAAAATGAGACGAAACAAATACATATACTAACATTTTGTGATCTCAAAATATACATATCATGTAGACACTTAGTACAAGAAAACAAATATATACTTTTTTCCTCACAAAATGTTCTTTTATTTTCACATATATTATTTATTAAATAGGAAACTCATAATAGATTTAATTAAAGGAAATTCCTGTCCTAACAATTATACACATGAAGGGATGAAAATACGTGTGCAACAAACCATACATACAAGAAAAGGACGAAAATATATGGATCGATTGCAAAGATCTATTAAGTTTTAAAAATGGGTGCGGAAACTAGTCAAAGGCGTAATGCCTGAGGAGTGGAGTGCAAGCCTGTTTTGAATATACTTTAGGTATTGTGAAGGAAAGAAACAGAAACCTTCCAAAGGAAATCTAAACCAGTATGTCCTTTCCAAAATCAAGATAAACTCGATTCAAAATCTTTTTTTCAAAATTCTTTGGAAAATATACCCACATCACAGAACGGGACGGGCTGTACATAAAAGCCTGAAGGTGTCAACAAAAATAAATAAAAATATGGACAACACGACTGAAATAGAAACCTTTTTCAGACAAGAGCTATACAAGAAGCATGACCTCATGAAACGAGTTTTAATTTCAGAAGATGTGCATAACACGATTATCAGTGATACGTTGGCTGAAAAACTTATAAGGAAACGTAAGGACGCTGCTGATGACCCTGTGTATTTTGTGACAATGGAGGACACTTATGACCTCATAAAGTGTGCTCATATTGCAAAAGGGCATGGAGGTCGAAACAAAATAATCAAGGAAATCGACACGAAATATGCCGAATCAATTCATGACTCTATAACACTGTACATGTCTCTTTGCATTGAGTCTCAAAAGAATAAGAAGCAACCTTCCACTAAAGGAACTGTGGTTAGTCCCTTACTCAACAACAGTTTCTGCTATATATCACTAGTGGACCTCATTTATATGCAGTCCATGTGTCAAGGCAACTTCAAATGGATAATGGTTTACCAAGATCATGTCACCAAGTTTTGTATTCTCAGGTCTTTAACGTCTAAGCGCGCAGCTGACGTTTTCTATCAGTTATTAGATATTTTCCTGTTGCTAGGAGCACCACAAATTCTTCAAAGTGATAATGTATCCGAGTTTACTGTCCAAGTGATCAGTGATCTAAAATCCGTGTGACCTGAACGTGTGATGGTTCATGGAACAAGACACCCCTTGAGTCAGGGTTCAGTTGAATGAGTTAACTGTGACATAAAGGATATGTTGGCAGCCTTTATAGGGGATAATGGCGCCACCGATGGGACAGTTGGACAGAAATTTGTTCAACTTCGCAAAACTTTAATTACCACAATGGTATTAAGTAGACCCCATTCGCTCCAATGACTGGTTCATATGCTAAGATAAGATTGACAGCTTCACCGCTCCCACAGGAGGTTATTCAGCACTAACAAAATGAAGATGACCTTCTGATAGTTCTGGCCTCATCACAAGCAGATACACTTAAGCCAGAGATAGCTGAACCAAGTACACCACAGCAAAGTAATGCTGACCCAATGCAAGTTTTCGTCACTAAAGAACCAGCTACATCAGATTCAATCAGCATTGACATAGTGCAATATCCAGGCACCACTGAACCAACTACATCAACTCCAGGTTCTACTGACCCAGTGCAGGATCCAGGCACTACAACAGTTTCCACAGCTGATCTAGAGACGGAAGTTTCAGCAATAGTACCCCCAACATCAGAAGCGGCCACAGAGCTTCCAGAAGTGACTTCAAACAAATCAGCTCTCGCCTTGCGACAAACTAACATTGCAAAACAAGGCAAACGTGCATATGAAGCTCAAATGATGCAGGCTGAACGTATGGTGACACGAAATCGAAGTAGTCTCCAAGCTGGTCAAGTTGGCGACAATGCTACAGTTTCCATTCCCACTGTGGATAGGGGGTTTGGTGATCTAAGCATTATCAGCATCATCATAGACAGGAACGAGAATTGTATGTACATAATTAATTGCAGTGAAAAATGGAATATTGAGTAAAGTATCCGTTCAATCAGTTTGATGTATGTACTTATGCATTGTACACCATGAATGATGTTAAAACTTGATAATACTGTTTCAATGAGAACAGCAGTTCAATTGGAATCCATATGCGATGGCCAAGGTTTTACGAGATGCAATTGCACATGATGAAAATGATGTCGATGCAACATATACAAATGCTTCAAGGCAAAAGTTAAGTGCAATTCCAGATATTCCAGAAGTCATTCCAGCTTATGTTGTGACAACAAATTGATATGTGATAATGAACCCTAAAAGATATTTAATTGTGCTTGTTCTGTATTGCATTTTATTCTATTGTTTTATGACAATGAGAAATGAAGTTAAATTAAGGTAATATGTATAAATTAGTGACCTAAATTTCAGGTAATATACATAATACCTGATTATACATTATTCCTGTAACATATACATATATTTGGTATGTAAATAGTCGAAATACAAAAAAGTTATATCAATGGATTTAATACTGAACACAAATAAAATAGAATTAAGGTAGGATAAAAAAAACATAAAAATACTGGTATTGTTTTGAGTTAAGCCCTGCAACATCGGTATTAAAAAAACAAAACAACCAACAAACTGTTTCAAAATTTGCCTATAATAGCAGTTTCAGAAGGGAGAAATAAAAGTATAATCGGTGAACAAATCTGTATCTCAAACTTGCGTATAAAGTCACATACAAGGAAGCTCCCATTCTATGGTAATGCCTTTTTTAATCTATTTAATGACAGAACCAGACATCACTCTGAGTACACAAACCACAGAACATAGCAGTATCCCTACCCAATAGGAAGCTTAGGCAATTTTACTCCCTTTACATTTGCGTAGCAAATTTATACTTCTGTCTTTAGGGGTTGGGGTGTTATGTGGTGGGGTGAGGGGTAGATATTTCGCATTGGAATTTTTATTTTTTTAAATTTATTTGTTGGGGGGGTTGAGGGGCAGGATAAAGTCACAAATGTTTAGAGTGTATTTGTGCTGAACGAATTGAAATCTGTATAGAGAAGAATTAAACATTCGCAACATGTATATGATCCTTTCTTTCAATTTGTTTTTATTATCAAATTTATATATTAAGTCAGTAATCGTGAAGATCATGATTTTCTTATCATAAAAAGCAATTAAGAAAACTGTTCTTTTTTGTCCAACAATTACTTGTATGAAAAAAAAATCCAATTTTTGATAGAATTTTTCACAGAAATTTTATTTTAGTTAGTGCGTTAATTTTTTTATGAAAGTATAAAATAATCATAATGCCCATAATCTTTTTTGTCTCTAGTTTTTGACATTGTAACAAGAAGGTAATAAATGAAACCATTATGTGTTTCAAATGGGTGATTTTCCGATAACTTGGGCATTTCTCTCTCATTTTTGGACATAATATTTGTCAAATTTCGGGATTCCCTGTAAGTTGCAAATATGGAAAACTTCTTTTAAATGAATTTCCAAGTTTTATTTAAATGAACTACACATTTCGGTTATTCCTAAAGTTTCCTTTACGATGACATTTCAGAATACGGACAATGAAATTTAGTAAAAGTAAGTGATTAAAGTGCCATTGTTTGTTTATTTCTATTCTGATGTAACTGTTTTCTTTAGTGTTTGACAGTACATATTCAAAGCTTTCTGCGGCAATAAAGTTTATTTATAGTAATAAAAAAGACGAAGTTTTTGCGCTGTCGCCTTTCTGATTCAGTCTTTCTTGGGTCAGGCACAAATGTAACAAGTAACCAAATGATGCTGGCATATCATCATCATCATCATAACTTTTTTTCTGAGGATAATACATTTGGTTCTGAATAGTCCTCAAAGAAACAAACAAGAATATGAAAACTATAAATGCAACGTATATGTACAAATAAAACTCTTACTTTCTAAAGTGCCTGACACAATCCACATGTAATCACAAAATATACATGTACACACACACATGCACACATTAGAATAAAACATACATAATACATACATGTTGGTTTACGAGAGGGGAAAGTATAGGGTATACAAGCTAGGTATCTCAATTTGTTTGAGCTATGGCAGAATCAGAAAGAAGAAATTTGTGAAGCGCGTTCTTAAAAGAGGGAGTGTTGGTGTTTGTTTAATATCATTGGGAAAGATATTCCACAACACTGCTGCAGAATATGTAAAAGATGTTTTGCACAGAGTCGTTTTGAATTTAGGCAAATGAAGATTAGAGTTTGAAAAAGGCCTTAGATTGCATGAATGGATATTGGAAGCTGGAATTAGGAGATCATTGATATTTTGTGGAGCCATGTTATGAAAAGATTTATATGTCAAAATAGCTTTAAAGTATTTTACTCTATCATTAAAAGGTAACCACTGTAAATTAACGAATAAATGTGAGGATGGAAAGTCCTTTCTTGTAATAATTCTAGCTGCTCGTTTTTGGAGTTTAATTATCTCATTAAGATTAGTCGCATTGCAATTCCTCCATATCAAGCAAAGGCAATATATATAACCATTATAAATCATACGAAGACAGTCTGTCGAATAAGGCTATTATGGAAGATAATGCAAAACACACGCGCTTTGTTTGATTTTCCCACGATAAATGCCTGTCAATAATCACACCTAAAAGTTGTTGATTTTCTATGCTATTTAATTTAGTTCCATGAACAAATATACTGATATCCTCTTATTTCGTTATTCTTTGCCTTGATCCAATTGTCATACAGTTTGTTTTTCTGTGTTTATTTGCATTTTGTTGGTTTCGCACCACAGTATAACAGCCTCAATGTCCTGTTGTACATTTTGTTCAAGGGAAGGGATTGTATCACTCATGGCATGTAAGGTTGTGTCATCTTTATAAAGATCAGTTTCAGTGGCATTCATATTCAGTGGTTAATAATTAATGAAAAGGAGAAGAGCAAAGGGCCAAAAATAGAGCCTTGAGGGACTTCACTTTAGACGTATTGTATAGATGTAGCATAGGCCACAGAAACACACTGTTGCCTTCCTGTTAGCTAATTGATCACATCAAGCTAGCGAATTATCACTGATTGTATATGCCTTGAGGTATTTCATCAATATTTCATGACCTTCTAAATCAAACTCTTTTTAAAATCTAGATAAATGGCTTCGATTATTTTTCCGTTATCTATAGCTGATAGATAGAGAGATCACCCATTAACAAATGTTCTGATCTAAAGTTAAAGACAGTAGATAATTAATTTTCAAATCTCTCAAACCAAGACGACATCAAAATTGGAGGACGATAGAGAGAGCACAGAAGGATGGACTTAGACGATAGTTGTTTCACTTCAATCCAAATCGTTTCCAATGCATATGACTCTATATCCATTCTTCTTAAATACATAATGTTTGTATATCTATCTATCTTTATTGTGCTCCGTCTTTCCGTTCCAAATGGAAACCGTTGATGGACACTGAGTGATCATTACTATTATCATTAGGAAATGTTTTGCAGAGACCTACAATAAGAATCTGATGGTTATTAAATACAGTATGCTTGAGTAGTTTTGGGTTTACGTGTCGAATATTGAGATTTACTATATGTAAACCCTTTTCTTAATATTTTAGAACTAGAATCAGATCAAGAGGTTTCCTGATAAAAAACTGACCTTTGTCCATCAACATGTTCGTTACTGCCGGCAATGTCCCATGATTGAGATAAGCAAATGATTTGGTCGTCAATAATAGTTAAATATGCCTCTTTAAAGAAAGTGTTCCCTTCTTGACATTTGCAGCTCAAAAGATTGCATTTATTACACATACTGGTTAAAATATCAAACTCCCAAACCGATTCCGGAGATTAAATATCAGGGTTACCAACCCCCCCCCCCCCGAACATTCCTAACTGGACATGTATGTACAATCATTAGACCTTTGGTAATAAGAATCTGAGTAAGGTACTTGATGGTTTCGTGATCCAGGTCGAACGCTGACAAAGCACCTATACCAGCAGACAGATAAGACATGGCTGTTGGAATCGCAATGTTTACAATATCTAGTCATGTTTTTTTTCCTTGTCTGTAATGATTTTGTCTTGAGCATTTATTGTGTTTGATACGCCTACAGCTGTTTTGCCTGCAACGAGTATTTTGTCGTGATCGTTCCGTGTATGGCGAGTACTAGCTGCTATGAAAGTTGCTCGATGGTGTCCGCGTGCGAAGGATATTATGCATGATGTCAACGTTCGGAATAGAATTGAAATTGCTCCTGTTCCAAGTATGAATGACTTGTAATTATGATTGTATCTTAGATCTAATTTTGAACAGATATCTCGTAGACCAATATCAACACTCCCTCTTGGAATAAGACCAGAGACCATCACATTGTAACTTGCTGAAATCGACCTAATGAGTGACTTGTATTGAGAGGAGAATGTACTTAGATCAAGGCGTTGATCGGTATAATTCCCTCCGACATGTATGATTATTGGTCCAAGTTAGCTAGATCCATTTTTTTCTGGTTTTGTTTTAACGAAAGCATAGTAGCTCCAGGGAGAGTGCGTAAACACACATCAGATTGTAGGCCAGGGAGAGTGCGTAAACACACATCAGATTGTAGGCCACAAGGTTTGATAGGTTTAAGAATGGAACTACCAATAACAAGAGTTTTGTGCTTTGAGGGTGGTAGTTTATGATGCTTATCTCTCTGGTGGTGATCAAGTCCATCGTCAGGCTCTAGAGTGTGCTGGCGTGATTGGTTTCAACGTTTCTAAGTTTTTATGTTATTGACTGTGTCTTGTTTAAAATGTTTACAGATATTTTTGTGGTCAAGATTTGGTTTGATTTATGTAACTGAAGAATGAATGTTATCAAGATCCGTCGATAAAGTTTGATTTTGATGTGAAGTACGCTTGCTCAGTGCAGTAAGCTGATCACTGATGAGTTGGCATTGAGGCGTTTTTCCAAGGCAGTGATTGTGTTTTATAATACCATTTGTGACGCAGAAGAGCTGCCGTAGCCATATTAAATACTTACTTAGTTTTTAATAAACTAATACAAATAACCCATAATTAACCTTTACACCTGTCTGCATGACTATACTATTTAGTCATTATTCATCCATTCGGGCTATCCAAGGAGCTAATTCCTTTTAAACTGTCCTTTTCATTAGCATTTAACTTGTTTTAGTCTGCAACAAATGACTGAATTCTTTTTCGTAAAATTAATTAAATAGACAACTCACAATTTGTAAAAATTGCTATGAAAAAAAAGTTGCTTGTGCTTTGTAATATTTCTCGAAGTAATATATATTCCTTTACTAGGGCACAATTGAAATCGTCAAGGAACAGAAAGAGGGTGATATTCAAGCGGGTAAAGAGTGCCTTCTGGTTTCTTTGTTATGATAATTGTCTCACGCGCAATCTTATCAGAAGTAATGTAATTTAAAAGAAAAGGACACTATAGACATATATTTCACATAACGTAAGTGCTGAGCATGGTTTACATACCGCGAAAATGTCAAAATATTACAACTTGTTTTGTGATTAGCGACGTAAGTTATGGTTAGGGTTGCCACCCGAAGAGCTCCAAAATACGGAACACATATGTGAACCCTTAAGAAATTGAAATATTACAACATTACATTTTGTTAAATACGGAACGGTTCATTAAAATACGTAACAGGTGCAGCCATATCTACGGTCTATAAAGCTGGAACCTACTAGAGACGTTGGCTGTAGTCGTGCTGAAAATATATTGTTGACAAGCGTATTTGCACAGAGAGGTATTCGGGATGCGGTCGATGTTATGTTATACGCAACATGATATACATTTCGCACCCCACCCCCCGCTTCTTAAATACTGACCGCTCTAATAGTCAACTAAATTACCTTTATAGTTTACTTAATTTTTATATTTCCCAATATCTCATAAAAACACAATAAGTATTAACCACGTACGGTTAGGTTACAATTTAATTTCCATTTTCAGTAAAAATACTTTTTTTATGTCCCTTTCACTTTATTTTCAGTTGGAATGCGTTCATTTTTTTAATTCATTTTAATTATTTTCCATTGCATCTGCCTTCATTTTTTGTTTATTTTCGTTCCTTTTCGGTGATAAGGTATGTCCTACTTCAGCCCTACCCTTTCGGAGTCCACCACTGTCATAGAAATTATCTTGGCGAGAAAATCGAAAACAGTCAACGTGAATGTTCAATGCATTCATTCATTCAATCCTCTTCGTGATTCAGGTGGCACATACGGCTTCCACGAGAAAGCGCCATTGCTGCCGGTCTGCAGCCTGTCTATTGGTTTCCCATGTCAGGTCGCTCGCCTTCATCCCCTTCTAGACTGTCCTTCGCCATGTCTCCATGGGCTGACCCCTTTTACACTTTCCGTCTGGTGTCCAGCGTAAGGCTATTCTGGGTAGTGCGTCCGGTGGCATTCGACACACATGCCCAAGCCATCTCCATCTCCTCCTTTTCACTGTTTGGACAACCGGTTTTGCATTTTTCCTCTGATGCAGCTGTCTGTTTGGGATCTTTCTTGGCCAGAAAATTTGAATAATCTTCCTCAGAAACTTGTTTTGGAAGGTCTCTAGTTTGTGAACTATTCTTGTTGTAAGCTTCTAACACTCTGAGCCATGTAACAACACTCTGAGCCATGTAACAACACTCTGAGCCATGTAACAACACTCTGAGCCATGTAACAACACTCTGAGCCATGTAACAACACTCTGAGGACATTGCTGTTGAAGATTCTTAGCTTTGTTCAATGCAGCTTTCCAAAGTGAACCCGTTTGAAAGGGGGCAATTATGGTGTTAATGCTATAATATTTTTTCACACTGAAGCGATGTATAAAATATTATTAAACATCTAATCTAATAATTGAGTTTAATTTCCCTTACTTACATTCTTGGTTGCAATTCGGTCAATTGAGGTATGTTCATTTTGCTCATAACTTTTAGTATTCTGTAATTCATGTCCTACTTCAGCCATACCCTTGAGGAGCCCCCACACCACGCCCTCCCTCCCCAGTATGCAGTATGACCTAGTTATCTTTGCTAGAAAATTGAAATAACATTAAGAAAGCAAAATACTTACATGCAAGTGACCTATTGATTTTCAAATATAGTTATTGGTCTACCTTATTTTTAAGATGTCTCAAATACACACACACACACACACACACACACACACACACACACACACACACACACACACACATCTATATATATATATATATATATATATATATATATATATATATATATATATATATATATATATATATATATATATATATATATATAAACATTCAAAGTGTCCCGAAGTAACTTTGCCAACAGCTTCACAGTAAATCATATGCCATTTCTGAAAGGTTTGTTAATTAGATATGTATTACTTCAGACACATCCTCGAGGAATCCTCCGGTATGACCTATTTATCTTTTCATCTTTGAAGAAAATTGAAATAACATTAAAAGCGCAGAAGAATTACCGGCCGAAGACTTAATTTTATTTTGTAATACATTTATTGGTCTACATTATTTTAATGTTTATAAAAACATGCAAAACGGTGTTTAAACTGACTCGCAGTAACTATGCAAACAGCTTAGCGGTAAATCAAAGATGGATTTTAAAATAAATGCCAATACGCCAATAGTTGCAATCAGTACCCGTAGTCAGTAATTTAATGGTGTATTGGGTAAAGTGACACGTAGTGGTCGCGTGGGGGCGGGGGGGGGGTTGGTGTGTGGAGGCTAGTTTGGAAGAATTTTCCACCCAGAAGGTCTATCGTTTAACATAAGTAAAATAATTATTTCTGTCGGTGCTAGGTCGTGTGTAATGGATAATTATTTCTTTGTGCTGAATGGCTTATGCAACTCCTAGGTCCAGTTACCAGAAATATGTCCCAACGTAAAGCCGATTGACCGAGGTTGCTCGGACTTGCACAGATGAGTTTGGTTCCATGCATGGAAGTCATAAATAGAATTACAATTGCAAGGATATTACATATGAAATTTGTTAGATACACGCGCATGCTGAATTTTTTAAAATCTATTCTTGTTAAGTGTATGATCATCTGTTTGTATAAAAAAAAAAATAATTGCATGTGTAGATTAGTCACGTTTACATTGCATTTTGTAAATACCTTAAAGTCACAGGTTAACTGTTTCATTTGCACTGTTTATAAAAAAAAACAAAAAAACCCCAAACAAACAGTTTAATATAGCCAGCTCGTGACTGCCTATGCAAATTTATTTTATGCTAGGCCGTGAATTACTGGATTTTCCAAATAAAACAATTGTGATATTTTACTGGAGTGAAATACGGTAAATAATTTTTCACTGCAAGTCGATAGACATTGATAACATTATGACCAAGAAATGTTGAGCTATTTTTAGACGCGTGTGTGGTCTAGTAGTAAGTATGGCCGCCTCGCAAGCAGGCTAACGAAGTTCAAATTCAACAATGTGCAAATACTTTTTTCTTCAATTTATCTTTTATGTGCTGTTTTACCTTGAAATGGGAAGGAGAATTATGTTACTACTGATATTTTCTGTGCGAATATACACAAAACACAGCAGAACAATAACTGTAAACCGCTGACATTATCACGCAATATCCAGTAAGAAATCATTTACTTCACTCTGTTATACATATCGCTAGCCATTACATTTGAGCATAAAAAAAAGGAAATTTGCTTGCTCCGAGTGAATAACGGATATATTTCATCTCGTGGGTGAAAAACGTAAGTATTTTTTCATTCGTGGCTTATCTACTCGTGAAAATACTGAGTTTTTCACCCGCTCCATAAAATATATCCGTTATTCACTGGTTTCAAGCAAATATCATCTCCGTATTCAGTGAGATAATCCAGTAAATGTTCCACTTATTGGACATCTTCAAGCGCACTCAGGTCCCGATAAGCTTGTGGCTGCGTAACATGACGTCATAGCATGTTTATCATGACGTACAAGTAAAATTACGATACGTCATGATATGTATTGTATGCGCTATTCAATCATAAAAATAATTATAGCAAAATTTATATTTAATAGCATTTGTATTCATTTTAATCTTGGGTCAGCAATTTAAGTACAGTTTATTATTTTCATTAAAGGGTTATATAATAAATACAGTATAGTGTTTGTACAGTTGGATATTGCGGTCTTGCCCTAAGTACATAGGGCTCGCAAGGTCGACCTGTCGTACTTCGGTCTCGCCAAAATATCCAACAGTACAAAACATAATAGTCTATAATTATAGCCAGAGGTCTTATTGATATTGCATGAATTATATGAGCACTTTATATACATTGTAGTCCACAGCCGCCTAGAGGTCCCTTTAAAGTTTGAGTACTTGTATTTCTTGATAACTATACTTATAGTTGCTTTCTTTAAAAAAAATATTTTTTCTGGTCAAGTTTAATCTTCAGGCTAGCACAGGAATTAAGATTTGAGCACTCCAAACAGAGATAATGTATGTATTTATGTACGTATGTATAGAATATCTTCACGGGACACATCCCAAGGCAATAAAGGTATTATTCATTAAATATTTGCCAAACTAAGTAGCCAATAACCAAGATATATCCTTCTGCTTTTTAAATCATTCGTTTTATTGGTCAAACATTAAACATGCCAAAACCCGTAATCAAAATTATCAGAGCTGTATATAACTTGCTGCAGTTCGGCATGAATTCATTTTAAAATTAAATTTAAAAAATGTAAAAAAAAACCCAATTACTGGCAACACATAAAGAAATTAAATGTGGGGAAACTTCCATATTTTATAAGGTAGTTATTTACAAATTATGAAAATTAAAAATCTTTCTTAAAACTTTTTATATATTTTAAATAAGTAAAATCAATATTTTACATGAAAAATTAGCAAACCAAAGTAGCACACGCCACAGATATATCCTTCTGCTTTGTAAAGTTTATTGGTCAACATTAAAACTGCCAAGCCCTTTTCACAAATTATCTGTGATCACCATGACTTTTGCCAGTTCCACACGAGTACATTATTAAAAAAATGATTAAAAAAAAATAATCAATTACTAGCAACAAAGAAAGCTGCAAATGTGTGGAAACGTCTAGATGAAATAAAGTAGCTATTTTGGTTGTTATATAGTAAAAAGAGTGACATTTAGCGACATATTTTCCAATATTATGAAAATAACAATTAATTCTTTATTGAAAATTTTGATAACACTTAAATAAATAAAATAAATATTATTTATAATATATATTTATCCTTCTTTTAAATCATTTTTTATTGGTGAAACATTCAGCATGACAAACCTATTTCAAACTTCGCTGATCTGTTTATAACTTGTGGCAGTTCGGCATGAAAGCATTTTTAAAATAATGAATTTATTTATAAAATATAATTATGGGCAATAAAAAAAGAAGTAAATGTTGGGAAACTTCCAGATGTCTTAAAGTAGCTATTTAAATGCATACATGACAAAAAGTTCAAATTTGGGGATCTATTTTAAAAAAATGATCTGTACTTCTGCTTTCTAAATCATAGTTTTAATAGTCAAAAAATAAACGTGCCAACGCCTTTAAAAATTCTTTGGGTTGTCTATGACTTCTGGCAGTTCGGCATGAATACATATTTTAAAAAATGTTAAAAATGTAACTATGGGCAACAAAGAAGGCGATAAACGTGGAGAAGCTTTGATATGTTATAAAGTAGCTATTTAAGTTAACACATGATTAAAAAGTAGAAATATGGGAGTATATATTCATATATCATGCATATTACAATTACTTCTTCATTACAAATTTTAATACATTTTAAATAAATATTTTTTTGTTCATCAAAAACATGCCCCACAAATTTGCACATTCCATTCATCTATTACTCTGCTCTGAATCATTTTTAAAAAAATTGTCCACTAGCACAAATGTCGAAGTATTTCTACAAATTCTTCGGGTAGTCCGATAATATGCTGCGATTGCGTTTTAAAATATTTTTAAAACATTGTAGATCCTAAAAATGATACAATATTGGTATGTTGTTTTGGTGGTGTTCCTTTGCTTAGATAGGCAGTCTTAGTACTTATTTAAAGGGAATTGTTTATTCTTTAAAATATGAGGATTATGGTGTGATTCTCTGTGTGTATTCTGGCTACAGTGGACAGTGAATACTTAGGTACTGATGAACCATGGCACTTTGCTTCATTTACAGTTCAGCCTCTTAAAAAATTTTTTAACTGTAATTTTGTCTACGACGATACTTTTTATTAACATGATTTATTTGGATATGGACACACTGAAAAGTTTAGTACTAAAAAGCAAATGTAGAGAACATGTAGAGAAAATAGGTACGGAGTCCATACAATCCCTCTGATGTGTGCTGTTATTCCATTCTCTGTGTTATTTAGTCACCTGAATCATCAGGCCGTTCCTAAAAGATTTCTCAAATGATTTCGGAAACTTTTTGTTGAACTTTAGAGATCTTGTCATGTAAATTTGGTCATGTGATTGCATCAACCAATACACGCACATCAATGATGTCAATGCTAATGAGAGAGTATAACAAAGTTGGAATGGTCCGTCAATGTCTTTCAGGGGAAGACAGGAATAATATCCAACCAGAAATATATGTAACAGAGAGATTAGTATCTGACCATTCTTGTATTGTGCGGTCTAGTGGGTGGCTATTCAAATACAAATGAACCAACCGATAGCGACTTTGACTGCGCGGTAACTAGCAGGGGAGATTTCCGGTGTCTCTGTTGACAGATATAATCTGTAATTTGTGAGACTACTGCAATGCCACGTTCTGTTTTTACAGAGTTTAATGAATTGTGTACCTTTCCACGTATAGTGCAGAAATGTCAGACCAGAAAAGAGGTGCTAGGTTTTGTAGGGAAAGTCAAATATCAGTGTATTTTGCCTTTTTCTCGTACGGAACGATGTCGTGTGCATACAACCATCGTGAGATGATATTGACCTCAAAGCTATTCTTGGGGAGTATACCGATTTTGAGCTCAAAGAAGACTAATGACGATGACAAGTTTGTTGCTGATAGAGCATCTCCAGAAATCGAAATCGCTCGTGGCTGAATGAAAACCATGGATAGATACATCTGGCGCTAAAATATCAGCCTTGTTACACAGATCCAGCTGTATAACCATACTTTCTACACTCTTGCTGTATGGTGCGGACACATAGACGATTACAGCGGCGATGACTAGACGGCTTAATGCCTTTGATCAATGGTGTCTTCGCAGCATTCTCTGCCTCACACGCACCCAATATATCACGAATGCAGAGATCAGAGACAGAACGAAGCAACCGCCAGTCACAAATACCATCAAGCTTAGACGCTTGCAGCTCTTTGGCCACATTGCTAGAACACAATCGTGCACTTAAAGCTGCAGTTGGAAAATCAGCGCGTGGGTGGAAGCACCTAGTGTGAAGACCGACAAGCACCTGGCTCTGAATGGTGGAGTAGGACCTCAAGGAGTTCGACCTCAGACTGCACATCTGATAGAAAAAGACACAGGATCGCATCTACTGGCGCCGACTCGCATATACAGCAACACTGCTCCGGTTGGCACGCTAATGACGACGATGAATCAATAGTACTGCCAAACGTGTCAAAGATTTTTTTAAACAATTCCAGGAGTCAGTGGTCATATGACAAAAAACTCACTATTTGACAATAATGAAAGGTATGCCTATATACATCTACTTCATTCACAAATTGTGTCTTGCAAAGGAAATGGAATTAATGAATGAATTTCTTGTGCATCAGCAAAATTAGAACAGAGAAATTTCAAGGAAAGTAGTGCTGTAATTTCTGAAAGTGAACATAATGTACTATGGTGATGGTTTCAATTGCCAAATTTTTGCCTCCTCCCAGTGGAAGTGATGGGACAGGGGTATTACCTAAATCACAGCTATATGTAAAGTTTCTTGTTATAGTGTTTGCAATCAAACGTTCTTTCTAGTAAGCTCTTAAATATTAGTAAATATCATATTGTTTCATGTTGTGAATTAGAGAGAGAGAGAGAGAGAGAATATATTTGTGCTAATTTTACAGTATTCGCTAAAATTATATGGTGCTATAAGATTTTGACAAAACGTTTGATGGAAAAAATCATCTTGGATGAGAAGAGTATTAATCAATGACTGCAACTGGATGCATAGTAATATTTTTCTTTTATATATTTTCACTGCAGCAAGTGATCACAAAATATATGAAGTTCAATCCAAAGCTAAAAGACAAGAAGGAAATAAGCCATTGGCGGGTGAGAAGGTTTCTGAAACACTTTTGTTGAATCTTGCAATTCTGCGCTTGAAAGTATGACGAAGGATTCTATGGTAATGGCTTTTGCAACTGAGAACTTTGTACAAACAATTACCTTTGCTCGTACACAGCCTGAATTCCGCGAAATACTCAAAATACACTATCAAGCAGTTTTTTATGACTCCAATGTTAACATCTCAGTTTGCACAGACAGAGAAATTGTGTTTTGTAAATACCATCAAATGCGTCTGGATCAAAAGATATATAAAAAGAGCATTAGCATATTTTTCATTGCATTTAGCAGCGAAAAGAAGATAAATAACTTTGTTCCGATATTCATGATGGAATTAATGAACGAATAAGTTCTGCATCAGTTCATATTAGAAAAGAGAAATTCCAAGGAAACCAATGCTGCAATTTCTTAAAATGATCACCATGTACTATTTTATATCTGTGGATTTATTATCCGATCTCTGAGAAAAAGATACTACAAGCTAAAGAAAACTTGCAAGGATGTGAAGATGTATTGCGTGACAAAGTTTGTGCACAAGTCAGAAATAGCAGATAAATTTGTTAAAAAATACAACACGTGATTTGAGAAAAAAGATCGTGGTGGTTTTCTTAAACCTTGTTATGACTTCATTTTGTTTATAAGAGAATTGGGAATAGTCACTAGACAGAACACAGACATGAACAATCTTACCGCTAAATCGCTCCTTATTGATCCACTGAAAGAAATTATATTCGAGCCCTACAGGGTAAAACATTACACAAACAAGCTTTTGCAAGGAGATTCTTTCCAAACAGTTGTAAATGTGCTTGAGGATGTTACTGATGTCTTTCTAACTATAAGAAGATATGCTATAGCCCGCCTTGAGAGGAACAAATTGAATAAAGCTATTGCAGCTGACAAAAAGTCTTTTGAGGAACACTCAAAGCAAAATAAGATAATTTCTGGTTTGAGACTAAATATCAATTTCTTTTTTTGTGGCTGTCCAATGCATAACATAATTTTTCATGTAAATGTCAATCATGGAAGAATGAAATGAACTCCTGTTGTCAATGCACAAAATAGTGAACTTGCTGGATATGCCAAGTCACCATAGTAAATTGACACACAAGAATGAATTCATCCCAGCTGGTTAAAATAACACATAGTTTGTGCAGCCCCAGAGAGTTGTTTTTCAAAACTTTTCAAGGAGTTTTCAAAGACTGAAAAAATTTCTCAAGGAGTATTTTGTCCTGATGAAATTCTTCATGTAACTTTGTTTATACTGCATAAATAGGCACACACAAAATTTTTTTAGAAGATTTACACGTTACTAATTAGCACTCATTTACAGCTAAGGTAAGCTATTCCATCTGGTAACTATTCCAGTTGTGTGTCATTTCATTCACCCAATTTTATACCATTTTATTTATTTATTTATTATTTATAGAAAATACGCAAAAAACAAAAATTATGAATTTAAAAAGCGACATGTGTTATTCAGTTGCAATGATTTATATTTCCTCAAATAAGTTCAAGGAGTTTTAGACTTTTTAAGGATAAACCTAACTTTTTAAAACTTCAAGGGGTTTTCAAGACAACCCTTCAAAGTCAAGGATTTTTCAAGGTTGTATGAACCATGCAACATGTACAATTGGAGTCAACTCTTCATCCTGTATTCACATTACAAGGGGTATTTTTTTACACTTGATCAGTACAACTTGAGAGAGGTCCTCGCTTATTATAATAATGATGTGCTATAGGACAATGTGGACGTTTCAAGCAAATATGTATTAAAAGTGGAACACGACCAAAAAATTGTGAAGAAAATAAAATAAAATTTGAAAAAAAAGACTGCAGATTTGTAATTAAAACTGATAAAAAAAAATGGCGAAATAATCTAATTGATGCTTGAGTTATAAATCTTACCAGAAATATCAACAATGTTAATACTTTCTTGAATTTTAAGTTCTGTAATCCAAAAGTTGCCCCTTCCCATCACTGATCAAAAGGTTTTTGAATTTCAGTTTTATCAGTAAAACAATTTAGCCTATGCTCTTTTAGAATAAATCTATTGACACTGTGTTAAAAAATGGTACCAGTAAATAGGATTTTTTTCTTCTTCTAGTTTTCGAAAATGTAATGAAATGTACTATACACCTAAATAGTTAATAATGCATAACAAAAAGAACGGGAGATCATTACTCTTTACTTTTTCCCCTTTCAAGGCAACTTAGCAGAATAGATTTAGGGAATTGTATGATGAACAGGATTAAATAATGTGATTTGAAACTTAGCAACATCAGAATATATCAGTGACTTAATATGTGAATTAAAATATGAAAAAAGGATAAGCGATGATGACCTTTTTTGCACAGCAATATTCTCCCTATTTCTGAGCATTGATTCAATATTTTGGTCTGGAACAATAAAAACTAATCTACCCTTAAATAAAGCCCTCTTCTTATGTGATTGTGACTTTTAAAGATCGCCTGCATGTTTAAACTTGAAAATAGCACATATTCTAGAAATTATAAAACTTTTACTCTTTTGCACGACAAGTGGTGCCCTCGCTGAGAAGTTGTCGCATATAGACTGCACAACAGATCTGCTTGCACATCTTTTAACCCATTAAACTATATAACTTGCTCATACAATGCAAGTGACGTTATTATATCACGTAAAATATTTCAAAGAAACTGACCAGGATGGATTATTAAAACAGCGCAGCCATATGGCAGCTCCAAGTATGCCGTTTCAAAGGATCACGTAGCAGTTTACGCACCCACGAGAGTTCAGGGGCATCTATTGTTCTAAGGACAATTTCTCTGTGCTATATATGTCTCTGATGCAATGAAAAATATGATTGGTCTTCTACCAAGGTGAAAATGAATTTTTGTCATTTTAAAAATAAATATTATGTGGATTAACTCAGATATATCAGAGATAGTAGATAACGGGGATTAGGAACTTTGGTCATTTACAAACGCTGGTTACAAAATCTCGATGATCACGAGACGCAGTGAAACATAATTTGATACAGTCACCTATTTTGAAGTTGGAGTTGAAGAATTACCGGGGAGAAATTTTCGTCGTTAAGTGATAGTAAGTGACTTGAAATATACATTTGGAGGTAATGATCTTGTACAAGATATGTATGTGAGTAAATTTGATGTTTTTATGACATATATAACATTCATCAATAATATAGACTACTTGCGACGAATTAGCAGTATCGAAATCTTAAACCAATTGCCCATTTTGAAACTGGTTTCAAACGAGCATGCATTTTGTAGTCAATTTCCACGAAATGTTTTCGGGGCGGATCCAGGAATATCGTTTGGGGGGTGGGGTGGGGTGGGGTGGGGTGGGGGGCTTAACCAAGTAGGCAAGGGGTATGTGGGATGAAACGCCTGTAAAGAAAACTTACTCGAGTATAAGCTTCTTTATTGCATCCCAACTCGAAAAGCTCTGTGCAAGGTCGCTTATCTTTATTTTCATTCAGAATTTACTTTAATTCCCACTCGTTTTGTAAGCCACTATTGGAAAATAGAGCTTGATAGAGGAAAATGTTCTGTTCCATTTAATTTCAGTATTAAAAATGTTAAATGCATTAAAGATATATATTCATTTGACACAAGAAGTCTTTTCATTTACTAAGTTTTAGCAAGAAGAAATTGCTCAAATTACAGGGCCCTCTTGTTTATCTCGACAATATGATACATAAGTAGACTGTTTGTCCTGTTCACGGTGATAAAAGAGGCCAAGTTTCTGTGTAATTGACAAACACTAATCTAACTCTAGGTAAATTCGAGTCACATGTCTCGAATCGATCGACCCTAGTAGACTGATTTGAGTCACATGTCTCGAATCAATCGACCCTAGTAGACTGATTTGAGTCACATGTCTCTAATCGATCGACCCTAGAAGACTGATTGGAGTCACATGTCTCGAATCAATCGACCCTAATAGACTGATTTGAGTCACATGTCTCGAATCGATCGACCTAGTAGACTGCTTTGAGTCACATGTCTCGAATGATCGAATCTAGTAGACTGATTTGAGTCACATGTCTCGAATCAATCGACCCTAGTAGACTGATTTGAGTCACATGTCTCGAATCGATGACCCTGGTAGACTGATTTGAGTCACATGTCTCGAATCGATAATTCCTAGTAGACTGATTTGCATAACAAAAGTTTCCAATCCCTATAATCTACTATCTCTGAATATATCCAGATTGTTGTTCTAGTTGCATGGATAAATAATTGTACAGTTGTGTTTCTATCCCGTGATATCCGACTCGCCCCTTCTGGGAACTTCCAATAGCTTGGCAAAATTTCAAAACTGTACAATTATTTCCTCATATAGTTAGAAAAGTATAGATATATCGGTGCCGCTGATTTCACATTTGGATCAAATTATTATTTAGTCATCCGAACATTAAAGTATTAAATTTATTTCAAGTACTGGACTTGATGAATCAAGAATACTGTTTTAAAAATAGGCTTCTCAGTGTTTTGCATATTGCTCTTTTTCATGTTGAATAATGTTTTTCCTTTGTGTAAATCATCCTGTTTTTCATTCTTTATTCACACCGAGTCTAACCAATACATAGTTTCATTGCCACGCCATAATTCCTTTTAATCCCATCTTACGAACGATACCTTTGCTTAATAATCAGACAATTTGTTATCGAAACATTCAAAGCCTTTTGAAACCTTTTTGCAGTGGCAATTCCTAAATAGGATAGGCACTGACATATTCGATCAATTGATATACATCATTTATTCACGCATAGGATAGGAACAAATTAGCCCACTGCTGCGTTTTGTTTCAGTCTGAATATAACATCACGCAATTAACACGCGTGACTGGTACTTAGATAGTACATTTTGACTATTGCATGGCGCTCATATGAAAGCTGGAACTATTTTAGTGCGATGAGTGTGTAGATGTTTTCAGATTTTTCTTTCAATTTTAACAATCCTCCACAGGAGGGAAGACGCTTAACAGCTAGAGACACACCGCCTGAATCAAATCAATAGGTCCGAAACCGACGTTAAGCCACCAAATTCAGTTCTATTCTTTATTATTCCAAGCACAATATTATGGGCATGTGATCAACAGAAAATGAGCAGGTTGATATATAAAAGAGTGTCAAAGAAATCATATAAAAGAGAACCAATGAAATGTATGATCTATATCCAGTCCTGATCTTTGCATCTGAGGTGCACTCTTGTCGTCCAAGTTCACATGGAGAAGTTCTGATGGTAGAACATAAGATTTGTAGTTCTCAAGAAAGCAATCACGGATTTCTTCACATTGTACAGTAACTCACAGGCTGAGATAGGGAATCCGTCATTATTTATTACATTTAAAGTTTGCAGGTTAATTAATTTCTCTCCTGGTTGGATCCGGACAAAACCAAAACTAATATTCTTCAGGCAATTAGGCGGGACGACCGAATCACATAGGATACTAATCTTCACTTACAATCAATTTTCATTAATGTCATGCAATATTGTAATTACTTGTGATAGATACGAATCAATGTAGACAACGAAGAGATTGGATTTTACTGTAACACCTCCCTGGTCTAAATTACTGTTAACACCCTCATACATGGGAATGTTTTTAAATTAGGAATAAAGAAACAATCTCTTTACGTTAGTACGCATTATGCTAAATTTTGAAAACTATACATTATAGCACCATAATAAAAGATAGAGTAAAGATACTCACTTAAATCTTGCAACTGTAGTTTAATCTATATCAGAGTATAAGGCTACATATTATATGATGAGACCGGTCATAACATATTTTTACAGAGGAAAAGTTGCATTCCCAAAAATTATGAGATTAAAAATTCTTAGTCAACAAATTTCTTGCAAGTACAACAAACTGAAAACAAAGGAATGAATGAGAATCGGCTATTTTACTTCCATAATTTCACATCATTCTGAGTGAACATGCCTCCAGCCCACACCCCTCAGAACCACCTGTTTTTGTGAAGTAGCCAGATGCTTACAAAATTAGAGACAGTCCTGTACCATAGTACTATTCGATGATTCGCGTTGTTGGCATCTATGAGACAGGAATGTCTTATTACTGTTAAATCTATGCGAACGATTTGCGATTTCTAATGGCAAAAAGTTAAAATAAACACATCTGCTGTCCGTCTGTGTTTGTGACCAATTTCGTTTTCGCACATTAACTCAAGTTGTCAACCATCTATATTTTTCAAAGTCTGTAGATACCTTGCAATTGGGTAAGGAAAAACTCTATCGATTTCGGGGTCAAAAAGACAAAGGTCAAAGTCACTGTAACTGAAAGAAGAAAAATGGTTTCAGCACAAATATTTCAGTTCTCGACCATGTACCTTCACCAAAGTTTGTTTGTACTCAAGGATTGGAAGAGACCTATTGATTTGCTGGTCAAAAGGTCAAATGTCAAGGTCATTGTGGCACAAAGAAAAATGGGTTTTGCAGATTAACGTTTGTTCTAGAGTAAGTTCCTTGACCACACTTTTGTGGATGGCATGGACTTAAGGTAATAAAGGTTTCGCTCTACGGTTATTACGTACTTCTGAAAGAGAGACAGGCATAAGGTGAAGATGTTTGCGTTGGCAGCATGCACAATGGATAAAATGTTGGCATACCTCTATGCTACTTTCATGTACTGTGACTGAAATATTTTTGCATGTGGTAATTATAAAAAACATGCATCTAAAGCAGACAGCTGATCAAAATGACGGCTCCCATGTGCTCGAAAATTAAGCTTGGACTAGTTGAAACTACACCAGCCTTAGCAGTTATTAAAATAGGAAAAATACATTTTTCCAGAGTTGACAATACCAGCTTCTGTAAGTGCAACAAAAGAATTATAAAATATATAGAAAGTTAAAAATGTTATGAGCTAGTTTGTTTCCAATTTACCATTGAAGTTCAGGTAGTGAAAATTACCAAGCGGAGCTGGCTGGATTTTCGTACATGCACATCTAAAGCAAGGCCAAAGAGTTCCGACAATGGGCACACTCCATTTTAGCTCACCTCAGGAGTCGTCGGCGGCGTCGTCGTTGGCGTCGGTGTTGGTCTAGGTGTCTACGTCGTCGCAGCTAAAAGAATATACACATCTACACCTTTACTACCATTCTTTCTTCCTAGGTACAAGACAACAGTTTGGATTAGGTTCCATAACACCTACCCCTGGGGAGGGAACTAAGGGATTTAACTTTGCACATAAATGTTCATTAGTTGTACATTCCTGGTAAAGATTTTGCGTTTAACTAAGGTATATTGCAATCTCTGTACATATTGTTATACCTGAAATCATAAAACTTGGCGAAGGGATTCATCTTGATTATTACTATACTTTCATTGCAAACGTAGGTTACTTTGACCCATATTTCACGCTTCACTGATGGTTGCATTTAATACTTTTTTACATTTTTTTTTTCAAGCTCTGTTCATGCAAGAATCATCAAACTAGATGATTGCATGCATCTATATTAGTACCAAACCCTGACAATAAAAGAAGGTCACTGAAACTTACTTTTCACATGTTACTGACTTAGGTTAAGTTATTTTGGGTTTTAGCTCATAACCAATAGTATTTGTTTCCATCATGTATTTATGCTGTTATACCTAGATTCATGAAACTTGGTGAGGGGATGCATCATGATAAATACAGCAAACTCATTGCAAAGCAGATCACTGTGACCCAGAGTTTACGCATCACTGTCTTCGGTTGCATGTTATATTTTAAGTTCATTTTTCAAGTTCTGTCATGCTAAAATCATCAAACTACATGATTGTATGTATCGTTTTAGTACTACACACTTACAACAAAATATGGCCACGGTGACTTTCATTTCACATTTTACTAGATTAGTTACGTTTTGCATTTAGCTCATGACACAACTTAATGCATGGAATCAGGACACTTGGTGAGGGCATGCATCTTGAAGAGTACTACACCCTCATTATACTGTAACATATTTCACACTTCACTGACTTTGGTTAAAACTTGTGTTTTAACTGTTCATGCTCCAGTCTTTAAACTAGATGATTGTATGCATCTCTATTAGTACTACACACATACAAAATGGGTCATTCTTACCTACATTTCACATTTACTGGTTTAGGTTAAGTTCATCACAATATATGTTTTAATGTTGTTTTGTTTTTGTTTTTTTGTTTTTTTTGGGGTGTGTGTGGAGGGGATAGCGGGTTAGCTCACGATCATATAGTTTTTTTTTGCTTGCTTTGAGCATACTAACCGATCCAGAATGATGAAACTTGACCTCACCAAGAGCTCTACTCTCTCATTTTGGTAGGAGGTCATTATAGCCTATAATATACGCTTGGCTGACTTGGGTTGCATTTTGTGTTTGATGTTCATGTCGCAGGCACTATTGATGCATTATCCTGAAATTGATGATAACATGCACCTCTATTAGTATCACGCTCTTACAACAAAAGAAGCTCATCGTGACCAGTAGGTGTAAAAGAGGAGTTTCGCCTCCACCCCAGTTAGCGTGGGTGGGGAGCCGGTTGGGGGCCCCGTCGGAACTACTATCATACGGTTGGGGGTCTCTGTTTGTCGGAACGATGATGACTGTCAGCAGGTTGGGTTCAGCCGGTTGGTGGGTCTGTTGGAACGACTGTTAGCAGGTAGAAAATACCTGGTTGTTAGGCTTCCCGAGCCCCCCTCCCCGCCTTCAAGGCCGACTCAAAGCGGGTGTTTTATTGTATATGAAAAAATGTTTCGCCACTAGTACACAGTATACTTGGCTTAAAAGCAAACATGAAAGACTCGATTGGACTTGACATCATTTTACCAGATTATGTCATTATCGACAAAAGGTCTGTATAGGAATGTCAGAAAGACGTACAACCGTGTAAAAAAGCTCTTTTGACCCGCCCAGTTGGTATATCGGAAAGTATTTATGAAAACTTTGTGGGTATTAAAAATGAGGATTTGAACACTGTGCATGAGGTGATGGACAAGTTTTATCCAGTGAGCAGCAAGAGGGGGTTCCTTGCCGGCATTGACGCTCTACACTACAACAATGTATATCACCTAAGCTTGTTGGTTGTCCGGAAAGCCGTACGAAGAGACGAGAGCAAAAACGCAAAATTATGTCTTTTTGTTAGCTAGGGAGACTCTAACTTAAGGCAGGGTCTTGTTAATGAAAAACCGCATTGAATGCTGGTGGTGCGCTGAGAATAGTCCTTGAGTTATCAAGCTTATCATGTTTTGCCGTTCCTTAGGTTCCTGTCGTTCCGACGGACAACGCACAGTTTATGATAAATTTTCAGCGAGTTTGTTCAATATCACCTCGCGAGCTTCAGCTTTCCCGCGAGCTATGAGCTTGTTTCTTGCTACTTCCTAGATTACAACCGAGATGGCGTTGTCTCGTAGCGCCTTAGATATGTAGTCTGCGATTGTGTTGAGAATTAATTTGGCCAAGTCGCGGATTTTGTCGAGCTTCTTAGCGTTCATTGATAGTGACCATCTGATAAAAGTTCCAGCTACAGTAATCAGACCACAGCTTAAAGCTGTGATCTCAAGGGCAGTGGTAATGTGGGCAGCAATGATTGTTGACAATAGTTCAATCCCCACGACACTGGTGCTCAGAAACGCAACCGCCGCGTTTATTGCGCGCTTGTACTTTTTGTAAGTGCTGTAAGTAGGTTTCAACCTCGCTGATCTTTTTCCAGGCGAATGTAATGCGGGTCTTCGATTTTTTTAAAAATTCAGCGGCATTATAATTCCTTTATAAGCAGCGTGAGACATGAAAGTTCAATTGATGGGGAGGGGTGTATCTCTATTGGCACGACGGCGGCGATATCTAAGAAAATGTAAGTTTGTTTAAATATCATTAGATTCGGCAATGTCACGATAATCAACCCGTCCGCCAATACACTCGCCAAGAGTCACAAATACAATGCCCTCTGTTGGTAGGTTCACCGACTGTTTTGTTTTTCTGTCCGATTACTGTGATGCGGCAGTGCGCGTCGTTTTCGAAAATGACTTCATTTTTCTGTTGGTGAGACGAGTGATAGAAGGCCCTATATACCCCGAAGGAAAGGTTATTGCCGAAGGCGTTTCGCCACATACCACTGTTACGGAATTATGTATCATTTCTTTAAATAATGGTATAGTTTTATTAGTTTATGACTTGTGTATAATAGTCTAATAGGTGTCGTTTTGCAGAGTACACATATAAGGTAAAATCAATATTGTCGGTTGAAGCATGAGTCATATCACGTGATTCAGCGCGTGAGATTTGTCCTTTTGACCTGCATTCAATGTTCTGACCGAGATTTCGCAATTACAGTGAGTGATTCATTTTCTGTTGACTAGAAGTAGAATAAGTTCGTAAATACCGACATGTTGATTTAAGACGGAATAAAGAAATGGGTGTTATTTGTATTTCAATGACGCAGATTAAGAAACTATATAAAAGAATGTAATCGGAGCGTTCGTCATTCTTCTATAGTACGTTCAGCCTGAGAGATCGTAAACGAAATTGGTTCATTTTGTGTGTGGTATTCTGCTTCAGAGAGATATTATTGTAACAGGATGAAGCCGGGTTGGGACTGGATTAGTGAAGACACCGAAAGCAGTTGCATTAATGAGATGTTTATTTATAAGCGCAATAAAAAGATGAACGAATCTGACACCATTATAACAAAAAGATAAGGAAAATTATATAGTTCCTAACATAGAACTAGCAACAACAAGCAACTCAACGAGAAAAATAAAAGGTGAATTAACGAATGGAATTTAAACAAGCGTGAATAACGTCCTATCACTAATCATCAAATATAATTATATGATCTACAAATAATGCCTCATAACAATTTATCCACAAGATGGACGCATGAAGTATACACTTATCAACATATCACTCAGTGATATTTGACATATGGATGCATGTATTTATGAATTGATCACTAATATAGCGATATTGGACAATGGATGCACGATTTTATGAATACATCACTCATAGCGATATTAAAAATGTGAATGCATGAAATTTTGCTCAGATAGCAATAGTGAAAATTACAATAACATGGAACACTTAATATATATAACTATCGTGGCGTCCAGTTGACGACCAAGATGTATTTCCGGTTCCACCCGCTCTAGTCAATGGTCAAGGAGCCACCACGCATGGTCCACCCCTCCCAGTCTGTTGAAGGATCCCTCGAGAGCCTTCTCATTCAACACAGACCCGATGGTCGCGAAGCCTTGGTCCCTCACATCGAAAACACCAGTACTCTCTTCCGAGCCAACGTCACCATACACAGCGTACACGTCACAAGAAACCCCACAGTTCTGTGACTCCACATCACCAAACCATACACAAAAGGCAGCTACAAGTATAACAACTGAACCGTGTAGTACATATGGCACGGTTAAGTACTTTATCATTGATATATGTTGCGCATGCACGCACATGAATTCGTTTCGTTACACATTACATTAATCATTCAATGCATGCAGCGTATAATTAAATAAAATATGTCTGTTCAGTTACAACAAATAGCTAACTTGAACCAGACTATAGTATTTCTAATATCATGGCGTTGTATGACCTAGGTATTGACTCTGTAGAATTTAGAATAAATTCTAAAACAACTAATATATGAAACAATTCTGTCATATAAAACGAATAGTACTAAAGAATACAATCTTAAATTTCACACACCTCTACAGCTGAAGATTGCTCCCGTAAAGTGGTAAGCTTCCTGACAAGACTCGTCGTAATGTAATTTAAACATAGAGAATTTGCTCTATAAGTACCCTAGCTGTGATGAATATGCGCAGCTAGGTCCTTGGGTTTTCACTGCAGGCAATTTGCACATGCAGCATGGGTTGAGTCGCGCTCAGTATTTCGAAATGACTAGAGCCGAAAAAAATAAACCACCCTCGAGTAACGCTGTACGCGGCAACGAAACCCGAGTACATTTTCGATCACACATATACATTGATATAAAGCATACACAATTCCGTGACAATTATTATTACAGTACATTCTGGAAGTAGTACTGTTACTTAAAATTTAAGTATTATTCAGCTCCGTTGGAATTATCGGAAACATTTCTAGAACTTGTGTGATATTCCATATTCATAAGGATTACTTGGAATTAATAAAATTTTGATATAACTGATTCTTTTATGCACTCCAGCACATTGGAGGTTTCATTCGGAATACTCTTCATTCGGAATAATTTGGATTAACTTCAAGATCATTGAACTTTAGAACAATTTAGGACTTTTAAGGATATTCTATACTGTAAGTTATTTTTAATTCTTTCACTTTGATTGTTTGTTGAAATATTTTAAAATGTTAAGAAATTAAATATTTGTGTTTTAAATCTTGAAAGCTTGTTTGAGTCTTTTCTTTTGTTACATTTATCCCTAGTCGTAACACCACATTGTCACTGCAGTAGCAATTGCACTCAAGACTCCCTGACGGCAGTACTTTTGACAGCTGATTTAACAACAAAATCGCAATTAACCCTAGTTGTTCGCGGGTTGCCTTAGGATGCTCTGGGTAGCCCCAGTTCTCGATGTCCATCTGCTTTGCATCCTCGTTCCACCCGAAATCTGAACCGGTGCGTTGCATCCCCAATTTGGCGCAGATACTTTCGCACCAATGGTTTGTTTTTCCTTGCCGATTTAATGAACATTTTGTGCGAGCAGCACCGATACTCTGTCGTTTATCTCTGGATTGGCAGGTGGCATCAATGATTCGTGTTCCCTGCCTATATCTGGTTGCATCCCCCCACATTGTTTTTTTTTTACCTTCAAGCTAAGTATAGCGCGAGCTCTATTTGCGAAAGCCGATGATGGTTAGATTGGCTGAGAAACCCGACGCTTGTGCTTTTACGTCGAGACCCTCAGACTTGATGATGTCTCCAGCGGTAAACATAGACGTAAAGCTAGTTTAAAGCTTTCATTTGAGATGTCATCGACAGACTGATTACTGCTGTCATTATGTGCTCGTACTACTCAGTTTACGCCGATGGAAAGCCTTACCCTCGTTCCGTTACCATTTTCCCGTGGAGGTTAATGAAGTAAATTCCGTCGCCCGGAACGGTATTAGCGTCGTTGCTGTTTCTGAGGTTAAAACTCTAACGTTTTGAAAGTTTTGCGTTGAATCCCAGCAAAAGTAAACAGACGTATTTGTTGCGGTAATTCCGCTGACTGACGTGATACTATTGGCCGTTAAGTACGCGACCTTTAAGGCAGCACCAGTGCCTGCTCTTGCGCTTGCCGTGTTACCACTGCACACCTCGTGTTTGATAGTTTCAGCATCTGAGGCGACATTAAACGGGGGCGATGACTCAAAGGCGCTTGCAGCGCGGCTAGTAAAGAAGCAAGGACCACGTAGATGCATATCTGTTGTTGTTCCCACAGGCACAAATGCAGATCTTTAACTTCAAGAGTGATAGTGCACGCCAGCATATTTAATCGGCGATTGTTTTTCATCCCTTAGGACTCAACACCTACATAAATGACTCGTAGTAGGGTACTGTTTTTTTTCCATCAAGAAAATTCCCAGTTGTGTTTATGTGATCGAGGTGGATAGAAAGCCGCGGTACATTAATAAATGTTGGTGTATTTGGTGCCGTGCATGTGCCAGCTCCGAAAATAGCAGAAAATGTGAATCCAAAAGATGAGGGCGAGCTTTCTTAGAAAGATAATATTGTTTGGGTCAGTAAGCGTGATTGTGACCCGCCGGTCGCCACGTTGTAGTCCGCAATCATTTCAGGAACAGCAGCCTGCATTACTTTTTCGAGCGTATCAATGCTGGAATGGTGATGGTTGTCGGCGTGACGGTCGCGAACGAGATCGCATCAAATTTCTTGTTAATAAGCGCAGCCGAAATGTTGAACAATCCTGGTCTGAACAAAATCTCTCAGAGTCCAACAGGGGTACAAAAATAAGTGCTTATCATGTGTTCTAGAGCCACCGGTCCAACTAGAGGATTGGTCAATACAACATTCATTTTCTATATTGCAGCTTGCTAAGCAGAGTATGGCAAAATATAGCGCCGGCGGCGTTTTTATCTACATTGATGCGAGGAGAGCAAAACTTACTGAAGGGTTGCTCATCACCGACGTGTTTGTGCGAGAGGGTGTTTCATTTAAAACCAGATTAATAGACATAACCGACAAGTATCTGTTGCCTCCTATCATGTCACAGGATATTGTGGACCGTTGGTCAAGCAACCCGATGAATTTTTGGTACAAATTACCGGTTGTGGAGTTAGTGTTAGCGACCATCTCTTTATGCCAACAATCAAAACGTCGGGATTGTGTGAAACGCATATGTGCAGCTTTTACCGGTTCCATATTTACTACCGGACAAGAAAGATCCTCAAACAGGGTGGGACGCATTTAGCATTGCTTACAACATGGATGCCTACGAGATCTTTTGCAATGAGTTTGATATGGATAAAAACACAGACTGGCGACAAAAGCACGACCTTGGCACAATATATATATACATATATATATATATATATATATATATATATATATATATATATATATATATATATATATATATATATTAATGCCAGCGGTATTGGTTTATATTGACTTATTCCCGCTACGTGCAACACCGTTCACTATAGGTTTACAGGACTGACAATCAACGATACATGACAAGTTGAACATATTGCACAAGACGATTCGACTAAACACGGCTTCGTGTTTTCACGCTGTTTAAGTCGCAATACTTTATCCGAGCCGGGGTAGAACTACTTAACGCTAGCTTCAAGCATCCGTTAGGCCCACAAGGTCAAACCAAGACCTCGATAATAGGAATAGAAACTGCCTTTTGACGCTCAAAACAAACAGCTTCTTGAAAATGTCGAAGATATGATCTCCCACGCAGAAGAGCTCCCGAAGTCGATTTAAAGTACGAAGACGTGTTCTTTTATGGCAGTAGGAAGCTAGATTACGTCCTGGAGAACGACCTCTACATGATTCCAAGCGACATTGGCACCTATGAAGGGTATAACAATTTAGGTGTTATAGCAGTGGAACCACTTGTCACTAGGAACCAACTCTGATGTTAATGCAACAAGGCAGCCCGTTGTCAGTAATTCAGGCTTTACAAATAGCCAGTGCAGCAACCGCAACCGACAAAGCATGAGGAGTCCGACTTTAATCCGAATTTGCAAGACGTGCCTGCACAAAGCAGCACCACACAAAAAGGACAAACAGAGCTTTCGCGCAAAGAAGCCGAAGACCATGATGCTAAAAAAACAGCACTAGTTGAGGCTGGTATTGCGTCAGATCTTGCGGCTATCTGGTTTATCCGCTCTTGACCGACTAGCCCACTGTCCTAGTGCTCGCTCTGTTGTCTGTGAGTGCTATTGTAAGAGCGTAAAACGGGCAAAGAACGCGACCGCTTTGGTGATAATAAGCAGCAAAAGATTCCCGGTCAGCTGTTTTTAGGAGAAATGACAAAATAGTGCCACTGATACTGGGCAGCGCCGCCAAAGCCATTTCCGCGAGCGTTTTCAGCAATCCGGCTAGCCGCTCCAGCTACTTTTTTACCCATTCTTTTTGCGCTGCTGGTGTCAGGTTTAGGTGTCGGGACGACTGGAGGTACCGTCGATGCGCCTACTCCGCCTGTGATCGCGAGCACAATTGTGGTTATGATGAAACCCAGCGCCGTGAGAATTGGGGCTTCCTTATTCATGGAAGAGGGTTCGCAGCCGCTCGGCGAAGGTTGTATCCTCGTGGAGAATTTTGTTCATGGTCTCCCTTATTCGGAATATTTGCCCGCGAAGGGCTGATCGGTTAGCGCTGGCAACCTCTAGCTGTAGTTCGCGTATTTCCTTTAGCTGTCGAATGCAATCTCGTATCTCCTGGGCCGACGTTTGATCTTCCGCTTCGGTGAGCTTTCTTTCTTCTACGGTGATATGGTTATCGAGCTCTGTAAGTTTCGATACGTTATTTACAAGCTCACCACGAGTCCTTTCAAGCGCCGCATCGGGAGGCTGTCTGGTTCGTGTGCCGCCGCTTCTTGTAGCGTTGCGTCCTCGGATCCCGATGCTGTAAGTAGCTCGGTATCTGTCAGTCTACTTATGTCTGATGGAAGCTCATCTCGTGTCAACAGTTTTTGTACGTTTGTTTTTTTGCTTATCCTCTGTGGTGGTTGTTGTATGCCTATTTTAGCGTATATGATTATACTATGACTACGTTCAAGTTTGGAAAGTTTGTACGGCCTAACAACTCCCACCCTCTCATATTCGGGAGGGATATTATAAGTTTCAATAAATCATGTTCTACAGTAGATTCGGGTTAGACAGGCATTTAATTTATGTCAATGACCTTAAAAAAGGCGTCAACATTTTTATTGCAAATTTCGTTTTTAACTTCTCTTAGACTGTCTCTACGAAGGGTATACAGGCGGTCTTCCAATTCATTTATTAGTTGATACTATTCCGTGGGAGGATCAATAAATGTAGTTTCTACTGTTTCATCTAGTAAATCAGTGTCTCCTCTACCAAATTCTTATATTTCATAGCCTCTTTCAGCCATGTTTTACAACTTTCATCTGGTCACAATATTAGCAAGTTTAAGAAAAGGAACGCGGACTCCAAATGGTACAAAACTTGTTAATACTTGTTAAAAGCACAACATGTCTCAATACGGAAACAAATTTGACCCATTTTGCACCCTTCGCCGAGCGCTTGGGGTAATAGGAATTCGAAGCACTGTCGTTGTAACTAATAACCCAGGCACCAGAGACCAAAACCAGCTGTTCACTGTCAGATTTCCCAACCTAGCATCCAAGGATGTTATTATGCACGGCACTGCTTGGCTGGTATTTACAATTGCTATAAACAACTGCTCAACGCCGACTGATGCCAACTGACCAATCGTAAAAAACTCGACCGCGCTATCCTCAAAAAGATCAGAGTAAAGTTTGAATGGAACGAAGTGACCTGTATTAAAGATGCTGATGTCCGGGGCGTCTACAAAGATCTCTGGCTGATGCACAAAGAGCGGACTAACGCAGCCTATCAGGGTATACAAAATGCCAACACTGCCGCAATACGTGTCAGCGCTGGCAATGCCGTCGCTGATATCCAGCCCAATGCACCTGTCGCTGCTGCATCTGGAAACCGCTTCTACGAGCCGCTTGACTTCAAGTTGCTACATGACCATATGCCATACTACCAGTCCGTCCTTTCAGACCGCCTCTCCTCTGAGCTGACGTTAACGACTACGGAAGGGTAACCTAGAGCACGAATGAGGGGATACAGCATCACTGGCATTTCTCTGGAGTTTGATGTTGTGGCCCATTCGGAACTCGCTGATTAAGAGCGAGCTTGTGTGGAACATTAACCTCTACACGCCAGCAAAAAGCATGAAGGCAATAGTTTTGCTCTTCGAAGATGCGACACACAGTGCTGAGCTCGCGCGTGATAAGGAAAATTTCTACAAGGATGGAACTGCGTAGTTTCTTGAAGTTGGCACTTTTACAAGAACCAGTTTGCCCTCGTCCTATACATGAGGTCGACGGGAGACCAAGCGCTCCAAGGGTTAGGAATACGCATAGAAAATACGAGCGAAGGTGTAACACTGCAGAATGAAAAACGGTCTGGGCGGCAGGCGTGTTAAACGCGTACATATATACTGTGATGGACGCACAGCTCAACATAGAAAATGGACAATTCGTGCAAGCAATCTACTAGTCTGTCGGAACGACGAAAAGCGGTGAGTGCAACTCGAGCTTTGATAAGTTACAGCCATACTGCGCTTTTTCTACTGGACGATTGCGCTTCTGTTTCTGGCGTCAGGCATAAATAAGCTGCCCTCATTGAGTTCATCTTTATTAGTCGCCATTATGGCATCAGTGTCTGGGTTATAGCACAAAAATACAACCCCGTAGCAGCGATTTCCGCCAATAGACTTCGTGGTGGAACTATGTTAGTGTAAAGACAAAGACTCATTTAAGGACACACTAGATGAGAACTATACCTTGGAGGACGAGAAGTGCGTACAGATTAATGAATGTCTCACAAGAGAACGCTTTGGCAAGATGCTCTTACGCAGAGACCCACCAATATCCTACAATATTTTCTAGGATGTGGAACCTAGATATTTTGTACATCATTAGCCATGCTTTTTCACTTATAGCTCTAACCCATTTCATGTATAGGTTAGTTAAGCGCTCGGTCAGTGATCGGAACCTAATAAGAACCATTGCAGAACAGCTTACAATAAACGACATGGATGTTGATGCGGTACTCTATGTACTGTATGATAGCGTACTGACTAAGGAAGTTAAGGTACATAAACATCGAGACATATGCTGTCCTCCTTCACCAATAATCTTGGCCAAAGAATATATTGAGAGACATCTGACACTTGAGGGCATTGCAGTATTGAGCGACGAAGAGATAGCAAGACCTATTCCATATATGAAGCTAAACTAGGGGCTAGGATGATTGCTAGGATGACGGCTTCTCCGGGGTTGTCTTTCCTCAGACTGTACACGGCAGTTGTAAGCCACTTTTTGCCTATAGATAACAGCGAACGTCTTGCATGTGACTTGGGAAAGAATCCAATCATCCAGACCTCTTTGGAAAACATCAGCAGCCACCTTTACCTTAGGTATATTGCTGTAGTATCACAAATTCCAGCTGACATGATTATCTATGGACATGTCGATATTGAAAAGAAACAACAAGAAATTAAAAACACAACCGATGATGGATACGCCAGCGCAACCAACAATGCATGCGCCAGCACAAATGACTGCACCGTCGGAACGACAAGTTCAGAAAGCGACACAGGTCACCAAGGTTAAACATCCAGGTAGAGTTGCAGCCGGTAAAAGAAAATGAGAGATGATGAAACAACACGCATGCCACTTCAGTCGAAACAGCAGCTCTAGATAAGCAACAGGAGGCTATGCCATCTTATGTTTTCTGGGGCGGCCTAGCCTTGGTAGCTGGCTTTATTTATGCCTCATCTAGCGCGTCAGCACAAGTTCGAGGAGCAAAAGCAACCTCAAAAACCAACGTCTGAGGACCAGTTGGAACGACAAGCATCGCAGCTGCCAGCAGCATCAATTAGACGTTTGATCCCTTTTATGAGAAATAATAGTGTGTGTTTTTAAATTTAAAAAAAATTGTTATTCGCGGAACGCAGTGAAAGATGTCTACACCGCACGCCTAAGGGCCAATATCTCGCCAATATCTCGTCGAGGTACTCCTTCGCCCAGGAGTGTTGGGTAGTGGCCATACGCTCGCGTAGTAATGCCGTCCAGAGCAATCCACTTTTTGGTGTCCAGTGGACTAAAGGCTTGTTTTGTTTATCCGGTATACCCCCATTTTGTGGTGGTCGCTTCGTATGGCGGTTATGGAGTGCCAACATTCTTTATTCGCTTGGAGGTATTTAAGGTATAGTTGGTGCCTGAGGTCGGCCCTAACCCTGCCTTTGAAATGACCTTGACCCTACGTTTCTCTGTGCTGTTTGCCGTTAGTATGGAGTACATCTTGGGGAGGAGACTGATAAATTCGGTGATGGGTTCCCCCTTGCACTTATCCTTAAACTTACCTACAGCCATTTCATCCACCGTGAAGTAAAGTGGATGCTCTTCAGAGTAGTTGTTTATGTCGTAGAGGTGACTAACTTCGACTTCGTAGACTGTCAGTGTCCGTGTACGGCAGGTTCGCCTTATCGACGTAGCGCACTTTTATCTGATTGTAGCATAAGTCGTACGTAAGGTGTTTGCTCAAGTCGAAGATTGCATGCCCCGTATAGATGGGGCGGTTAAGAATCATGCCGGTCTCTGTGGAATGTACAGCAAAAAAATTACAGTCAAAGATCTTTCGTGTCTTAAATGCTGGATCGGCAATCAGGCCTTAAAAGATCCACCTAAATCCGCTTTCTTAGGTTTTCCAAAGTCTTCCCAAAGACAGAGTTGTTCATCAGCTTGAAAAATTCTTTCTCGAGCTGCGACTTTACCTTTGTTCCCAGATCCGTGAAACTTTGTGATGCGCATCCCAAGCCTGACGTAAAGCTGTAGGCTAAGGTAATGAACTTCGTAGAGATCCTTTTTCCGCAGGCTTGGAACTAGCGTCGTGCTTTCAGCAAACTTACCCCCCCCCCCAGTTTGCTCACTAAAGCTGATAGTTGCTGAGTAATCCCTCTGAACGCTGATGGTCTCAGGAGCCAGTGGACGATCGTTGTGCGCGTCGTGAAGCTCCTCAGAATACTCGATGTCTACTTCTAGGGGGTAACCACTGGATGCTTCTGCAGCACAAGATTCGAGTGCTGGAGGATCGACATACTTTTAATCTCCGGTTGGCAGTCTCTGCATTATTGCCAAGTCATAACGGTTGTTGAGATAATGATAGTATATAAAGCCTGTTGGTTTTACGCTGTAATATCTGAGCACATAGGGTTGTTAGCTCTTGCATGTTGTTGGTTTGCCATAGAAATGCTACCGCGGATGCCCTTCTGCAGAAACAGGTGCATGTCAATATCGGTCAGCCGCTTGAGCTTGGTGCTTGTGATATTTAGGAGGCGTCCCGGCTCATTCCTGGTGCGCGGTGGTAGTGGGCCGGATTAATGCCATTAACGAGGTGTCGCGGAAGGCCTTAAACACGTCCGCCATCAGAAGAACGTCAGTCTTAAGGTATAGGTCGTGGTAGCTTCCATTGTCTTGTCCTCCAAAGGCGTTCCACACATTATACACATGATGGTAGTCTTTCTCATAAATGCCTTTGTGGCGTAGCTGGCTGTTAAAGGCATCTATGGGAGGCAACTGCGTTTCTTCGAATCGATCCCAGCTGCTCATGTACGGGTAAATGACTTTGCTTAGCAGAAGGTCAATGCCGTGAGCCGCGTGTCTGGCTGTGGCACAGAATACCTTCTTTAGCATGTTAGCTACCAAGTTTTCAAGGCTGCTGTTCATGAACTGAAGTTTCTATACGAGGCTGTTCCGATCGCCTCTATGATAAGATGGCCGTCATAGCCACGCACGTTATGAGTAACAACTGGTACCATTGTTTTATCTGGGTAGATGCGCGGCTTGAGGTTGCACTCGTTGTGTGCGGCGCGGTGGTATTTGTCGGTGACATGACAGTGGTCTCGCACCCCATCTATACCTAGTTTCCTCGCCGCAGAAGTGGCAGTCTGCGACTTTCTTGAAAACCTCAAGTCATCTCCATCCATAATAATTTCAGCCTTGTTTTAAAACACCTATCGGATCCCGCAAGGGCACTGGATGAATGTGGCAACTTGCCACGGTATAACTCTGGCTGCTTGGAAACATTCCTGCCAGCAACTATGTAGCAAAAGCTACAAGGGAGCTAGTCAGTGATTGTTTGTGTGTTGCTTTCATCGGGGTTGCCAGCTCGCTTGTTAGGCGGTTCCACTGGCACATTTAGGGCCTCGAAATCTGCATAGATGGCGTACGGGATGCACATCTGGCGGTGGTGGTTCTGAAAGGCTAGAATGTTTTTGCCTGGTTCCGGTAAGGACACAAGCTGAGACGTTTCGCTAAGGGCGCGGCAGTCTTTCGTGTGGGCCTCTAATAGGTTGGTCCGGCTGAAGACGTGTAGGCATAGGCGGATGACGTGCTTCTTCTCATTGTGTTTATTGTGATGTCGTACCAGGCAGCTTAGATTCTTTATCCAGACACAGTGGCTCTCTCCACTTTGCGTTTCGCAAGTGAGCAATAACAGGTCTATCGTGCTTTGCGACTCGCTAATGTGCAGTGGGTATAGGCCATTTTTCCAGCCAAAGACACTAACTGCAATAGTTTTTTTGCGGCACTCAAACTTGTCAATGTCACTAGCCTTCACAGGAACGTCAATACCGGCAATGTTGCGTTTGTCAAGGTGCTGGCATTACTTGTCTGGCTTATTAACGTTTCGATCGTCTGCCGGGTAAAGAGCCTGCAGAATTGCCCACTCAAAGCATCTTCATTTTTTATTCACGTTAATAACGGACCATGGTGGTATACATTTTGATGTTGGAATGTAGCTCCGTCCGCGAAATGGCCAATACTGCGGAACTTGTAGGTCAAGTACTTTACATTTATCAAATACCCATCAAGACCGCTCTTGCATGTATTCTTCAATATAGCTTAGTATAATTACATTAACTACATTAATCTGCCGCTTTATCTCATCAGGACGCAGTTTGACAATGGCCTTTTCTCGGAAATATGCTTCTACTTTAACGACTCAGCTTCGTTGTCATATACGTTTTCCAGGTCTGGGACAGTTTTTTCCCGCTGTGCCGTCAACACTAGGTAAAACTAACTTCACACCATCAAGTTCCCTAAGTTCCTTTTTAAGTACAGCTTGTACACTAGGTTTAATAGCATTTAGAAATACATCGGATTCAAGCCTGTGCTTTATTAACAAGGTGACGCGATGATAGTCTTTTACAATACCTGAACTGATACCTAGCTTTATATAGAGGCTGGTAATTTGCTGTGTTTTTGGTCTCACTTTTATTTTCTGTCATTCTATCATCGACATTACAGTTTGGTGCTGAAATAGGCCGCTGGGCTGGAACTGCTTGTGGTGTTATATAAGGAGTTTCAAAATTGATCTCACTGACCCCGACTAAAAGCTCTATCTAAACTCCCTTGCACTAATCCTTGGATTCTAACTACCCTGGTTTCTTAGGTTTGGCGACGATCCCAGGGCAACCAATCCCTCAGTGTTTAATAATATTGCGCGACTGTTTGTCCATCTCGATCAGACTAACACCACATGAAACATTGTGGACGGAAAACAGAGCGATTCACGTGGGGAACGAGCCCTATTGTATGAGGCGGACAATCACGTATTGATCGCCACGCTGATGCAAACTTTGGGAAGGCAATATTTTTGAGTTTTCGATACGCGTCATTGACGATAAAAACATTCCGTCAATTTGTAGTAGAGCACGATCGACCTCAATTTTAAAAATGAGTGCTAAAAGAGTACCGACACCACTACTTAATGAGTCTTACGACCTGTCCTAGCTTCTTTTTCAGCGGCATGTCAAGCCCCTTTGGGCCATTACTCACGTTTTGTTTCGGCGAGGCGGGTCGTGCTAGAACGGCGGGCGATGTGGCCGCCTTCAATACCTTGTACTTAACGGCCGACACTATCGCCTTGGCTAGTGGAACAACTGCGGCAAATGCTTCCGGCTATTATCGCTGGGATACAACGCAAAAGTATGGAGGGTTTACCCTCAGCGGCGACAACTCCGTTATCACAATTTCCGGCGCCCGATAATACTTTAGTTTCCTGCATGGTAATTGCTGCGACGGGATGTGTGAAACAATTTCGATTCGCGTTAATGTGGTCGTATGGGCGCACAATGCCTGCAGGGCTGTTAGCGTAAACGACACACGCGAAAGCCTTTCAACTAGCTTTGTGTCTATGTTGACCGCTGATGACACCATGCGGTGCGAGAGTCTCAACGTCAATGCACAAGCGCCAGGGCTTTAAGCCACTTTAACCATCTTCGGATTTCGCAAAGAAAGTCATGGGGAAGCGACCAAACATAGACGAGGTACACTAATCATTGGTGCCGCCTGCCAATCTTGAGATCGAGGACGAAGTATTGCCGCAGCTAGCAAGACAAGTGGCTGACATCGACAAGGAATACAAACCACTTGTGCAAGAGTATTTGCACCAGCTTGGGGTTGACACGTACCGGTTCAGAATGGGATGGAACGAGGATGCAAATCAAATAGACATTGAGAACAGGGACCACCGAGAGCACCCTATGCCGACCCGCGGACAGCTAAGGGTAATTGCGCTTTCGTTGACGGAACAACAGCCCAAAGTACTGACCTCCGGGGCTCGCGGTCATGATTGCTACTTCAATGACAATGTGGTATTTGACGATACGCCCTCGGCAATGTCCTTTTCTTTGGCTTATGTAGCGTCATCTATCACTCGAGACGATTGGTGAGACACCAACAGAAAAAACACTGTGTTTTCGAAAACAAAATGTTCCTTCGCATTACAGTGATCGGTCAGAAAAGCAAGCAATCACTAAACCTGCGAACGGAGGGCACGCTGGTTGTACCTCTTGGTGAGCTTGTTGACGGGGGTGTTGAAGACTGTGCTATTTCCTAATCCAAAGATATTAAAGAAACTGACAATTTCTTTAATATCAGCGCCGTCTTGCCAGTACACCACATCAACAGGTTGTAGGTGCGTGCCCGCATAACAACTACCGCCCCCCCACCCCTCCAGATCTTTCATACCCAAAGCTGCAAGACCCACAAGATTTTCGCCTGAAAAAGATCTGCGAGGCTGAAACCTCCTTACGCACAGAGGCCGAACAGCGGCAAGCCCTCTACAAAAAGTACAAGCGCGCAGTAATGGATGGTGTTGACGCTGCTCTGACGGATGTGTCTCTGGGCACCGGTCTGGCGGGAATTGAAAGATTGTCAACTGTTATCACCGCCCCAGTTAGATTGCCCTTAAGATCACAGCTTTAAGTTGGGGTTTGATTTCTGTAGGTAGAAACTTTATCAGCCGGCGACTATCCATTAAAGCCAAAAAACACAATGAAATCCGCGTCTTGACTGAAACAAAGCTCAAAACAATCTCAGACCATAATATCGAAGGCGCTACACGACAACTCCATCTCTGAGGATGAGTTCAAGTTTATCCTCGATGATGTCTACAAATACATTACTATGAAAAACGAAATATGGGCTGCATCGCACAAGACAAAAACTTCGGTTGTAATTGACGAAGATGCGGATTTCAATCCGTACCGCTGACGCATCCTTAACTTCAGGTCCCACGAGCGAAAAAACTACCAGAACGAATCACAAAAGTTGTGCAAAAAAAATATTTTTGCGTTTTCTTCTGCTTTTTGAGCGCTTTGGAAAGAACGGCAACCGCCTCACGAGCCTTCGTCTTTATTCGGTATGGCGCCCAGAACCTCAGCAGAAGGTTGTGAACGACCAGTGACAGGGTTAGCATCGTGAGCCTGCTTTGCTGCGTACATTCCAAACCCAGCCACGGCCAGAACTGTCACAGACAAAGTCACCAGAGACACAAAGGCATCTACCAGGAAGCACCCGGTTCACATTTCGTCAAATGATGTCAACACTGCGACATTTTCTAAATCAAACTGCCAGCTTGAGCCGGCCTTATAGGGAGGTGATTTTAGAAAAAGCATTGTATCGTCTCTAGAGATATAGGCCGGCGATGGAGGTGGTCCCTTCGGAAGTCTGCTTTTCGAACATGCCTAATTTTCCTGCTGGTAGGCAAATTTCTGAGCAAACCAACTAATTACCTTCCATGTTATGTACTTCTTTTCATTAGGAACTTATACACGAGCGAGGGAGCAGACATTCTTTTCACACATAGACGAGTAAACATCCGGCTGACGCGATTACATCTAAACGTAGAACATTTTGTTTTGGACCGGCCCATTGGGGGGGGGGGGAAGACTGCTGCCGGACAACGCTTACAAGGTCCCTGAGAGTTTGGTGATTTCTATTTTACATCTTCTTAGGGTATATCTCTGTATTAGCATTTAACGGCACCTCAGCACAATAATGGCTAATCGGTGTAAATTAATAGTAAAGTTCTAAAAATGTCAAGATGAATGGAGCAAACAAATACTTTTATTAAGAACCGCAAAATTTTTTAACGATTTTTTTTCCGTTTCTTTTTTTTATATGAAAGAATTTAAAGTTTATAGCTTCCAATCTGTAAATCAGTGATATAATTGAAAGTTTACCTTCAGTGGTAGCAAAACTTAATATTGCAGAAAATTGTTCCTTAAAAGCCGACACGGTACTATAAAGGTAGCAGATGTTAACCTGGGTTCATCATGTTATCGAGCAAAGTTTCTCCTTATCAGGATCAAATTGGCTGTTATATAATCGAGTGATTAACAGTTGAAACTTACACCTGACTAATCACGTGTCAATGTTAAGGGGTTCTAATGGAGGCTAACTAGCCTACATCTGTGTACAGCATGAAATCAGCCAGTATGTGTTGAGTTTTTTCAAACCTTTTATAGTGAGTGTAAATAACAAAACTCCATCTACTTGAAAAATCACAGCTCACGCGTGGCATATGCTGTCTGCCCTTTCTAGCCCAAACGACAAGTTTTCAAACTCAACCTTTAATCAGACTCTTGCAACTTATAAAACTACGCAACTGCTATTATTCAAAGAATGTGTGATGATAAATGAATTCAGTACAGTTTTAGATGAAACCTATATTTGAGTCGCTTAAACCTATGACGGTTTAATAGGGAAATACATGCATCTTCAGCTAAACAGGTTTTTTGCATCTCTGCTCTTCCCTAAATAGACCCCTATGTAACACAGTTTCCTCTGCAGACTGTCACATATTTTGGTCCTCAAAAAGCCGTTCTGATACTAATCAAGCTTCTTTATACCGGTCGCCTCTATTAAACGGCCAACGGTGTCTGGCTTAGAAAAGTATCACTGTATTAGTTTCTGCATTTACATTATTTTATCGAATCATTCATGAGAGAAAAACTTTTTCCGATAAATTGAAACTGGTACCAAAACTCTCAGTAATTTAAATTTGTGTAAAAATATTACATAGCAGCGGTATTACTTAAAAATTCGGCAAACAAACTCATGTGGGTCGCTGCAGCGAATTCGTTGTCGAACAGAGTAATAAATATTAGAAGTGCATAGTTTTTTTTCTTCACCTCGAATCACAATGGACATGATCATATGCATAGAACTGCCATACCAATCCGCCGTCCTTCATTCAGACAACAAGGATAGGTTTTGAAGTTCGGTCGCTCTTTACAAGCATCTCCGCAATCGATGCGAGATCGAATAAATATCATTAACCGGATAAAGAGACGACTGTGTGAGGGGTAATTTGTAAAACATAGCCTTTCGAGAGAAGTCGTTTATGAACCCAGCCAACTAATTTCGTTATTTCTGGTCTCTGATACAATTGTCTCATCTCATATGTCCGCTTGCTTTATGATCACTTTGCCTTCACAAGTGCTTGACATTACACGTTCTATTTTGTGGAGATGAGCTGCAACAGTTCTCACCGGATGTGCGTCATCACATCTTGTCACAACTCATTCAAATATAATCATCTATAGCGCTAACGTTTATGTATACGTTGTACAGACAATAAAAGTCCATTTTGTCTGAACTGTCAGATGAACAAGCAATTAGTTCTGATATGCGGGCGTTCTGATATCCTAATGTTGCCGACGATAATGTAAATAAGTTGGTGACATTGAGTCGGTTCGGATCATAGAACAATTCGAATATTCAGCGTGCCGATAAACAGAGTTATATTTTTGTATTGTGAAGTACGTAAAATCAGCTAAAACAGAAATCTCTTTGAAGGAAATGTAAAACTTCAGGATAACGTAGTTTATCCGAACTTTGCGGGAGACACGATAAACGTTTGCGTAACCGAAGTTATGATGATCAAACCTAGGTTTTATCACCTCTGCACGGTTAGGGGACTCAAGTGTGATTCTAGTACACCTATTATTTAGAGGAATAATATTCCGATCAAAGAGGTTTTAATGTATGTGATCCTGACTTTACATTACTAAGTACGGTGTGCATTAGTGCATGTGCGTGCATCAGAGTGTGACTGTGAGTATACTGGCGCTCAATTCCACGTATACACTTTATGATTTAGACCTAAAGCCTTGCTACATAAATTTGGGTTATACATAGATGTAAAGAAGGTTTGATAATTTTGTCCATTTCCTGAGACGGGTTTATGAGTTGGGATGATGGTGGTCGGTAACAAATATAAAAAGTAAAAAGGGGGGGGGGGGGGCGGTGCGGTGGGCAGCTAAGAATATGCGAATATTGCTTTCCAGATGACATTGATAAAAACGCATGTCTGCACAGATTGTTCGACCCTGAGATAAACCTCGTAAATATATACGTCCGCTGCAATCAGCCAATCAGAACTACTTTAACTTCGACAGCGTTCATGAAGTTGGCAAGTTGTTTGATATAGTAGACCCCCACAATAGTTTCAAACATTCCACTTGCTTTGTTTTCAATTTGTATTCAGGGTCACGGTAGTAAACCATATAATAAATTAGTTTTTCATCGATTTAGCAGCTGCTGTAAATACTGGTAGCTTCCTGGATGCTACGTAACACGTGTGAACGTTTGCACTCAGATCAATTATTCCCACGTAAAACTCTGCAATCTAGATATTGTTTATGTCACTTGAAATGTATCAAATACTGCTTAGCGTAATATTTACGGTACTAAAAAGTTCATACGTAAATTGAGCAACTCGATATTTATTGGAAACACATTGAAAATTAAGCCAAATGTAATGCATGCAATTCATGAAAAAACAAATTAAAAAAATACAAACAATCAGTGAGGGGTAAGGGCTCTAAGTTTTAGTTGTATAGGTGGAAATACACAAAACATACACAAGCACATACATACACACATTTTTGGCAAATGATTAGTATCTCTCTTTTCTAGAGATCCGGGTGGTCCTGAAAAAGACCGTTGGGGTTTGTTATCCATAGTCGGTTAACACAAGTTGCACCTCTTGACTGTTCTTCACCGCAAGCTTCTTCTCACGGCGGGTCCATAGACCAATACTCTCTTGAGGCACCTTTGACTCTCTACATATACTCTTCTCCTCCAAATAGCTGTGTCTGAGATGCGTATGATCGCCCACGATGCCTTCACATACATCGGGTAGTCTGGGTTAAACAGCATGCTTGAAACAATGGTCTATGACTCTACGCTTGTCGACATCTTGTTGGGTTGTCTTGAGAACCGGTGAAACAATGTAACAATGCGCTTGTATATATAGTCTAGGAGCAGATTGAAACGGATTGAAATATTCCACCAATCAAAACGCGTGTTCAGAGCATGTGGTCTCTCTTCAAATAAATTTTTTTTTAAAAAAATAAAAAATTTACTAAAAAATAAAAGCGGACGCGTGACGTCACTTTTAATATATATGCCCACGAGCATCCTTACGATTTACCGTGGTAGAACAAGTTCAGGTACAATACCTATGGCCGAGAAAACGAAGACAATTTATTGGGGTGTGCCTGCTGCGGATACATCGTATACTTGGAGTGGTAGTACCATGACTAGGGGTACTACTGCTGCTGTAGTTAGCATTCTTCTTCCAGAAGAGGATGACTTCAATTTAGCTTTGGCTGATTTTCTGTCGTCTCCGCAAGAATTTATGCCTGCAATGGTAGTACTAACTTCACCTCCTTCTCCATCATTAGCATTGGTTGATGATTTCAGAAAGAAACAGAAGGAAGTATTGGAGAGTTTTTTGCAACGTCAGAAAGAAGAATAAGAATTTGTTCAACAAAAACAGCAAGAAGAGGAAAAAAAGCGAGAAGAAGATGAGAAGAGGAAAACTTTGAACAGTGAACAGAAGGAAGGGAGTGGAAACAAAACGGTGAGTTTGTTACAAAACATTTCGGCAGAGTTAAAGTATCTGAGAGAAATGTATCAGACTTCTTCAGCTCAACCCAAGAGAAAGAGAGCTTCACTATCAAAAACTTCTAAACTTTCTATGACTACATCCACTCTCACAGCCACTGAGACGCCAGCAGCAGCAGCAACAGTTACCATACTACCACTACCAAAGCAGCAAGAGCAGGAGGAGAAGGAGTAGGACTTGGCCGTAAAAAAGGATTAAGACAGTTAGAGTTGATGATGTCAAGTCCATATTTTTTTTTTGTCGTTGTTGTTATTAAAAAGACGCCAACGGCTCTTTCACGGCCCCCTATATCTCTTAGAAAAGAGATAATACTCAATGATTGCCAACTCAAGTAAAACTTAAATCCCTCCATGATAGAAGGTGTGCGTGTGTGAGTGTGTTTGAGTATCTTATCCATACTAAAAGAAAAAGGTAAAGACAAAGAGACACTTACGTTTTCTTTGGTATATTCTTCTGAAATCAGAACCAGGATTAAGAACGCGTCTTGACAGGAACGTGGGTGAGTGTCGAATTGTTTCATGCTCTGGATCGCGAATACCGCTTGTTAGAAGTACACGAAACTTGGCACTTTCCTACCACAGAACAATACCGAAAGGACAGCGACTAGAGTTCAGGAATTTTCTCAGGCTACGTCAACAAATTGCTAAAACTGAAACAAGAAGGTAGCAGCTATCCTTCTTGGTGTCAGGCTCCATGAGACAACGGTATCGAACGAAAGAAGGCAACAGTTTGGAACACGTGGAAAAGAAGGAAGGAAAACGATCGTTTGCCAAAGTCATGTTGAATTGTTTGTGAGGAAAATTGGCTCAACGTCCGATATTTCCCACGACGGAACACTTGGTTAATCCAGGTCGATAATTTCAACTTGTGGACGACGAAGGAAAACTTATGGAATACGTGGAGATCGTCTGTGAAGATTTGAGCTTGGTAAATTACGAAGAAGTGACAGAGTTTGAGCCCCCCCCCCACCCCACCCGCCACCCCCCCCCCCAACGAGTTTGAAAATGTCATCATTGCAGTGTACGTGACAGCCAATTCCCGTTTAAATTGTATGATGCCTTGGAACTTTTAGGAGATCGAGTCCGTTAGTTTGACACCGACATTTGTATGTACATCGATCGCCCTCGTAGCAATCACCCAGACATTGAAGACGACCGTTTAGGAGCATCGATTAGCGAACACCCATAATACACTTTTGTGAGTTTTGCTAGCGTTGGACCGACATGGACAAGTGCATACCAAATACAAATTCAAAGGACTGACACTGAACTATCGTTCGAGTCAAGTAGTCAACTTTGACGAGTTAGAAGAGGCTTTACAGTCTGGGCAAGATCAAGACTTTCGCGTGAAAACGTTGGATCCACACGAAGATGTACGTTTGCAAAATCACTAAATCGTCAGTCAGCTTTTAGAAAAAGTCTATTAAATTGTCTACCAGAAACGAGTGCGACTTCCAGACTACAACACTTTACAGTACGGACACGCTGAGCTCCAGTATAAAAAAGGGAAAAGTTCCAAGACAAACACTTCATTGCGAACACAACGCAGACCTAGAAAGATGAATAATTCAACACAGCAACAGTGTGAGGGACCCACTATGGACTCCAAGTTTAATATTGAGTACAACACACTTTCACCGATAATGACGAATTCGACACAGCAACCGAGTGAGGGACCCACTGAGGACTCCAAGTTCAATGAACTCGAATGCGATGCTGTGCTTTGTGACCAGAGTGATGCCGTACCCTGCGACATTAGCGATGCTGACCCTCTACTGTCGAAAGCGATGCCGTTCGTGTGCCTTACCGCTCTACTAGCGAAAGCCATGCAGCACGACCTTTCTACTTGACAAAAGTAATGCCGTGCGTGTACCTATCTATGGATCTCATCCATGCACTCGCAAACCACTCTGGACACTACTAGCTCACTGAGATGTACAAATCAAAGAAGAATACACGTTTCATGTGGCTTTGCCTGGTCATTGTGACTTTGAAAGTCGACTCAAGACTTTCAAACAATGACCCAAAGATCTGGATGGATTACCCAGTACCAAATCTTTAGCCAGAGCAGGATTTGTCTACTTGGGAAACCAGGTACAGTGTTTCAGTTGTGGTGTGAAGATCCACGAATGAGAGTATAAAAATGCAGCTTTCCTGGAACATGCCAGATAGTCTCCGTGATGTCAATACCTTCTTTTGGTGGGGCATGATTATTATCCACATGGATACTTTAGAAGAGAGAATGCGTAGTTTGCCGCCTGAGCTACGAGAACGCATTTACATATTTACATAGAGCTCGTACAGATTCAAACGAAAAGCAAAGAACAGTTGCATCCCTTACAACATAGACGTTTTAACCAGTTGTATCTGAATACTCTAAGAGGATTGATTATTTTGAAAGTTTTCATATGGTCAGATATTGATCAACTGTCCACGACTCAGAAAATTTATGATGCCACGATTTCTACCTACAATGTTGCAGTGGTACACAGAATTCAAGAGGACAAAGACTTAGAGGATTACAAAAAAAAAAAAAAAAAAAAAAAACCTTTGAGAGAAGTATCGCCTCAAGATACCGTTTGGCAAACGTACGACTATTTCCTGAAAGAGAAAGACATTCCTGTGAAGGACTAATATAAAAGCTTACCATGCCATGTCTTTTAGCCCTCATTGTTTCAGCAAATTCCGTGGAAGGAAGTCAATGACAGTGTTCATTTTTACAAGAACTGTTCCACATACGACTCCATTGAATTTTGGACGACGTGTGATGTGTGTGTTAGTGAAATTGCCGATTGGGAAGTTGATCAATCAAGCACTCTGGGTAGTGACCCCATTCCAATATAAACCACTTTTCAAATGAAAATGCACTAAAACAACATTACCCCTACTCCAAAATGGAGATTTGATAAGGCGGACTGGGAAATGTTTCGCTATCTATGTGAGGGGATTGACAGCACTCAACTGTATGACAACAGTATCGAAATCTTTAACGAAAATATCGTTAAGGCGCTGTCCTCTACAGCGGAGAGGTGCAATCCCAAAACGGGAGGGCGGGGCATCAAAAAGTCCGTTCCATGGTGTAATGACGAATTTAAACAAGCCATTAAAGAGAAAAAAGGCTTTAAATCAATTTAGGCGTACCAAAATTTCTCAGAATTTCTTTGCTTACAAAGAAAAAGAACGCCTAGTGAAAAACACCATATTCATGGCGAAACAAAATTCATGGAAGGAGTTCTGCTCATCACTAAACCACGAGGCGAATTCAAAACAAGTATGGGTTAAAATTAAAAAGATTAGGGGAAAACTTCTTTCTCGACCCCAAAATTCCCCAAGCTTACTACAGAGGGGGAAAAAGCCGAAAAATTAGCCACACAATTTGCCGGTTTGAACCGCAATGCCAACCATTCCGTGAAGTTCCAAAACTACCGAAAACAAAGTGGAAAAAGAACACCTCGAATTGTTCACAGACAGGGGAAACCACTCAAGCCATTTAAATGTAGATTTCACCATACATGAGTGGCAAAAGGTGCTCCGCAGGAAAAAAAAAACACTACCTGGTGAGGACACGCTGGGTTACGAAATCTATATAAAAAAAAATCTTCCAGAAAAAACCGAACTGGTGATTTTAGATCTGATGAATATGATCAGGAGAACATGAGAAATACCTAAGCTATGGAAACAAGCAATTGTTACTCCAATCCCGAAACCCGGAAACAATCCACCATATATAAACTCGCACAGACCCATTTCCCTCACTAACAATATATGTAAGATCATGGAAACCATGATCAAATAATAGACTGAAGCATCACCTTGAGAGCAAGAAATTGATATTGCATAATCAAAGCGGATTACGCAACAAGTGATATACTTCAGATCAACTAATACGCTTGGAATCAAGCATAAAATTGACATTAAATGCAAAGATTAAATGTGATTGCAACCTAATCGCTGTCTTCCTTGATCTTGAAAAGACTTTCATCTTATATCAAACACTATATTAATTGCGAAGTTAAACCATTACTGAATAACTGACCGCATACATAAATGGATATCAAACTTCTTAACAGGTCGAAATATCCAAACTAGAGTGGGCAATCAATACTCAGAAGTACACTAGCTCGAAAATGGAACCCCACAGGGCAGTGTACCGAGCCCCACTCTTTTTAACGTCATGATCAACGGCTCAGAGAAGTCAATTGACCCAACTCATTTGGACCTATCCCAATTTGATGACGACATATGGAAAACGGGCAACCCCTCCAGTGAAGCTGTGGTGAGCCTATTGCAGGTGGGACTGGATAGGATTGGTCGATGGGCCGATAGGTGGGGCTTCAGACTATCTTCCGGAAAAACAGTATGAGTACTGTTTACACCTAAAACCCAAATCCGTAGGGATCATCCAAAACTAAGCCTAAACGGGACAGAGATAAAATTCGAAAAAGTAGCTAAATTCCTAGGGATGCTATTCGATGAGCACTTAACATGGAACAAACATATAACATAGCTAGTGAGACGATGCGGCCAGGATCTAAACCTCTTAAGGAACCTTAAAGGCACCGATTGGGGGGTGGATCAAACGACACTTCTTACATTATAAAGGACACTGATTCGGTCAAAAATAGATTATGGGTGCCAAGCATATGCTTCGGCCCACCCCAATTTTCTCAAGAAATTAGAAGAAATACAACGCCAAGCTCAAGCTATTGACACCAGTGCGCTCGGTAGCACCTCTGGGGAGGAGCTCAGAGTCCTAGATAGGGAACCTCCCCTCAATCTGAGACGGGAGGAGTTACTCCTGAGATATGCGACCAGGATTTCAATCCATCGAAAATCGCACCCTACTCAAGCAACCATAAAGAAATGCAATAAGCCCTTCAGACATACGCTGTCAATGAATTTACCAGGTGGCAAAAATATTCAAGAGCTAAAAAGGAAATTGAACGTCACAAACATCCAGGCAGAAATCATAAATTACCCCGATACCACCGCATGGACCTGCAGGCCACCCAAAATAAATTAAAACGCACTTAACTATGGGGACAAACAGGAACAACCCATAGAAATAAGGGCTAAAATTCTCTCATAAATAGAGAGTAGGTAGGAGAAATTCACCCAAATATACACAGATGAGTCTAAATCCCCAGACCCAGGGCGCACTGCAGCAGCAGTGGTGTTCCGGGGGAAAGCATAACACTGGAGGCGAGGCTACATGATCACTGCTCCATATACACAGTTGAATTTTGGACAGGAAAAACAAAATCAAACTATTAAAAAAGGTATTGGTAACTAAAATTAAAATTACAATTAAAATTTAAAATTAAAATTAAAATTAAATTAAATTCAAATTCAAATTCAAATTCAAATTAAAACTTAAAATAAAATTAAAGTTAAAATTCATCTTAATATACTATCCCAAATTAGGTAGTTCATCATGTCGAAGAGGACGACCTAGTGTCAGCGAACAAAAACACAATAATAAAAAATTACAAACAAGCAACATACAACAAATGGGTGTAAGCAAGCTCCACGAGGGTTCTCCGGAGACAAGCACAACCCTGATACAAAAATTAATCACATCTGTAAGATAAACATAACCTAAAAAACAATTCTAATATTAACAATAGGAAATAAAATATACCTAAACCTAACCAGACTGACCACAATATAAACCCAATTAACACTATGTAAATTAACACCTTTAGGAAATTATTAGTACTACCACCCGCATAGGCAGTCAAATAGGGATTTAAAAAAGGTACTGGTAATTAAAACTTCAAATTAGAAATTAGAAATTAAAAAATTAAAAAAATTGAAAGTTAAAATTAAATTTAAAATTCATCTTAATATACTGTACTAAAGTAGGTAGTTCTCCATGTCGAAGAGACGACCTAGTGTCAGCGAACTAAAACAAAATCAACACTAAATAAATTAACACCTATTTGATAACGAAACATTTATAAACAATCAGAACACTACTTATAAAACTAGGACCCTCTCCATGCAGGACAATCGATTCGCCATGTCGAAGAGACGACCTAGAGTCAGCGAACTTGACTGTCAACCTATCATGGATACACAAAAGAAAGATAAATAAATAGGGAAATTAGAGGAAAGATTAGCTTCAACTAGGGCAGCTTAAATATATCAACAACTAAGATAACTTCTCCCCCCTAAGTATGTATATTAAATAATTTTTTACCCATATAAAAGTTATCTTATTCTACTGTCTTTAATATCTGTCTCTAACTCGTTCTACAAGCATGATGTCACGAACATAGCAAACAAATACCTCTATCCTACTTCAGGAATAATATATATTTTTAAAATCTCTCTCTCTTTATCATTTTCGGTGATGGCACCTGGTGAGAAGCCCAAGGAGTATCATACAAACTTCATGCTGACCTTCAAAGAAAACTTATACAATATAAGGTTTCCTAAGCCCAGACCATCAGGATCAGCCGCACAATGTGGCAACGAGTGTATAACTGAGAACTTAGTAACACGACCCATTAATCTGGCCCACACAAAAATTAAGATTATAAGGTGGTCCTAAGTACAGACCATCAGGGCCCTACTGCACAAGGCAGTAACCATTTATCAAAAGAACCCCGAAATGAAAGTGCCGACAAATAGGTTAAACATAGGCACCGTAGGATAAGAAGAACTTCCATGCAATTAAAATGAGATAATATAAGGTAGTTCTAAACCCAGACCATCACGCCCAGCCGCACAAGGTGGCGACGATTGGACACATTAATAATAAACCCACCCAGGGCCCCACTGCATAACTGAAATCCCCCCACCCAGAGAGTAACAAAGAAAACAAATTAAAGGTGCAAATGCCTCCACATTTACGATATTTTAAATACACTCCTTGGACCGAAAAATTTCTAAACTATATTCCAACCTTATCAACTAACATATTCTCACAATCAGCCACAAGTAGAGAGTTTGAATTCAAACTTGATCCTTAAACAAAGATTAAATAAAGTGCAAGTCGACACCATTTTTAAATTTGGTAAAAAAAATCAAAAGTTCAACCCTGGACAACTTTGAATAATTAAGAAGTGTGCCGTGCACACATTAAAGCCTCTTTTGACGAGAAATTAAATAGTACGTTGTGCGTACATTAACCAGACGTACATGTCCGAAAGGCCGCACACGTCGTTAATCTAAGATAAGTACGTAAAAGTCTTGACACCCATCGTTCACTCGTCAACCACCACCATGCCATCGAAGATTGCAAGACAAAGTGCAGCCATCGTGCATATGCACCTTGTGAGACAGCACCTGATTCAGAAGAAGACGGAAAAGAATACCACCATCTTAAAAAGGGCGCAAGACCTGGCGGAAGATATCCAGCGCAAGGACATAAATAGGGAAAAAGAAGAATGGGGGAGGAGAAGAAGAAAGACAAAGAGAAGCATAAAAGATACCAAGAATATCTTAGATGGAAACAGCAGCAGCAGCAACAGCATGAGGGAGAAGAAGTGGAGTGTAAGATGGAGACAGAGGACTTCCCTTTCTCCTTCACAAAGAGGCGTCCCGGTGCCACAGTGAGGCCTATGTCAAGACGTGGTCGTCCTGGAAATATACGATAGAATCCAGGACCACCGACAAAACAAAACGGCCCTTTTCAGGGCTACCCACCTCTCTTGAAAAGGGAAACTATTTAAATCATTGCCAATTTTTGTTTGTATGTTTGTGTATGTCTTTGTCTTCTTCCCCGAGAAAAAAAAAAACATTCCATTATATTAAGTACTGTGTGCAAAAAAATAAATAGGATGGTTTCTTTTAGGTCAGCGCAATTTCGCTTGACTTGGTATGCTGTATTACACCTACGGATGTTTTCCTTCACATCCGCGTACCAAATCGGAGGGATGTTTAAAGCATATAAGGCGGTGGGAATACATTAAGCGAGTCCATTAATTCGATAGCGAACATAGTAGCAGTAGCAAGTATTAAATACGCTAGCGATGGAGTTATCCCGCAACACGCCCTCAATGCTCTGAAGGGCTTAGGCCTTTCAGTAACAACCGGTTGGAGTCTTCGGGCCCACGAGAGGGGGACAACTCTTCTCCTTATATGGGGGGAAGAAAGAAGAAATCCTTATGAGAGCAGTCCCAGGGATTGGCGAAAAGGGAGACAACAGGCTCAGAGAGATCTATCTAATCAGACTCAGATGCCGAGCCCCCCGAGTAAACAACTCAGTATGGGACAACAACAGTCATCTCTGCCGCAACCGCAACATCGGCGTTAAAACCATCTCCACCATCTCAACAAGGGGAGAGGCAGGGTATGCTGGAAGAAGAAGCAAAGAAGAAGAAAGAAGCTCAAGAGGTGGAGAAGAAGATACCACCTCCATCTACACCGCCTATTTCACATACTGCAGATCCATTACAACCGAAGCCTAAGACCCAAGGAAAGCAGCCAGAAAAGAAAGAAGCGACCGTGCTGAACATTTCACGGAGAGAAAAAGAACTACGGACTGAAGCAGGTTAGTATCTCTTGGGGCAGCTCACTCGTCTTCGTATAGAAGAGAAATTACTGGCGGATGGGAGTGGGGCAACAGCAAAAAGGTACGCTGAGGACTTCAGGGGATTATTGACGGTCCAAAAGAAACTTAAGTCCGATGGACAGATAACCAGAAATATGCGGGAAAGCGCCCGGAAGTCAGCTGAGAATATCAAAAAGCTGGGAAAAACATTCAGCGAATATCCCATCCCCCTAGCAACGTTGGTGCTCTACAAGACGATCGAGGTCCTCTGTATGACGCACCCACCCATAAAATTGTGGCCTCCAATGTACCACCTGATAGTAGCCGACCTAACCGATCCAGACAGTACCAGGGCTCGAACTCAATGCAAATTCGAGCCGGCTGAAGAGCTGCAACCTTTCCTAGTACCACCAACCGAGGATACCCAATTGCCCTTTTATTGGCTCAAGAAAACCCATTTCAAAAATAACTCTTTTAATAAGCAAATATGATCCATTTGTACACCGTTCCAAACGAGTACTACATATTATCTAATGAAAATCACGAAAACATAAATATTGGGTTACATTAACCCTTCATTATTTCAGTTTCGGAAACACGTTGAACACTAAGTACTCTAAATTCTAAAGTGGTAGGAATAGGAAGATTTATTTAAACTTTTTTTGAGATTGATCATAATTACAATACGTGGCTAACACACAATTGGTACTAGAGACAGCCAGATTTAGCTAACTGGGCAGAATTTGATCATGTATGTTAATGGCGTTTTAGTACTTTCGTCACGCATCGCGCCTCCCATGCCGAGTCCGTGCAGCCTGCCACGCCAGACATCAACTAAGTAGTGCGCCGTGCGCACTCCCGTAATCCTGTAAACATTGTGGTTCTATTCCTATGTACAGGTATAACTAATTGTACACACCCTCCCATATCGCGCTTTCAATGAACCCCCATAGTGGGGAAACCATGCAGCGAGGGAGTGGTGTGTAAACAGCGTGCATTGCACGCAGTAATACGTCAAGTGGGTTGCAGCCCGGCAACTCACTTGATGAGAATTAAAAGTGTGCTAAGCACACAGTTCAACCTCCTAATGCGTGGGGGTGTATACTCGTACATGGCCGAGTTAAATTCAAATCATCATCATCATCATTAAGCGAGTCCCCACATTCCAGTCAGCAGCAAGCCGTCGGAGAGAGCAGGTGGTTAAGAGCAGAGCCGCGGTGGACGAGGAGGGGAGGAGACAATGTTGGCCCGTGCTATGAATACTCAAGTACAAGAATAATTGAAAATATGGGGCCAAGCTGCAATTACGGACCAACTGTATACGTGTCGATCTACTCCCCTGCCAAAATACCGACTACTTGGAGCAGCATGCAGTATAGCGAGCTACCATGAGGGCACGGCGGCAGAGCAAGAGAGAACAGTACGCTTGACATCGACCCATGGAAAAGGAAGGCGAGGTTTTGGTGGTTTCCCGAGCCAACCCACTAGGAAAGAGACCTTGCAGGCCTGGAAACTACCCGTACGTGGGGACACCATGCAGCCAGGGACAGGATTGATAATATGTAATCCCCAGCGCCAACAATGAACCTCACCACTTCGGAAAGCGAAAGGGAATCGAATATTGAGATGACTGACACAGCAGACACAAACCGGTGACCAACATGGAGGCCCTATATTGACGTAGTCAACCTGCATTATCACCAGGTCACCAGGCAGGCGAAACGGGGACCAGATGCTGCTAATCAAATTGTCTGACTGTATGGGGTTTTCCTTTCGAAATTTTTGAAAACCCCTTTCGATTATACTTTTTAAAAAAAACAAAAAAACACAAATGTTATCAATTTGGAACCACCGCCGAAAAATTATAAAACTATAAAAGTTAGAAATCTGCGTGATACTAAATGGTAATGAGTAACTTTTACTCACGGATTGGTATTATGTTTGGACACTATTATGTACACTAAGTATCTGAATGGAGATTTATTAAATAATGAAATTTTAAACTCGCAGAATTGTCATAATTAAATATGTGGTTAACACATAATTGGTTTTAATGACAACCCGATTTATTTAAAATTTATTTAAACATTTTTTTTAGATTGATCATAATTACAATATGTGGCTAACATACAATTGGTACTAGTAACAGCCCGATTTAGCTTACTGGGCAGAATTTGATCATGTACGTTCGTGGCGTTTCAGTACTTCCATGCCGCTTCGCGCCATCCTTGCCAAGCCCGTGCAGTCCGCCTCTTCAGACATAGAATTAATCAGCGTACGTTGCACGCAGTAATACGTCAGATGGGTTCGCAGCCCGGCAACTCATCTGACCAATAACGCGCCTTCAATGAGCCCTCAAAATAGGGAAACCATGCTGCGAGGGAGTGGTGTGTAATAATTAATAAGGGTGCTGTGCTCCCATTAACCACTCGCACATGGCCGAATGGCCGAACGCGAGTATAATCCAAATTAAGTAAGTAATTAAGCGAGTCATCAACTCAAGTCGAAGCCAACTGCCCACGCTCTCCAAGAAGGTGAAAGTAAAATTAATCAAGGCCATTGAAAATATCCAATGGCATGGAGTTGATTTCAAAGATTGCCCTTTGCTCTTGGCTGCACAGATATGCAACGAGCTGTACCTCCCAACAAGGCGGCCCGAACAGTGGAGGAAAAAATAATCCTTAGTGGAGCCCCGACCAATCAACAGCGACATGCAGTGGTTCGAGCCGCAGCCCCAGAAGTAAATGACACCCCAGAATCTGCTGCCGGAGGGGAAACACCCCAGCCCGTTTTCGGGCTATAAGAAATTTGCCTATGAGGGTTTCACTTTGGTTAGAAACCCATTTTTGATCTAAACTCTCTTAAAAAGACCCAATTTGAACACCGGTCAAAAATAATCGCTATAATCTAGACCTAATTACGATCACCAAAATATTTTCTGAGTTACTTTAACTCTCTATTAAGTTTTGACGCAGTTTCGGAAAATTGAAGTACACTACGTACACGTAATTATAAAAATGGTAATGAGTAGGAACATTTTGTAACTGGTATACATAATCATAAATACAATATGTGGCTAACACTCAATTAGTTTTTAGGGACAGCCCGATTTTGTTAACTTGGCATAATTTGATCATGTACGTCTATGGCGTTTCAGTACTTCTGTTTCGCATCGCGCCTCCCTTGCCGAGTCCGTGTAGCCTTTCCAATCCTGACATAGAATTAAACAGCGAACAATTAAATAGTGTGCGGTGCACACACACATTTAAATCCCTGAATGTGTGCTTCGCACATATTCGGGGTGTAAACTAGTACCTAATCGAATGACCGAACACGAGTATAACTTCAATCAATCAGTCGTGCCAACACAGTCGACAGCGAACACAGAAGAAGAATCATATAATAACGCTAGAAATGGAACTAATGATCCCGTACCACGCCCTGAATGCTCTTAAAGATTTGGCCTTTCTGTAGCTACAGGGTGGAGCTTAAGTGCCCAGAAAAAGAGAACGCACAGACGGAGACGCAATTGCTTCACACCCTGAAGCCAAGCACCCAGACCATACCATCCAGCAGTGTCGGAAGGTAACAATAGTCATCTGTGCCGCTACCGCCACCACCACCGGTGCCAATACCAACGACCGACAACAACTCAAGAAGGGGCACAGCAGCGGGGAAGGAAGGAAGGGATGAAGGAAGTAATAACTGCTGCCCACATCAATCAGCAGGGGGCTGGTATGAGGACTCAACCCCCCTCCCCCCAGCCAACAAAGACTACCAAGCAGCAGCAGCAACAACAATAACATCATCATCATCATCAACAACAAAACAAAAAGCGGCGGAACCGAAGGAACAGTTCCTTCCTCTGGCAACATCGAGACAGTTGGAGACGAGCTAAGATCCAGATTGATAAGAAAGGAAACAACGAAGACTACAGGAGGAAGCCGGCCAGTATGTAATAGATCAGACATGTGAATAGGAACTGACCGAGCATTTGGAGGATGGGGAGAAGGCAAAGTGGAAAATAGAAGACTTCCGAACAATGTAGCTGCTAGAAAGAAATTCTCAGAGGATGGCCAGTTGTCCGAAAGTTGGAAAATCAACGCCAGAAAAGCGGACGAAAACATCAGAAGATTGGAGGGAAAGTATGGCGGCTGCCCAGTCCCCTTAACGACGATGATCTATAACGAGTTGATAGACGTACATAGACCATCAAACCAGCGCATCACTCTGTCCCCATCCTACCCCCACCCCTCTCCCCAGTTGCTGATCTGGTTGATCCAGATAGGAGCAGACTCCGCAACAGAGGCAAAATTGAGCCCCTGATTGTCTGAGGCCATTCCTACAGAAGAAACCCCATAGCCCTTTTAATTGCTGAAAGAATAATTAAATTCCTAAGGGTTTTCATTTTGGCTGCGAGAACCCATTTCGATACAATCCTTATATATTACATTACAAATTTGATCCGTTCGACCACCGTTCAAAATTACTTGATGATTTAGTACAAATTAAGATCACAGAATAATAATGGGTTACTCAAACCCGGTATTTAATTAGATTTTCTTTTGGGAAATGCAAGTACACTATGTACACAATATTCTAATATTGGATATTATAGGTAAATTCGAAACTAATAGCTTGACCGCAGTTACAACATGTGGCTTACACACAATTGATTGTTAGTGACAGCCTGACGTAGCTAACTGGGCAGAATTTGTCCATGTACGTTTGTGGCGTTTCAGTACTTCCGTTCCGTTTCGCGCCTCCCTTGCCGTGTCCGTACAGCCTTTTCCACTCCAGAAATTTAATTAATTTGTGCTCTGTGCGCACACCATTACTCATGTACATAATGGCTCCATTCATATGTACAGGTGTAACCCCTGAATAGCGTGCTTTGCACGCATTCGTGGTAAAGATGTGAATGGTCAAACAAACGATAAATGTATAAAATCCAAATTCAATCAATAAGTCGTGCCATTTATCGTCGATCGTGCGTAAAGCTAAGAAGAAGAAAGACAAGAATGGCAACCACTCAGCACTGTCAAGTAGGTAAGTTGATGGAAGGAGTATCTTTAATAGAGAGAGCATAGCACCTCCTGGGTCGGATGGAGGAGATGAAATGGTACCCCCACAAGCGGCACTTGAAGAGGGAAATCATCTCTCTGAGAATCGTCAAAGAGTTCCTCAGAGAGGTGATGGATGAAGAAGTTTTGAAACTCAAAGCAGGCTGGGCAGAGGAAACGAGGTTCAAGGAGCAGAAGAGAAGTGAGAGGCAATTCCAGCACCTCAACCTGAATTGGATGAGGGTCCAAGAAAAGATGCGCCAGCAATTGAATAAAGCTTGGATTCCGGATGAGGAGGAGAAGGAAGACTGGGGAACTGAGGCCAACGAGCCTAGTTCTAGACTCATGGTCTCCACAAAAACATCTTGGAGATATTAAGACAACTGAGGATAACGATGTCATGCCTGCGGTGCCCGACCCGGGAGGTGCGACCACTGCTGAGGGAGAGGAGTGGAATAAACCCAACGACCCTTTTCAAAACCACCCGGATCCCTAGAAAAGATAGATACTAATCATTTGCCAAAATTTTGTGTATGCATGTGTTTGTGTATTTTTTGTGTATGTCCATCCTAACAACTAAAACTTAAAACCCCTCTCTTGTGTTTGTATGTGTGAGGTTATAGTAGCGTGTCTAAAAACACTTCCTACCCTTGTGTGATAGTATAGTATGTTTGTGTGAAATTGTGTGTATATTTCATCCCCCTTCTTTTACATCCTACCCCCTCTTGTGTTATGGTATGTTTGTATGTATGTAAGTATTATGTGTTTGTATAACTCCTACCATTTTCGTTATATAGTGTGTGTGTGTGGGGGGGGGGGGGTAGATAGTAATCAAAAAGCAGTTGCTGGATTGTAGGGCGTATGTAGGATAGTATGTTTGACCCTATAACATTGTTTGACCGTATAAACATTTTTGAACCTATAAATATTTTGACCCCATACATTTTTCCATGTTCAGTTCCCGTTATGACCCCAAAGAGGCGCATGCATGTTAAATTCCCGTTATGACCCCAATGAGGCACACAATGTTAAATTCCCATCAACCCCCAAGAGGCATATAATGTAAACCTATGGCGCCTATATAATTATCATATAACCCCCACTTCACACATATAACTACTAAAATTATACTAAAAAATAACATTATTTTCAGCAAAGCGGTTCGTCTTCATAAACATATGGAGATGAGCACGGCCTAGAGAGAGTTTGTGATAATAAAGTGATAAGGTTTAAGACCAGATACAATATAGCCAAAACATTGTATTGAAAGGCTTTGTCTTTAGCTTATGTGCAATTATATTTTTAAGTGATCATTTTTAAGCTGTTTTTGATTTATCACACACACACACACACACACACACATACCCACTCTAGCATTCTTCCAAAGCTCATTCCTGTTGGATGTACGGCTGGCAAGATATAAAAAACCGTTAACTCTCGTTGCCGAGAACGAATAAAGCATATATTTTCGTCCTCATTTCTTAGTACTTATTTGTTTTCTGTTCATCTTTATGCGCTGTCATAAAAGGACTCACCATTATACTTGATGACATTTACAACTGTTTCCTACCTTCATTTGTATTTCGGTCATTAAATCCGATGGACAAACAGCACTTAATCTCTCTCGCTGCTTTTCAATTTAAGCGTTGAACTTATACGTAGGATTTTCAATTCTGTTTATGGCCGACAGGTTTTTTAAACTATCATCTGGCATTACTTTAATGAACGTTTGAGACATAGTTCCTTGATTCGATGGTATTAATTTGGATTCCATTCTGTGAACACCCACACATTCGTCTACATACATGATAGTACTTAATGTATGTTAAGCGTTCATTTTGAGATTTAAATGTCATGCTATATCGAAAGAACATTACTTTTTTATATCAAGTAAAATGCAAACTAGTATCTTATCTTTTCGACTCCTATGTGCTAACATTGTTGGAAGGCTTAGATTTTTTTATATATTTTCCTTTCTTCCTTTTTTCTATCTTTTCTTTTTGATAGTTGTTAATGTATATATTGCATTCTAATTTGCTTACCGACGTCTTGTTGTGCAATATTTCTGATCTCTAAATAAGGTATGGATGCGTCATCTAAAATGTACTAAAGAGAGAGATATTTTAACAGTGTGTCTTACAGTAATTATATTGTGCCCATTTGTAACAGCTAAAGATCAGAGTGGAATTTTAGCTTTAATGGAAATGAAATCAACTGAGTTATACTCACATGCTAAAATGGTTCTGAAAATGACGATCCGGGAGACAGCAGACACAAAAATTGGAAGTCCATTGTCATGTGGTGTGATACAGTAAACGTTTTTTTTTATCGAGGCAGGGTGGGGTGGAGGGATTAAAACCGACACATTATTTGTCAACTCCAAGCTGGAGATGGTATATCTTTTGAAAATGTTAGATCTTAATTAGATTTGATGATGCACTTAACTCCTATTGGCAATCTTTTGCACTCTGTTCGCGAACCGTCCATAAAGGTATTTTTAAATTTTGTTTTTAAAGAAAAGGGTATTAAAATATTTATTTTATTTAAATTTCCTGAGTTTTATTTAATGCGAAGAAATTAAAAGATTTTGACCCTATCCCAATGCATATTAATGGTAATCAAAATTATATTATCTAAAACATTTTAAAATTTATTTGTTAGTTAAGATTGTGTTTATTTACTGGAAGTCATTCCATAGAGCTTATAGAATTTACTCTATTAATGAATGACCTTTCGTTATCAATTATAGAACAGATCAGAATAGATAATTATAGTATAAAACGGAACCGAACTTTATTAAATGAAAATCATCTCAGACCACATGCGGGTGGTATATAAGCATAATCGTAACAAGTATAAAATGAATATGGGTCACAAACATGGCATACACATGTTAGGATTCCAGATACATATTCGAGTGGAAAATAACTTGTTTAAACTGTTATAAAGATACATTTAGTTACATGGTTATTTTGCAAGCACTAGGTCTGAAAAAAAGACCAGTTACAATTACCTCAGGGTAATCCAATAAGACAGGTAAGGGGATATAAAGTTAAGAACGTTGAAGGTTAGGCAATTGGATAGAGAATATACGATTGAAAAACAATATATATCTAAGGTATTTATCTTTCTGGATGAAAGTTGACAACGACGATTTGTGATGACATCGTCGTTTGAAATGAAACGCAGCAACATGCGTGATTAGACTATCGACATGTGTGTTTAATTCAAGATATGTAAAAGAAAGGTGGCGGTAACCTGTTGAATTACTCTTACGTTTGACGAGATTACGTTACCAGGAGAGTTTTCCTTAGTTTTAATCACAATATCAAAAATTACGTTGCCAGGCCTTTTCAGCACATGCGCGGTTTTCACCTATACTAATCATTCATCATAAACCTTTATTGCCACATATGTTGGTAAATGATTTTATATTATCTCAAAGCAAATCCAATATCAGGAAAAAGTTTACATTTTTAGAAAATTGAAGCCAAACCAATACTTTCAATCTAATACTGTGCAAATACGTTCCGCTAAATGCAATTCCACGAAATGATTTACAACCCAAATATACGTCAATTCCAGATCAATATATTCTCCTTAGTGATTTGATAATTTGATTTTTGTCTGATTATGGACTTATTCTGCTGATAACATTGATCTTGCTGAGTAATATTTTCTGACGAAGTGAATATTGTTAAAAGCTCAGCGTGTTCTTCATAGTAATAAATTCGTCCCAAGCTACTAGTGGAAATAATCATAAAGACAAGTTTCAGAGGTCATGTTATAGTACATGAAAGCAATAATAAAACATTTTACTTCAGAGGGAATGAGCTATCTATTGCCAAGTTTGAAAATAATAGATTTAAATTTACATGCTTTAAGTCAATGCTACAATACCATTCTGTCTCTATTGTTATACTCTTCTTCACCTGTCCTATTATTTCGAATAGTGTATTTTACCATGCACACCTTATGTTATTTGTTGTATTCTACTCGACGTGCGATTGATTTGTAGAGAGGACAGGAACTTATGAACTAGCTTCCTATCATTTGCAGTAGTAATTTAATTATGAATCCTGATCCCCATAACCTTAAATTATCAGACCGGTTAACTTTTGTTTCGTCCATTTTAGAGCGGTTTTCAAGACTAGTAGGTGACCATCCTTTATTTCTTTATTTGTTTCTTTATTTATTTTTTAATTTTTTTATAAACCCTCGGTCACCATCTTCCTATTGTTACGACTCTATGGTCTAAGAAAAATGTAACAGAAAGAAAGTGAAACCAACATATCAATTAAAAATCAACAAGCACTTTATATCTAGAAAATTAAAATGAAAATCAAAAGACACTTACAGTAACGTGAATTAAAATCCAAATAATCCAATAATCATAAGTGTCCTAATCACAAGTTATAAATATAGAATGGTCCAAATGAATTTCAGTTTCCTTGAATGTGTTGATGTGTCAATTGTCTTTAATGTTCTAATGTGCCAGTAGTCTTTAATGTGCTGATATGCCAAAATGAAGTACTCCAGAATATCTTTGAATACGTTCACATAAATCCCAAAATCATCAATTCAAAATCCAAAATCCAGAAGTCAGTGAGCACTTTTATAATCCAATGAATATTTTAAATAATTCCTCTCTCTGAATTTGGAATGATTTTTCACAACTGTAATGACTCTTTAAAGACTGATGTTAAGGTCGAAACTAAAAACTGTCCACTAAACATGATATATATAAAGATAGGTCACATGACAGAATGTTCACGAAAATTATATGGTGTATGTGACTTTTAACACATAATTCTAACTGAAATTCTAGTTTCATATGTAAACAAAATCAACCCTGACCTCAAATTCGATAAAAACTTGTTTACCAAAACCGTCCTTAAACTCAAATGCTAAGAAAACAACCTAATACAAGGACAATAGCTAAACATGTAAACCTTATAGATAACATTAAGGTTTGAGCAAATATTAAAGTCACGAAACGTTTATAATTTCCTAAAGTATTTATAATATTATATAAACATCATACATAACACTATCCTCCAAAGTTTTATTAAAAACCCAAATCCACTGGCCTTCAAAATGTTATGAACAAATCATGGTCCTCTGGTACTCAAATTTTGATGAAAAAATCCTTGGCCACCTAAGGTACTGGTCTTCAGAATGTTATGAAAAAATTTTATCAACCACCAAATGCAACCCACACCTACTATACATAAAAAAAAAAAAAAAAAAAAAAAAAAAAAAAAAAAAAAAAAAAAAAAAATCCAGCGCGTATCCTACGATTTGTTTTCGAAATCCCTATGCAGTTACTCAAGCAACTATGAAAAACTTTTGCAAACTGCCCACCTTGCCACCTACAGCCTCTCCTATGTAGATAGACATAGGAAAGAAACCACTCACCCACAGAAGCTAGGCCATATTTCTTTGCATATCTTTTTCCTACTCTCCGCTATCGATATGTTGTGCTCCTTTTTATTTTGCATACACGAGATTCTATGTCATCTTCAGCATACTTCAGCAGTATGTATTTCATTTTTTTTATTTGGACCTTTTTATTTCTGCAGAGGTATTTTTATTAGCTTTTTATGCAGTTAGCTTTAGGTAGTAAGGTCGTACTCAATAATACATGCAAAATATTTTAGGTGGAAACCTGGTTTCGATCCCTCAACCTTTGGTTTAGAAGTATGACCCTTAGAGAAATTGTGCCATTTCACTCGTTTATTAATAATATAATTTATAGCTTATATGAGGATTGATTTTCGCTTCCCAGCTGTTAACTAGCTGAGATAAATAACTTTCATATATGGACATGCATAACATGACAGTGGAAAGGAAATGGTGAATGTTTTAAGACTTGGGAGCTGGAAGAAAGTGTTGCCTCACTGAAACGGTCCTAGCAAAGTCGGCTTGCCGCTACGTTCTAAAGCAGGTCCTGATTAATTTTCCCAACAATCATCGTAGTATTTAGATGTAAAAAAATTTGCATTATATAAATGGAACCAATTATATGATACATATGTTAACTAATTAAGTCTATTGATAAAAATGGAACGTCGAAATTTGCTCTATACACGATTGTAAAGAATGTGTAAATATAATGAAATCTCAATCTATTATAGTGGAGGAGATAACAAAACCAGACAATACAACCAAGGAAAAAACTATGTGGAAATGTGTAAAAGCTATAAAAAGAGGGCTCATTGTTTTATTTTAAAATGTAGATTTCACACTAACTATATACATGGAACATCATCTCTAAAAAAGATGAAAAATTGTTGAGAGAAATTATAATTGAAAGAGACTAGTACTATGTAAATATCACAGAATTTGCTAAATACAAAAATACAAAACCCCAAAGAAGTAAATTACAGCTTCCTATAATTCGTCTTCCAAATTAAAGTGAAATACAAATTATTGGTCAATAGAAAAATACACTTGTTGAAAGAAAACTACAAGATTCGTTAAATAAACGTTTAAATGAATAAAGATTTCAAGCTGGAATAGAAGGCAACAATGTTTCTATATTTTATTTTAAAGACGCTGAACCATACTCATGAAAACAATAGGTAGAAAAATTAGAGAATTTTAAGTTTAGTAAAAGTTTGGCTAGATTGATCGATTCAACTCATAAAAATTAAAATAGATGAAGATGGGGTACGTCATCATCGTTATGTAGATTGGTATCATAGAACACCGGCTAAGAGCATAATGAATAAAAATGAAATAGAAAGTAAACTTAAAGAACTCTTTGATATACTAGATTTGATCAACAAACAAGTTAAGGAATACATTGGTGTTTTAATAAAAAAATTATTTAACTTTACACGCTGATAAATTTACACTAATACAAGGACATTCATACATACATTTTCCAGATTGGATAAAAAAAATTAAGAAAAACTTGCATTATTATACAGAATAGTGACAATTTATTTGTTTAATTTCTTTTACAAAAGGCAATAGAATATATATTTAAATCCATATAGGCCACACAAATATAACCTTCATAAATATAACACTAATTTAGTAAATGTCCAATAAATATACAAAATATACAAAATTGTTTAATATTTTTATTAATGCCTATAAACCAGTGAACAAACGTATAAGGCCAGTTAGACTAACAGAAAGAAAAAGAGGCAGGCATGTGGAGTCTTCAAGCATATTTAAAGGAGACAATAATGATAATTGTTTCCACTATCACTATTGTGGAATACAGAATTTATTAAAATTGGTTTCATCCCCATCCCCCCCAAAAAACCCCCAAAGGATAAAAAGTACTTTTGTAAGAAGTGCTTGACTTTTTATCATTATTCAGAATTAAATTGCAAGGGCACAAAATATTATGCAACCAAACAGCAAACACAATATACATGGCGGCAGAAGAGGGTTCTGTCCTTACATTAAAAAAATACCAAATCAACTAAAGGTTTATTTTCCTTTACATTGTGATTTTTAAAGTAATATTTGGCCAGTAAGTATTATCAACGAGGACGTAACATAAGTATGGTCATAAAGCAGAACTATAAATAAGGACATAAGTACATCATAGACATTAAAAGCAGCAACCCCCCTCCCCTCTGGATTTCGTCTCTACCTTAAATCAGCTCACAAGGAGTAGGAGCCCATAGCTTACAGAGGCACAGACTGCATGCATATTTTTTTTACGAATATTTACAATCGATTGCAGAAACTACTTATGAAAAACTAAGACCAAGTAACGTTGCTGAAATGGAATCAACTAATACAGATAAAAAGTATTATAATTCCACCATTGTATTTGTGAAAAAGGCTTGGCGTTCGAAGAAAACTTCAAAGTAAAGAGATCATCATCACTTAACTGGAAAATACAGAGGTCCCGCACATTTACAGTGTAATGTAAATTATAAATACCATAAATATATTCCACCATTAATTCATAATTTGTCTGGATACGATTCTTATCTAATTATCAAAGCCTCAGTTAAAAAATGAACAAAAAAAAAAACAAAACAAAAAAAAAACAAACAAACAAAACCACGATCAAGATCAATAATTCTAAATAATGATGACAAATATATTTTGTTTATTAAGATCTTATATACATAGATTTAGGAAAAACAAGAAACAGGTTTTTCTAAAAAGAACAATCGGATGTCTCGATAGTTATCGGTTTATGGGTCAATCACTAGAGCATCTAGCTAAAAATGTAAAGGATTATAAATTCATACAAACAATTAAACATTTTGGGAAAATGGAACACAGATTTTTGAGAAAAGATATTATCCATACGAATACATGGATTCATTTGAAAGATTTAATGAAAATGAACTATCAATTGGATTAGAAAAATATATTTCTTTCTCAGACTTTCCTTCCATAGTCTTGTAGAAAGGTTTTTGCTTTTGGACCTTAGGTATAACAGTCTTCGGCGTTAGGAAGGCTTTCATTTAAGTAACGAGAATAGAAGCATGATTTAACCTTACATCCTATAGTTAACCCTGACGTCTTGTATGCTGCTATGACTCCTTGCCACTACGTCCTATCAATCATTTGTTGTCTTAAATAACCATCATATTAAATTTATCGTGACTTATTTTATTATCGCTCACTGCTTTACTCAACATTTCATCAATAGTTTTACAACTTACTTAAGGCAGAGGTTACAATCTCATCGTGTTTTAAAATGTTATTGTATACCAGCTTGTCTTTGAAAGCTTTTGCAACATATACTAGTAAAGTTTAACCAAACCCTGTAAAGCTAAAGGGATAATAAGTCTTGTAATGCCAGCAACCCCTAATTAGCAGTTGCAGAAAACACTTGCCATACCAACCTTCTAGAAGGTCAAAAAAATTATATGATGTTTTATACTTTTTTCTTACATCTCTTTACCTAAATCGTTCCTAATTGCATTAATTTTCATCAGCCTAAAATTAAGTATGTGGTCGTGAGGCAATTTAACTACCATTTAAAAGTATTAATCTATTTAATTATATTATCTGGTAGTATCCCTTGTGATATTAGATATTCAATCGTAAACTAACTCAAATAAATTGGAATAACCAATTGTATTATTCTTCTATACCCATATTAGTTGTGGAATCTATTTTAAAATTAAATATCCTCTTCCAAAGCATACTGTAAAGTACTGTAAGAGTTTTGGATTTAATGTTGCGTGATATATAGTGTTAATTATGTTGTTCTGTTCTCTTGCCATTTATTAATATAAATTTTATTAAATTTAGTCCTGGTTACATTTTACTCCGCTACAATTTTTCTGGAAGTGGATTTACTTTATTTGACTCCTTGGAGCATATGTTAGTAGGCTCTGCCATCTTTGATTCTTTTTTAGGCGTTGTATTTCTTAAATACCTCTCTTCGGATATACTACACATATTCCTATAATAACCACTATCAAGTCAACAATGTTACGTGAAGAGGCTTGGGCTTCACTTTTGTTCTGTCATAAATCTTTCCTCTTTTTTAACTCTTCTGCTTTGACTTTTTTAAAATCTTGTGAACGTTTTCCAGGTTGTTTTCCGTTTTCCCAGTTGTTTTCCAAGTTCAACTCTGCGCGGATCATTTATCTCTTGTGAAGTTATCTTCTCAGGTGATTTGGGAACCTTTGACGTCATGGATTCTTCCTTTTACTACCTTATATTTATTTTATAAGTTAATTATAATTTTACTAAAGAGCTATTCAAGTTATTTTCAAGTTACCTCATCTGCTGATTAAAAACTTTAGAATTTTCTTCAGTTTTACTTTCACCACCTTCCATTTATTTTTTAAGTAAATTAGAGTTTTACTAAAGAGTTATTCCGGCTACTTTCAAGTAAGGATTGTATCAATTTACAAATATCTTAAATAGTATTTATAGTTACTGACTTTCTAACGTAATTACATCCTCCTTTTCCTCTTTCTTTTAAACATTAATGTGAATAAAAGTTATCAAGCTAGCACATAAGCCAAAATAGGTAATCCAAACAAACCCAATAAAATATCTAATTAAGTTTATTGTAAAGTATTCTTCTTTCAACTCTTTCTGTAATTCATTTACGTTATCAATTTGAAGATATTTGTATTCATCAAGGATGTTATTCCATCCGGCAATGACATTGATATTATAGCAGATCTAGCATTTACGAACAATTCATAAGGTTTCTTGAGTTGTTTCAACTCCATTTTATCCAACTCCTTATAAGTTAAGTGTTTACCAATTATTGCATTGTATGTTCCATTTGCTATACTAATTTTTAATTCCATCTTTTAAGCTTTGCTTATTCCGTCGTCGTTTCTAATAATGACATCAATACCTTGTTCAGATTATACAAAACAGAATTTCTTTTTTTCAAGTGTTTTTTATCCAATGAAATAGTGTAAATTGTCAAAAATTGGTGAAGCAGATTTTAAAGATTTTTGTTCCCTTTCCGATGACCTTCGCGATGAAGATTATACACTAGATGATTATGAATACACTCACAATTTTGTCATTTCGAATCATATGTAGATAATTATAATCTTTCAAAAGAATGATTTATGAGCTCAACCCCATAAAACAAGATTTTCCTGATAAATATAAAGAATATATTAAACACGGATTAAACATTGAGGATTCTCAATATCAACTAATTAGAGATAGTTTAAGCGTTAAAACTTCAATACTAAATTGTTTATATGAAGACAAATATGGAAACAATAATATGATTACAATGTTTGGCTTGGTAATAAAAATAAAAATAAAATATAAAAAAAACAAAGAAACCTTAAAACCTGGATCTATAGCTAAAGAAAAAGGTTAAAGTGATTTTCTAAAGTTTTTAGGTTGAAAAAGAGAACGATACAAATAGATAGAATCAAGTACCCAAAAAAATCTCGGGAACATTTTTTTTATTAACACTGAATTTAAAAATAATGTGTTTCCAATTTTTAATGAAAAATCAAATATCCTGATGATCTAAAAGTTATAATCAAGCAACCAACGATAGATACAACTAAAACAAATAGACAAAAGAGACAAAATAATGATGAAACACATTTACTGGGAGAATCTTTAAATGGTGCAAGAGCAATACATGATAATTTTTAAAAGGGAATATTAATTTTATGACAGAAATTCAAAAGCTAGAAAAAGCTTTAGACAGATCTTATATTGCAGAATGAAATGTGAATAGATTGTATATCAAGATGAAAGAGAATTAAGAGGTTATATTGTAAACTATCAGAATGAAAAATAGCGGCAGCGAAATCAGACAATGATTTGCTTGAGAAAGATGTAGGACATACGAAAAGAGACTTTGCTGAAGATAAAGATTAGAAAGAAAATATAAATTAAATGACTAATTACAATCTTATGAAAGTGATAGGGCTGAAATAGTTGGCATTTAACAGATTTAGAAAAAAAAAAACATTTTAGAAAATATTAATAAAAGTTAGTCAAAAGTTAAAGAAAAGTTATTATTATGTGAAAGGTTAAAACGGCTGTTCCAAGAAAAATGTCTAACAAGCGCTACTGTTTTTACAGTTATTGGTATGACATTGGTCTAACCATAGCAAATTTTGTAAAATGTTTAACAACAGGAGGAGGAGGGAGGCAGTGGTACTGGCAGCAGCGGTAGCGGTTGTTCCACAGATTCGTTCAATAATAAATTCCAAAAAAGTATGACAAATTGTGCCGAGTATTTGTTTACTTTAGTTTAAACAGCAGCAACAGCATTGCCTGGTGTAATTTGCCGTGTAAGAAGCTCGCTTTTAACATCAACCAGAATTTTAAAAAATCTCTTTAATAATTGATAATGCCATTTTATTAATTCTTGCACTTATTAGCTTGTTCTCTACAATTGCATTCAACGGTTTATTTGTAATAGCAAAAATGATTAGAGATTAACTAATCTATTAACAAACTGATTAATCTTTTAACTAGTTAATTTATTTCATTTATATCAGCTCCTGCAACCATATACATATTAATTTACGCTTGTTTATTTGTTTCATGACCTTTACTTTTTATGTCATGAAGTCTATTGGTTGCACGTGTGGCTGTAGGTAGGTAGAATATTTTCGTTAGTCTTATTTAATAGTCCTGACGTCATGTGTACAGAATTATTAGTATACTTTTCTTGCCATAGTTCTGTTACTTCATAATCTATTTTCTGACGAATTGTTGTAGACTGTTTATGAGCTGCTGGTATTAAATTCTCTACCACGTTGGTATTTATAGTAGCATTTATTTATAGTACATGTGAATCTGATGACCTTCGTAAATTGTTATTATACCATGCTACCCATTTTTAAAAAAAATGAAATAATCCTAAAATCTTCTTGTCGTGGTTTAATCTGAGTTACCACCTTGTTCGCCTAAAATTTCAAACATTTATTTCACTCTCTTGAGCAGTAGAACCAGGCTGTGTAATTAGTGTTCATATGTAATACTCTTATTTAGGCGAGATGTTCCTTCATCTGTTTTTCGTTGCTATCTTGTAGAAATACAAAAAGTTCATCCTATTTTTATTATTTGATATTGTTTGAGAGTTATATTGTTCACAACTGTATCGTATATGCCATTCTCCTCTATTCTACCATGTGTCTAGTTCATATCTTTCCTGTATACTTCTCTTAGCATCAGTCATTTCCCTTTCTATTGTATTATAGGTTCTTGGACCATTAAACATCATTTAAAAACTCTGCCCTTTTCAATCTTAAATCATGATGTAGTGGAATATTAAAGTTATTACAAATTCTGTTAAATTGTATTAGATTTATGCTGTTGTTTGTTGGATTAAATGCTTGATCATTTGGAAGTGGTATTGAGCATTCATTCAGCAGTTGTCGTATCTGAAAGTATATATGAAACCAATATATTGATTTTGCTAAGTTGTGTATACCTTCATGTCATAAATACATCCATACTGCCCAGTTTAATTCATTTAGCCAAATTTTTATGTTCACTGAATCATCACTATAAACTTTTAAAGTGTATTTATCAAAAATGTTTAGTTGCTTGTAGATAAAAAAGTTATTTTCGGTGCAACATATTAGTATCTTCTTAAATATACTTTGTATTACTTTACCAGCTGGTGCATAAAACTGGGTTGCAGGACAAGATGAAGGTGCACTGCTTGTTATTTTATTCTTAAAATCTTAGGTTCATGATTTATTTATTTAAAATTGTTCATAGTTGCTTGGAGTAACTGCGTAGTGAATTTAAAAATAATAAAATTGGGAAATACGAGCTGACTTTGTATCCTTTGTTTTTCATGTATAGTATGTATGGGTGGCCTATACTTTTTCTTAACATTTGGAATGCCAGTTGGATTTTTCATCAAATTGTGAATGCCAGTGTGCTTATCATAAGATTATGAAGAAAGTTGCCTAGTTTTGTGTGTGTGTGTGTGTGGTTTTTGTTCCATAAAGTTTTGACGACCACTGGCCGATGGATGTCGATATAAATCACAATTTGTAATACTTATATCTACCTGTTTCTGAGCAAAATGGATTATTAAATATTGAGATTTTATGGGAAATATTCACCCACTCAACCCACATATTTTTATGTCACAAAAACAAAAGATATCAATCCTTTAAATGTGTAAATGTCTCATTAACTCTAGCAGAAATTTTAGTAGTTGTCTTCTTCGTGTATTACTGACTTTTGAGTTTCATTCAAACCACTGTAACCATGACAAGTGTAACAAATCCCTTACTGAAGGCCACTTGCATGTCGTTTATGAATTTGTCAAGGGATTGTGGTTTTATGGTCAATTTAGCTTTTGAGTGCCAAATCGTTAGAAAGCAGTATTGAAAGAAAGTCGTGCATACTTATGTTGGATGTTGCTTCTGGAGGAGGAAAGAAAACTTTACACGAGTATCCTGGAGACTGATTTTACATTTTATCTGTTCATGCCCACTGATAATACCTTTCGAGCGCCGCGAGTGAGTTCGCGTGCCTACATTGCCGATATCGCCATACAGCACATACTGTTCGATACTTTTGAATTAAAAGGTTAAAATATTCCACCTGCCTCAGATCAAATTATATTATTTTCAAATCGGATGGACAAATAATGTAAAGCCTTCTGAGAATTCGGACCCGCTCGAGCACAGTACAGTGTACATGTAAAACGAATCGATTTCTTTCCAATCGTGCGTTGGTTTGTCACAATATGTTATTTTAAGAGTTCTAGTAACATTCTATGTTTAGAGTCTATACAGGATCAATAATACTAACGCGATTATACCGCAGTCGCTGCTGCTGCCAATGATGGTGATGATGAAGATGATGATGATAACTTGTTTTCATTTTTAAGTTCTTCCGTGAATCATACTCTAGAATGCTCGCTAAAGTTGGCAGTTGTTCGAGAAGAGAGTAATTTATATAAAAGAAAGTGTATTGAATTTGATTTGCAAGCAATCGTAAATGCATGTAAAAACAAGAAAACTCTTGAGTACCTGACACTAGAGAGTTAATAAGGCGATCTTATCTCAGTATGAAAGAATTAATATTTTCCCCAGTTCTTGAAATATTTTAACAAAGGTACACCAAAGTCAAGAAAAAGGGGGAATCCGAGCTGGAACTCTAAAAGTTGGGCAGACAATTTAGCATTTAAATAAGATGGGGTGTTTCCATTTGTATTGTTCGTCACGCACTCGTATCACAAAGTCAACAAACCGGCGAAGAGGTCAGAAGCAAGATTGTTAATGATTCCCACCCACCTACCAACTTTCAGTTACTGGAGCTACTTTATAACGAGGGCTTTACTCTCGAACATATGAAAGTATGTCAGTAGATATGACTCTAATTCATGGTAGAGATCCAACCAACAGGTCAAAGTGTTGATTTACTTATTCGTTTATCTGACAACTGATATCTTTGGAACGCTTGACTATAAAATAGGTTATACGGCTAGAATTTCTAGATAGAAATATATCTCTGCAAAAGGGTTTTAGCCTAATTTTACATATAAGACTTTTAAAATTAGACAGTTGATATTAGATGACACTGCTGTTTAGAAATTGGAAGACTTAAAAGAAGAGAATATTGAAATTATATTGTAAGAAGAGTAATTGTCGCTCTACGACAAACAAAATGACTTGACAAGGTTTAAAAGATTCTGAAGATGGAAAAGAACGGACGGTAAAATATATATGATGCTTCAATGGAAAGGATAAGATGACACTTCTAACAGGCATACAATTACTCGCTCCGAAATTAAAAGAACAACCACAAAATCAAATCAAATGAAATTGTTCCGTTAGATCAAAATGCACATGCTTGCTGCTGTTGCAATAATAATGGAAAGGTCAGATATTTCTGTTCAGACATATGCAAGCAGATAATGGTACCTTCGGGAGAGAACGTTATAAATATTCCAGCAGACGATAGCTTTAGTATCTTGGCCGTTTAACGAGTCAGAACAGACGACAAATAAAATGGAATAATTGACGACTTACAAACTTTAAAGTGTGTGTATGGCACAACGATTTTAGAGAGTAATAACGAAATCAAATACGTCTGTAAAATACAAGTAGTAAATAATGAATACTATCAGATGTTACAAATAAGTGTCCTTCGACCAAATCGCAAAATGAAATGCAAAATACCAAAGATATAAAGAATGTGGACATTTGGTTAAATCTAATTGGCATTGTAACGGACGACAACAAAAAGATGATGGGGAAAACAATCAGAAATGAATTACTTGCGAGTGTGGAAACACTATAACAAGGGAACCGATGTGCAGACACAAGAAAAGTAAATTGTTATACTAATTTTATCTCAATAAATGCCTACAATAATTAATTTTCCAATGCCAGTAATGGAAAGAATAAAATAGCAACACCCTTTAATCCGTCTTCAAACTAGAAGGGATATTCATAGAATCAACAGACACAATATAAACACAAGTATTACCAGAATGATCAAGGACTCGTTTCACAGAGCTTTAACCGAGTACAAGTTTGATGAGTGAAATGAACAAGAGCTATATTTATTTTTTAAGATGTCTAACCATACTTGAAGAAGATAATAAGTACAAAAATTAGATATTTTGGTTTTGTAAACGTCCAGCTTGATTTAGCCATTACACTCGTAGACAGAACAGAAGACACAAATTTGTAGGTATTGGTATCACAGAACAAAGGGCATTATAAACAGAAGTGAAATGCAAAAGGTAATTGATAGGCTATTTGAAATGTTACGCTCAAAAATGCCAGTCAAATGACAGGAAAAATACCAAAATAGATGAAAAACAAAAATGCGTGTATAAACGTTCAAAATAAGGATAATATATGTTTCTTCTATGCCGTAGCATCCATAACAAACCCACAAAGAGATCATTGGTACATATCATCGACATTTAACCTTGACATGTACACTAATTGGTTTCTTAAAAAGCAGATTTGAAAAAATTCGAAAATTAATTAAACGCATATCTGATTGTTTTTGAAATCGTAGACAGACTCATAAACCCAATTTAAACAACAAAAATAGAAAGAGATAATCATGTGGGCATGCTAATTGTATTTGATGGAAACAAATATCATTATTGTGAAATAAAGGCTTTGTCAAGATTGGTGTCGTCTCAGATAAACACCCTAATTAAAAGTACTTTTACAAACTGTGTTTAATCATTTTAACATAGAATTAAAATTGCATGGACACAGACGATTTCTGTAATAAAGTGGATAACTGAATAGGCATAATGCACGAAGAGGACTCTGTTGTGACATGCAAATCTTTCATCATCAGCTAAAATGTTTTGCATCTTGTGCTTTCGAAATGACAACACCAATAAACACTTGCAAACAAGATTCTAATAAATAACGAACAAGACAAAGAGCCAAACCACCAGCATTTTGTCTTTACATAAACAATAAGCCTATGGCAATGAGCCTCGTGAGTCCGTTAAAAAAATATGAACCTGAAGTATACTAAAAATATGCATGAAAACAATTATACGAATATTTTCAGAAACTATCAGATTATGTTTGCGAAGAGTTGAGACCTAAAATTGATGCGAAATAAATTAGAAACAGTTTAATTCCACTAACATATAAAATATTTGTGAAAAGTAAATCACCGAAAACAAAGTTATAGATCACGATCATTTAACTGGTAAGTCTCGCACAACATGAGTTTAATTTGTATAACAGACATTCAAAGTATATACCACTTTTTATCAACAATTTATAAAGCAATGGTTCCTATCTGTTTATCAACACTTTCGTGAAAAGTGACATTAATACCAAGTAATGATGAAAAATGCATTTCGTTCAGTAAGGATTTCATAGTAGATACATTTGAAAAGAAAGCTAAAGAAGTTGTTGTAAAGAAAACAATCAGTTTTTGAGATAGATTCCGATTCATGGAAAAATCGTCAGAACAACTTCCAAAGAATCTCAATGATGACATATTTAAAAGAAATCATGAAACATTTTGAAACATGGGACCCCCACTTTTTAGAAATAGACATTACTCATACGAGTGCATGGATGATTTTAAACAAGGTTAAATAAAACTAAATTACCACCAATCGATCAATTTTATCCCAGTTTTTGAGTATCAGGGATAGCAAGAAATTTACCGGTATGTAAAGATGTCGTGAAGCATTTCAAATTAAAATCCCTATGTGACTTTCATGACTACTGCACGAAGAAAGATACTCTAATGTTGTGTGACATTTTTTAAGCGTTTAGGAATGTCAGCATGAATAATTACAAACTAGGTCCTGCACATTATTACACTACACTTGGACTATCACATATTGTGAGTTTGAAAAACGTATAGTGAAAATAAGTAATGTACAATTAGAATAACTTACTGGCTAAGATATGTTCCTGATGACAGAATAGTGAATTAGAGGTGGAAGGCACATGATAGCACATAGTAGTTTGAGTTTCGCCTGATTTGTCCCACCTAATTAAGATATTTGGACATTTATGTTGGGGTGGGAGGTCTTGGTGCATTCACTATAAAAAAATGCAGAATTCGCCAAAACCACGCAGTAGCGACATAGGTTAGTCGTTCCACACATGAGCTACATAATTAAGGGACCTTAAATGAAATCACGCATGCACGAAATCGATGAGTAGATAATTTAACTTCTCAGTCATAACAATCAAACCATGATTTGAAACTTAAATAAGAAAATAAAAGTCGAAATATATTGAAATGTTCTTTTCAACCATATATTTTTAACATCCATAATCATATTCTAAAATTTCTTTCAAATGCATCATTTAAATGTCAGAAAGAATCTCTGTGTGGGTATAAAAACGATGTTAGTTTCTCTAGCTGTCTTAAAGGAGGTATCAGAATTATTGTTTTTGTAAGCCTCGATGCAATCAAGAAATTCCCTCAATATTAATTAGTTGTGGTCTAATTTATGAATTTATTTGTGTTGGATGGTTTGATAGATGTTGCGAAATTAAACATGGAAAGTGTATTGTCCAAAGGAACGCAATGTTCTTGTTTTGATCACCGTATCTGCTTTTCACATAATTAGCAAATAACTTAAAAATACCTCCACACTCAGACCAACATTTGTTTTATATATTTAACTGCCTTTATCTTTTTCAGTTTCAGGTACACCAAGATGTACTCCTTTATGCTATATTTATCTTTCAACGTGTTAACCTTGTTGTCGAACCGAACATCGGATTATGTTATCTTATTACTTTGGACTGCATCTGTAATATCTTACCTTTAATATATTCAAGCACTGTTTAAATAATAGATGTTTCATTACATTTCTTAGATGGATTAATTTGTTGATGACGTGTGATGGGTTTTGTATGTATTTTATCTCTTGTCTTCCTTCAATTTTGTAATTATTTAAAATGCACTTATCACACGTTTTTATATCTTCTTGCTCCATTGCACCATTCATGGTACATCTGTTACACTCATAAAAAAAATACCAGCATCTGAAATCACTGAACATACTTCATTCATTTATTGAAACAAATATATTCGATTTGGTTGCTCAAAATGTTTACACGAGGATCAGACACCATATATATATATATATATATATATATATATATATATATATATATATATATATATATATATATGTATGTATGTTATTTATGTGTGTGTGTGTGTGCATGTAAATACTAGTTACTGTTTGTCTGCATGTGTATACCTTGTTGAACGTTAGCTAATTTATCGCCACTACTGTATAATATGTTATCATGTGTACTTCTAAAAGCAAGCCAGATGCAATGGTGATCTTTATAAACACTATTCACACTTACATTAGTGAGTTTAGTGAGTTTTTTTGTTGTTCGTGGAATACATATGTTGTTGCTTCTGTAAACTGTTATCGTAATATGTAGCCTTGAGAATAAAACATGCTGGGTAATTCTTCTACGGGAATCATTATCTTTTCTATTGCTGGCATAAAGATATTTCCTGGAACAATATATATGGGTATTAACACACGATGAGATAGTAAGTTCTGCTATAAGTAAACTAAACAGTATTGATAACATAACAAACAAGGCAAAACGTTTTAATGAGATTAATCGAGATGAGTAACACTTGATAGTTACGGAGTAGAACAAATACAAAGGGGTAAAGAATGCATTCAGGAAGAAAATAAAAATATAGATATTGAAAAGCTAAAAAGGGCTGTTTTAGAGGAGTTGACGAAATCAAATAAGAATTTTTTTTTTTGAGAAGCTTAGATAACACAAACAGACTACTATGATAAAGGGTGCAACAAAGTGCTATGTACAGATGAATTAAAATAGGAAATAGGTAGATACAAAAAGGACAACACCAAACTAATACATCTATGTATTATAGTGCATTTCGAATTTAATATTTTGTGAGGAATATCCAGATGATAATATATTCACTGCTATCATAGTCTGTTCCAAGTTAGATATATTTATAAACGAACAGAAGTTGAATTCAATTATATGTTGTATGCATTAAATGATGAGGAACGTTTGAGTTTTATAATCCAGTGTGATTATTCTTATCGGAGACATATTCATGTACGAACGTGGTTATTGTACATAACACTGGAATAGAAACTATTTGGTTAACAGTATACGGAACAAAATGAGTAAACCACTTAACTTCGAAATACTGTCAGATCATTGTCCATTATATCCTTTTCTTCTTCTTTAGGATCTGAGAATTACCATCATACTGGTAAAAATCTCTGAAGGGATCAAAGGTTGGTAACCATGAACACGAACTTGAAAAGATTTGTATACAGGACCATACCATTAGTTCCTATTCAGTGGCTCAATCCGATAACGACCAGTACAGGAACGGAATTCCTAGCTTTCATGATTACACCAATAGATGGAGCATTATTGATGTGGCAGCTAATACGACCTTAGCAAATGCTATTTTTGATACACCTCGAATGAGCATAAAAGGATCTTTCATACTAAAAATCAGAGGGATGATAAATCCTATTACTATGTCTGCGTCCTCCTAAACGTGAGACTGTAACCATGGTAACCTCTACTCAGTTCAAAACTGTTTACACTCCTTCATATTTTATTCCTAACACATCGGCAATGTTGGATCTCTTTAACCGGATCATTGTTAATTTATTTAATCTTCAGCAATCTGATATTAATACGAATGTCTGTTGATATGTAGGACACAGGACACAATAATTTCCAGTCGGTATTTTCTCTCAGCTTTATATGTATAAAATAGACGGATTTATAATTTGGATCCGATTTATCCGTTTTTGTTTTTGTTTTTTTTTTTTGTTGTTTTTTTGTGTGTTTATTTTTGTTTAGTGTATTTTAGCGGTTCTGGTATGTGCTTAAATATAACAGTTTTCTTGGGTTTGCATTTCAACACTGAAATACAGTTATCATAGTCAATTGTAAACTGGCTCAGAGAAAGTGGACTAATCAACTGTATAAATTTATCGAACTCCATGTTTGTTGGTGAACCCATTGGCATCTTAATATCTTTCTCAAAACCATGTGAAAAGCTGATTTAGTAGTGGCATGGTAAAGGTGTTTACTATGTTGTTTGTCCTACTTGCCATTCATTACTGTGAAATTTCACACTTGTGGAATTGGATTTTGCTGTGCTTCGGGTACAATAACTTTTTTAATCGGTTGTTCTTTGACATGTTTAAGAACAGAACCAACTTTGTCTTACATTAAAGCAAAACCAAAAATAATTATTAAGCCGCCCAACAAGTAATATAATTTTGAACTTGTTTAAGCTTCACTTTCAACATGATTTGCAGGCAAAAATAATTATTACGCCGCCCAACAAGTAATATAATTTTGAACTTCTTTAAGCTTCACTTTCAACATGATTTGCAGGCAACGTTGATTTATCTTGTTCCTGTCTTAATCTCTCTGCTTTGGCTCATTTAAATTCCTGTGAACGTTTTCCAAATTGTCCAACTCTACAAGGATCCTTTTTCGTTGTGAAGTTACCTTTTCAATCTTAGATTCTTCTTTGTTTTTATTTTGGTCATCTTCCATTTGATTTTATTTTATGTTATTTTGAAACTTTTTATTAGATAAACGCAAACATGATTATTAGATTACTGAGAAAATTATCTTTTCAATATTTCAACTAACAGTTACGTCGACCTAATTTTGTTGTACAATTATATTATAAGTGATAGTAGTAAAAGTTGAATAGTGAAAAGTTAATAGAAATTAATATAGTAAAATACAAATGAAGAACTCTAAGATGTGTCCTGTATGCGAAGAAGGGACAAACATAACCGAATTCAACAAACCGATTATTGCTAACATTGTTTTGAGGCATACGTGATAGAGAGGCGATATACAAAAAATCAAGACTATTTTAAAATTGTACGGAATGAATATATGAAACAATACATAAATGAAGGACATGAAAAACGATGCAAATTTCAGGAAAAATAAAGTGTGAAGTGTTAAAAATGTATAGGTATTCAGGTATTCAAAGAAAACACCAAATCTGATAAAACGTTAAAATTACTCGAGATTCCATCTATTCATTTTAGCGTACATGGCTACATGTTACAAAACCAGAAGGTGTTAGTGATGCTGATTTTGACATAAATTATGTTATTCCTATGTACAATGTTTTCACTGGTCAAACACACATACATAAAGGCTAGTGGCAACCCGTCTAAAGGCGAGAAAAGCGATCGCAAATAGATATACAGGAACAAAATAGAAAACGTCGAAGGTTTCAAAGCTGAAACATTAATTATTGAAGATCTTTTGAATAACATGCTTAAATCTGTTTTGTCTCTTCTTTTTTTGTCCCCGAAAAATTTAACAACGTAATTTTTTGACATTCCAGAAATAGGAACATCCGTTACAATTGTTGTACAAGGTACAAATGCATTGATTACAAAGCACCCAGCACACATTCATTTGACATTAGTTTCTGTGTTTTGTTTTACTAATTGGATAGAGTTAGTCCCATCTTGAATGATATTTACCAGCAAGGCATCTAATACCATTTGATGTCATGTAATCGTCTTTAAACTCTGTCTGTAATTAATTAAAAGCATCAATGGATAGAAATTTACTCAACCAAGATGCTACTACCAGGATGAAAATGTCTGACAATAATTTTTATATTTTAGCTGATCTTGGACTGACAAAGATCTCATAGGTTTCTTGATTTGTTTTTCATCCATTTTGTCCAACTTATTGTCAGTTTAAAGTTTGACCAGTTATATCTGTGTTGGTTACTTTTGCTGTATCGATTTTCAACTCTTGTTTGTATTATTTAATTTTAGGGAAATAAAGTTACTGCTACTTTTATCTCCTGTAAATTCCAATTCTTTTTCAAGATCCTTCTTCATCCATGCAAATAGTGTAAAGTTGCAAAAGGTGGTCATCTTTATAAAATGGAAATAACCGAAGATTACACGAAATATCAATCAGTGCACTGAATCAGTACAAAATGCTGAGCCATATTTAAACTAATCTAACCTATCAATAGAGAATTTTACAACTCGTCAGCAAAATATTTAGGCCAATATAATGAACAATTACAAAAAATATCACAAGTGACTTATAAATAAATTAGCAACAATATCAGTTGATGATAAATGATTTTAAAATTGAAGATAGCACAATATATTTTGATGACACAGACGGAAACTAGGTAAGAATATTTTTAGCCGAAAGCACAACAAAAGGTGGACCTGGAGATAACCAAACAATAGGAGAAAATGAACAAAAAGCTAAATTATCAGTCAAGCGTTTATTTCCAATTATAGGTTCAAAGAATGTTTTTAAAAATCAACGACACATTTGTTAACCTTGCATATAAAGATTTACTGTTTCCTACCGTACGCGAAAAAGAAGAAACCCAACGCAAACAACAACTAGATCTAACAGTTACTATCAGACAGCTAATACAATATTTATGAGGAAACAGAGATGTAACAGATTTGCACAAATGAACCTTTGGACCAGTGACAAGTGAAGCAGAACCTTTAATAGAAGATAAAACGAAATAATTCAAAGTGGAGAACTTCCGCGCGCAGGGCAAAGGCTATTTACTCCTCAAGAAAAGGGAGAATTAAGAGGTTATGCAGATGTTGTAACAGTTGCTAAATCGTTGATAGAACACATGAAATCAGACGTTAAAACGTATGCCAAACAGATGGAGGACATACAGAAAGGTATCAGCAAAGAAACAGATCCAACTATAGAAAGTTAAATTGAAAGAACTGTTTGGAAGTCCTGAAGATAAACGAGCACATATGGTTGGACATTTAACAGATCTCGAGTATAACTTTAAAGACAACATTGAAAAAGAATAATTCCAATGTTAGAGAAAAGTTGCCATTAGCTGACAGGTTACAAATCTTTTTCAAAGAGAAAGGTATGACACGTTCCACGATTAGTACAGCTATTGGTATGACTATATTAACTCTTGCTCTGTGCATAGCTAATTTGTCAAAAGATTTAGCAGGAAGTGGTGGTGTGGCAAGTGCTGGTGATGTTCTGGCGGTGGAAAAGATAGCACAGAGTCATTTGTGGGCAGAGTCAGACAAGGTATGAAACATATTGCCAATTGTTTGTTCGAGTTATCCAATAAAGGCAGTAGTGGCATTGCCTGGTATCATTGACAGTGTAATGAGCTAGCCTTTTAAAAGAGGTGTACCGGTTGTTTCTTCTTTGACTGATCATGTCATTTTGCTTGTTCTAACTATAGTTGGCTTATTTTTGCAGTTTTGATCACAGGTTAGATATGGCAGCATATAAATTAAATAATTAATAACCTATTTTTAAAAAGTAAATTAAGCATGCTCCTGCAACCATCATCATGATTATAAAATGATCATTTGTTAGTTTCATGACCTTTATCATTTAAGTTATGCGCACTTGCGATTAGAAGACTGTAATCATTTTTTGTCATTCTTATCTGTATAATTTATTTTAGTAATTATCTTAAACTAATAGTTTTAGACAGCTTAACAGCTATTACGGTATTTATAGTAGTGTTTATTCATAGTTTAAGGCTATGGGATCCCAATCAAGTTGTTATTGTAGTCTACTGTGTCCAATCTCATCACAATATTAGTTGACAAGATAAATATACCATCACCACCAGCAAAACAATCTAAGCTAACTTCTGAACATGAAATATATTTCTGGAAGTTTATCATGATATTTTCATCTGAGTCATAACCTTGTTCCCTTAAAATTAATTTCTCCATTTTCTATGTGTCTTGAACAGTGGAAATGGGCTATGTAATAGAAGTTCTTTTTGAACTTGATCACCTAAAATACAGATAGCATATGACTGTTCCTTTGATTTAATTGAGCTATTCCTTACTCTTCGAGTCTTTTACTATCGGATAAAAGGGAAATATACCAATCCTGTTTTTTCATCACTCGTTATCATGTAAATCATAGGGTTTTTAAACGTTTAACACATCAGCAAGTGAAGGCTCTTCAAAACCTTGATGGATCGTTTTATGTGCTTCATGACCATCATCACTAAAGTATTTGTTTTGTTTTTTTCCATTAATGTATCTCCATTCATTATTTGGTGGAATGGTAAAGTTATTACAGATTATGTTAAATTGTTTCACATTTATGTTGTTGTTGATGAATTAAAAGCTTGTTCATCAGGTAATGGCATATCACATTCAGACAACAGGTTTCGTATCTGAAAGTAAGCATGAAACCTATATACTGATGTTAGTAACTTTGGTGCACTCTGTTCTGTAGAAGGCCAATGAGATATACCCAATCCAGCTGTTGCCATCCATACTGCCTAATTAAGCTGATTCTGCCAAAATTTCATAACACAATGTTCTCTTTATCTATTAACAGAGTCATCGCAGTAAAATTTTAAAGTATTGTTATCAAACACGTTTGATGGGATTTATTTGAAATAATCTTTTATTTGGGCAATATTTCAATGAACTGTTTAACTGATTTGCAGGACAAAGATAAGGTGCAGTGTTTCGTAAGTTCATAAATATGAGGTCCATTATTTAATTGTCATAAAGTTTCATGCATCAACTATATCATATAAGACATCTACTCTCTTGCTTGTTGCCTTGCTTAGTTTCCTCTTCTAATCGTTTATGTAATTATTCCTTATCGTCTTTATATGTCCATTTGATGTATTCCTTTTTGTGATTCCCAGTGTCCTTCTCTATACCTTTCGAGTTTACTTCCACGAACCTTTTGCTTTCAATTGTTTGTCATACTATATATATTTTCGTAATACCACACTTACATTTAAACTTTTCATCATCAGCGATTTCCGGTATGTGATAATAAGCCATCGAATATCCACGATCGCTCTAATGATTATATGGGTAATGCCGACATCTTTTTGTACTTTCTTACACATTTTTTCCATCTATTCTATTTTCTTCTGTGCTTTGCAACTGTCACATACATTTTTCAGTTTCCATTTATTTACCAGACTAAATCTAAAATGGTTGAAGTAGCATAAATCGGCAGTAATGAAAAGAGTAGTAAGATGGTATCTGATGATCATTCACTTTCTACTGACATGACATACTTTCATACTTTAGAGGGAAAAACCCTCCTTATAAAGTAACTCCAGTAACGGAATGGTTGATTGGTGTGAATAATCAACTACTGTTCTACTGAAGTCACTATGGCACATCCAGTTGTACACAGCCAAGATATAGTTAACTCGAGGAGTGGCAAAGCGAAGTGCATTGAGGTCGTGCTTTCATGTCGATATAAGACAATTTGTACCCAATCTAAATCCTGGACTACGAACAAATGTATAGTAGATCTAGCAAATAATCAAGACAATCATCTAAACACCGTGCTTGTTTGCAATTTATGGAAAGCGAGTCTCATTATCAAGCATCCCCAAATTTAACCAATATAATTGTTTGACCCCAACACAAGGGTGTTTCGAAAATTAGACAAGCCATATTAGTCGATATGGGTGGAGTTTGGTGGCAAGACCATCGTTGTACATTGTTAGGCTCTGCCAAAAAAATACAAGATCATAATGTTAGTTTGGGACGGAATGGAGCCTTAAATAATGAAAACAAAATTCTTACAAGAAGACATTAATAACACCTTGATCAAAGAAATCGAGGACCTCAGGTAAATATATATTAGGTATTGTCAAGAAATTACATCAAGCTGCAAAAAAACTAGCCTCCATTTAAACTGACTACCGTTGTGTTTCACGAGCTATACAATCAACTCTGCATTCATCAGAGATATGTAACCAAGATAAACTGACCTATTCCTTTGTATTCTCTTTGCTATTTAAATAAAGTATCCTGACGGAAATATTTACACAGCAAAATAGTTTTTTATTATTTTTTAAAATATATTTTGTACCAAGAAAACGTAATCCATCACAGTGATGTAAACGATTTCTACATATATATTTAGTGATCTTCTTAAGAGCTTGAATTGAGAAATCACCTTTTTTTAAAATACTCTGTGTCATAAATCTTTTCATAAGGCATACCTTCCCCTAATGCATAACTGCATAAATAAATAAATAAAGCACACCAGCCTATAAGATTCTTTGCATTGTTAGTTTGTAATTATATAAAGGATATATTTTGCACAAATTTAAATACTCTGAAATTCGACCAGCGATTATCCGTTGAAAGTGTTTATAATAATTTATTATAATTTTACCCCATGTTAGGTTAGTTATAAAGTTCCTATTTCACCATACAATATCACTCCATTTATATGTTGAAGTAAGTAAGTGTGCAAATTTTTGGACTGGAGAGAAAAGAGAGCTTCAAATATTTTTATTTATTTAGTCACTGTAAGTTTATTTACATTTATTTCCAAAATGCACCAGGGGACAAAACTTTGTAAAATCCTATATTAATACGACTGTCAGAGTTAGAATTCCTTCTATCGTGAATCACAAAGGCGTTCAACTGAAATGCACAACAATAGCTTCCAGATCTTGAACATTACCCGGTATTCTATTAAAAATATTGGGGGGTTTCCCATTCTTAAATTATTTTTTTTCCTGTGGGTCATCCAAAGTAAATAGATATAACCTGCACTTTTTTATCAAAATAGTTTTGGGCAGAAATCAAAATATATTTGAAAGAAAGATGAAAATTTAAAAGGAATGTGTTTCATGGATGGATAATAGATTAGTGAAGGTGCAAAGGCCAGATGTCAGATAAATACAGACAAATACATTTATTTGCAAAAAAAAACCAAAACGAAAACACAAATCAAAGAAAGCATAACTGTTCTCTGACGCACACCATAGTTTTAAAACAAATCACACTTGCTGTATTTAAACAGATTACACCATTAAAAGTGCAAATGTCCCCATCTTAGATATAAATATATGAATGAAGATTAAGCACATTTTGTGTCAAGAAACAATTTTTTTTAAAAGACAATAAGTGAATATTACTTAAGAAAAGGTAATTTTCATTGTCAAATGAATGTTTAAATAATCATTCAAACAAATATTCCGTATTCAGATAATAGGTTGCAGACATTTTCCACTTCATGTAGCAGGTTCCGAAAAGTGTCCTTCTCAAGTAATAGGTTGCAGAAAGTGTCCAATTAAAATAATATGTGTCAGACAATGTCCTATTTAAATAGTAGGTCACTAACGAGGCAGCCACATTACCATCCCCTACGCACCTGCAGATGAAAGTCATGAATAGAACTGACCCTTTGTTAATGGTTTGGTTTGCTTTTGTGAATTTAACGCCATTTTGCAGCACATGGCGGTCAATAAATTTGGTAGAGGAAGCCACCGACCCACGGGAAGCTATTGGCAAGCTTTCTCACATACCACCGTTGGCCGAGCATAGACTTGAAATCACGCGCACAGAGGTGAGATGTGTGATCTGTAAAAGCGAGCCACTTATACCACTCGGCCACCCAGAGAGTGCGACCGTCAAATCACGACAACGCAGGAATGGGCCGAACATGGATTTGAAGCGTTTAACATCTGTACTATACTGAACCGTGTAGTTCGGAATTTAGGAATATCGCACAAGTAACAAGTAAGATATAAATATACGTGCGCGTACATAAGAAATATCCAAGTACATGCATTTAAATCTATCCACGATAAGAATAACTTTGTGGGATAAGACTGTTCCCATTACTAACCATATACAACAAGGCAGAGTTTAACCAATATAACAACCAATGAATGCGATTGACGTTCGAATAGTATACACTATCTTATCAAACAGTTGGTTGGTTGCTTGTTTTTGTTTTTGTTTGTTTCTTTCTTTTTTAATGCACAGCAACACAAGTATGTCATTTAGTGCTGAGACAACTGGAAGAAAGTGCTTTGCCCAAGACACATTACGGTAGCCGACTAGGGTTGGTTTGATAGTAGAATTCGAATCCAGACCCTTTCAGATGCATGCTAACCACCAATAGTCGCCTCTTACGACATACGGGGAACAGTGCCTAGCAGCTTACATACACCGACAGGCCCCACGTCCACTATGAAACCGTCCATCATTAGACCGGAATCGGATCATAACTAATGTAGAAACGCAACTTGTTTCTCCGTAGGCAAAGGACTATACGTTGACATCAAGTAGGTTACATATTCCTTATTCCTACTCCAGATTGAATAAGAAATAAGTAACCAGTTACCGGTTCAATAAGGAGTAAGTAACCAGTTACTTATTCCGTTTTATAAGAAATTTTACATCCAGTTGGCTACTTATTCCTTATTCACATCCACTTGGCTATTTATTCCTTATTCCCGATTCAATAAGTAACAGGTTACCACTTACTTATAGCCAATAAAAATGCTACATCAAATTTGAACGCTCTTTGTGGCATTCATAGCTAGCCCAAATGGAGAAATACGAGTGTTCTTTTTGGTACCAGCTATATATAGCTGGATACAGAGATATCACCGATTATATGAAAATTTTCAATAGCGTGAACCCTTCAATAAATTATTTTCATCTGAACCCCTTTTTCATAGTTTCTAGTTAGGGATCTCCTCCAACAGTAGAAAAAGTTTACAGAACATTCGTCGCCCCGATTTCTAGAAATAGGTATATAAATATACGAGAGCTATAAGAAACCTCACAAAGAGATTACCTCTTAAGTTCACAAATGGAACAACTCCTCAATGAAAGATTTTGATATGGACCCATCCTTCAAATTGTATCTCTAGGGATATTTTCGACCCACAAAAGAAGTCTTGACGATATTAATCGAGAGGAATCAGAGAAATAGGAGTGCTCTTATAGGTATCAGCCATGTTCAGGAGGTGGATAGTAGACCGATTCCATCACAAATCTGCACCAAATTGTACCCCTACTTAGACAGCATTTTGATTTCAACTCTTCTTGAACAGTTTCTAGTCAGGGACTCGCTCCAACAGTAGGAAAAGGCTACGCAAAATTCGTTGAACCGATTCCGAGAAATATGGTCTAAATATATGGAAGCCATAACAAAGCCAGTAAGGGAATTACTCTTTAAGACCATATATGGACCCTACACTCCACCTTTTGATCGTTCTTTGATATTTTATACCTAGGGTAATGTTTGATCTACAAAAGAAGTATTGGCGGAGTTCGTTGAGAGAAATCAGAGAAATAGGAGGATCATTATATATACCGGCAATATTAACCCAGACCAGTGTGGACCGATAATATCCAAATTTTGCCACCATTTCTTAGAGAATTTTTATTTCAACCCCTGTTTGACACATACTAGATAGAGGTATGTTCCTACAGTAGCAATAGTTTAGAAAACATGTTGCGGGCCGATCTTGAGAAATATGGTGCTAAATATATGGTGAGGGGGGTGGGGGGAGGGGTATAACACAGGCCGCAAGGGGAATAAACATTACATATATATCCAAGGAGGGAATGTAACAAGCCACGGGTATTTGTATTTACGTCTCAGTTTGTTGCTTTGTTAGATTTTAATGATTATTTGTTTGAGTATGGGAACTTGGTGTTGGGATGATATTTCTCAAACCGGGTAATGAGCCAAATTCTAGGAACAGACGTCATAATGTACAATATTCACGAGGCTGTATGATGACATGGATTAGTTTCGTAAAAAAACACTCCCCCTATTTTCTTAACATAAGGAATTCTCTGGATATTTTAGGTATACGTATTTAGTAATTTGAGATAGGAATAATTCCTTGTGTTAGGTGTTTGGGTCGTCTGTCGTGGAGCATGGTGTGAAATACTAATATTCGGCTTCGAAAGGCTTACCTCAAGGGAGTGTTTTGGGTCCCATCCTTTTCCTGCTGTTCCTCAATGATCTACGATCAAGCGTCAAATCCAACACAAGGCTATTTGCAGATGATTGTATAGTCTATCGGGAAATCCCGCCCCCTCCCCCCCCCCCCCCCCCCAAGGATTGCAGGATCCTACATGAAGACCTGAACACACTGGCTCTCTGGGAAAGAACTTGGGGTATGTCGTTCCACCCAGACAAATGTAGCATCCTTAGAGTTTACAGGAATAAATTTCTAATCATGTCCAACTACACCCTTAAGGAGCGCAACCAAGCCACTGAGTATGCAACAGAATATCTTGGGTGGAATTTTCTAAGGACCTCTCTTGGAAACGCCACATAGACAAGATGGTGAAAAAAAGGAACAGCACCCTTGGTTTCACGCACTGCAACATCCGAATCAGCAACGAGGAAGTAAAAAGCTCAGCATATTTCTAACTTGTGCGACCTGGACTCGAGTAGTGTTCAACCCTGTGGAACCCAAATAATATAGACCTGATATACAAGATAGAGATGGTTCAGAGAAGGGCTACTAGATACAACACAAACAGATACAGAAACACTAGCAGCATCAGTGCAATGCTGGATCATCTCCAGTGGGAATCACTTGAGTCCAGGCGAACCAAAGCCCAGCTGACCATGTTATACAAGATAGCGAACAACCTAGTGGACATATTCACGGGCAAATATTTGACCCTAGCATCTAGACGAACCAGGGCAAATTACACTAAGAAGTTCATACAGAAGTCAGTAGCAACAAACTCCTTAAAGTTCAGCTTCTTTCCGCGCACCATAGAGATATGGAACAAATTACTGGCAACAGTTGCAGAAGCTCCTGACTTTGTATCTCACAAGCAAGAGCTTTCCACCATCACCTTCTAATGCAATCGTCAGTTACAGGTAAGACCTATTGATTCTCAGAGCTGTGCTGGCTGAGGTTCATTTATCTCTTCGCCGCCATGGTAGCCAGATTGGTCTGAGTATGAAAGGACGAAAACGTAGATTGACACTCTTTCAGTTATTTCAACTGTTCCTATTATTACTCTTCTGTCTGCCCCACCGCTACCTTATTTATATGTTCTTGACCGAGCACTACACGCTCAAGTGTGACTGCATCAACGTAGATATAGATAGATAGATATATAAATGTGAAACAAGAAAAACCATGCAAGTGTGAAATTAGAGCTTCGTGATGTGCGGTCATAATGTGCTTAGAGGAAAATTATTTGTAGTATTTGCATGTTTAAGAACCCTTCAGTTGACAGCGACTGTTGTCTTGAAGCCCTTAGCAATAGCGGAAACAAAGGACTTCAAACCGGTCTCACGCAAGTGTTTGCTTTGCTCGAGAGGAATCAGCGAGAAAAGGGGCAGCTTATCGGTGCCGGGTATGATATGCAGGTACAATGTTGATCGATTATATCAATGTTTTGTAGTAACTTAACCCCTACTCAGAGGATTTGTATTTCAACGCCTCTTGGACAGTTTCTAGTTAGGGATCTGTTCCAACAATAGGAAAAGTTAAAAGAAAATTCGTTGAGCCGATTTCGAGAAAATGGGTTCTAAATATTTGGGGGTCAGGGGTGGGGGTGTACAACACAGACAGTAAACGGATTAAATCTTACATATACATATGGGTCCTAACATCCCCTCTTTAAAGAATTTTCACATGAACCCTTCTTTTCTTGATTTTTTTCTCTAGGGATATTTTCGTCTTGACCAATTTCGTTGAGAGAAATCAGCGAAATAATGGCCTGCTTATGGGTACCGGGAATTATATGTAGTTACAATGTTGATCGATTAGATCAATATTTTGTAGCAACTAAACCCTTGCTTAGAGGAATTTGATTGAAAAGCCTCTTGGAAAGTCTCTAGTTAGGAACCTGTTCCAACAGTAGGAAAAGTTTAAAGAAAATTCGTTGAGCCGATTTCGAGAAATAGGAGCTCAAAATATAGTAGGTATAACAATGTACACAAGAAGACTACCTCTTCAGTCCATATGTGGATCCTACAGTTCACCCCTAAAATGGTTTTCACATGGATCGTTCATTGATAGTTTGTACTTAGGGATATATTTGACTTCCAAAAGAAGTACTGACGAAGTTCGTCGAGAGCAATCGGAGAAATAAGAGGGTCTTTATGGATACCGGCGATATTAAACCGCTACAATCGTTGGACAGATTGTAGCCAAACTTTGCGATGCGTGAACCCCTACTTAGGGAATTTTTATTTCAACCCCCTGTTTGACAGTTCCTAGTTAGGGATCTGTTCCAACAGTAGGCAAAGTTAATGAAAAAGTCGTCTAGCTGATTTCGAGAAATTGGGGGCAAAATATATGGCGGGTGTATAATACAGGCAGTAAATGAATTAAATCTTATGTATAAATATGGGCCCTAACATCCCCTCTTTAAAGAATTTTGACATGAACCCTTCTTTGAGATTTTGCCTCTAGGGATATTTTCAACCCACGAAAGAAGTCTTGAAGAATTTCGTTAATGCAAATCAGTGAAATAATGGGCAGCTTATGGATAACGGGTATTATATGCAGTTACAATGTTCATCGAGTATATCAATAGTTTGTAGTAACTGAACCTCTACTTAGAAGATTGTGATTTCAACGTCTCTTTGACAGTTTCTAGTTAGGGATCTGTTTCAAGAGTAGGAAAAGTTTACAGAAAATTTGTCGAGCACATTTCGAGAAACAGGGAGCTCAATATATGGTAGGAATAACAAAATAAAAGAGTACAAAAATGATATTTTTAATATTCAACAAAACTCACAATAAAAACTGTATGTGCAAAATGATTAATTTATTGCTGCATTACTTTAACTTCTTTTACATTACTGTATTTTCATCTCCATTACTGCACGTTACTATCCATTACTGTGTTTAGGGAGACCCAGCCAACACGGTATCACACCATTTCCGTCCTAACTTGTGCCCATCAATACTGCATATCTTACCTGTTAGCTATTGTAATCTTGACAATTATCGGCTATAATAATAGCCAGCATTTATCAAAGTGACAAAACCTGACATATGCGGATCACGTGGTAATAAGGATAATTGGATTACCTACCTATTTGTATGGATTAAAGTTTGGATCTTTATCGGCATGTTGGAAAAAATGTGGCCGCACGTGAGGCGCAAATCTGACATTTTTTGCATTAATATGTTGGCCGCTGGTCGCGTTAGATGATTGCAATCGTTAAATGGTACTTTTGAATACAAACTCGTCGCTGCCAATGAATAATGGCCGTAAAAAAGTGGGTGTCCTCTGGTCGGGGAGGGGGGCGTTCAAGAGGGAGACCACCGTACTTCATTCATCACAACAAACCTTTTCATACCAAGTGACATAATTAGGAAATTGAAAGCATCAAGATAGTTATGTCATCAGATGTTAGAGTATAATGATGAGCCTTGTTTGCGACATTGTATGTCTTAATGAGATAACAAACTTTCACATGACTATATCCTTGTGCGTTTCCTACTTTGATAATGAGTAATTGAATTCTTTCCTCATCTCAAGAACAACAAGAAAAGTGCACTTATCTTCCATAGCGAAATGCCGTAGTTCGCAGAAAGGACTATACACACTGGTTGTTAAACTGCTCCTCAAATCTTGTTAAATTCTGCATTAGCCTGAAACCTGAGAAAGCTATAATTAAACCTTATGAAAGTGATATACAACTCACTCACAATTGCCAGAGAATTTTTGTTTTGGAGGACCCTTTATTTTTTTCATCCATAGCTTAACTTGTAGTGTTGAACTAAAGTACCTTTTACCTGATGGCCAGTTACTTCAGCAGCCATATCGCTTTTGATGTGTTTAAATAGACAATTGATGGAAGCTCGACATTGTTATCACTTTGGCATCCATGTAGTGTATATCTATCCATCCATACACACCCTAGATTAAGGTCAGTGTTTACGTTTTTAGCTCTCCTGGTCATCTTTATATATGATGCCTAGTTGGTCCTAAATAAATGTGGTGCCGATTGGCTTCCAATATGGCCGCCAAGGCAGACATCTTGAAAATCTTGTTATTGCTACCCCTCCTGAATGGAAAGTTAGATTGACATGGGGTTTCACCAAAATACTTCTTATTATGTCTTGTTGGGTTTAACAGCTGTTATGTATATAAATGTATTATACGTGTCCATTGGGTAAGTTGTACTTTAGTCATTTTATAAACAACATTTGTACTGCATTTGAGATCAATATCAGTTTTGTTTACATAGCATTTGGTACCAGAGTGTAATTTTCTACTGCTTACGTGCGAGAAGTCACGTCCGCGGATGAAAATATCCACTAGAGTTGCCCATTTTCTTGAACATTCTGTCACGTGACTTATGTTTATATATGGAGATTTCGGTGAACAATATTTCGTCCTTATTCAAATGGTCAGCCTAAGATGAATCATTCTAATAATCAGATGTTTATAGTTGTATTGTAAAAAATTCAGAGCAAATTCAGAGAGAGGAATTATTTATTTGAAATATTAATTGAATTTACCAAAAGTACTCATTCTCATATTTGATTAATAATTGAATTTTGGATTTATGTAAATTTATTTAAAGATATTCTGGATTACATCAGTTAGGCATATTAGAATATTCAAGACTACTAGCACATTAGGACATTCAAGGCTACATTCATTCATTCGGAACATTCTATATTTAGGACTTTTGATTAGGGCACTTAGGATTATTGGAATATTTGGATTTTAATTAACGTTACTGTAAGTTTCTTTAGAATTTTCACTTTACTTGTCTATAAATAAATTGTTTGTTGATTTTACATACATTGTTTGTTTCACTATCTTTCTGTTCCATTATTTTAAAACGATATAGTCGTAACACAGCTCAAAAAGTGGTCCAACCTTCTGCTAGATTATAGTAGGAACACTCTTACCATAAAGGTATTTACATTAGTTTTTATCAGTTTCTTGAGGCCATCAGTCTCCCTCCATACTGACAAATTCAGCTAGGCAGAAGTGACAGGTTTTTGTAGTACTGCTATTAAAATGTAGTTGGAGGGGAGGAACTAATTTATTCATGTAATACTTACCTGTCACTATTGCAAGATTCTCTCCTGCCACCCTGCTTTGATGTCCCAATCGTAGTCTGTGTAACAGTCAAAGAGGAAGGATATCCCGCATGGACCTATGGCATGGGAGTCAGACTGGGTATGGTTTCTTTCTGTTCTAGATTTCTAGAACGTTCCATCTAATGGTAGGGTGGAATTATGAGCTTGGACGAAGGGACTTATGTCCCGGAAGAGGTAAGCAAGGCAATAGTGACAGGTAGGTATTACATTATTAAAATTGGTTTTACTCCCTTCCCCCCTAACACCCCCACAAAAAACTAATTTTTTTAAGGTTGGTAGAGGTTCTAGAGCCACTCTAATAAAAAACGCAAAATGAGCAGCTTTGTGCAGGATTAATTACATAGCTCTGCCATTTGCAAGGTATTATTTTAGGAAGTTTAAGACAAGGATTCATCTCCTATTGAATGATACAAAAGCAAAGGTCCTTCTTTGTCTTTTGGACCTGTTTCGTTTCAAGAGGCTGTGGTGGGGCTACAGGAGAAAGTTAAGCCTTTGCTTGATTGTAAGGGGAATCGTTATTTATCACAGTGGCAGAAATTAACAATGATACCTTGTATTTTCTAGCAAAACATACATTAATAAACAGAAATGAAGAATCGAAATGGGCACTTACACAGCAAAATCTTCAAATAACAATTACTCCAGTTTTCATTTATTAATATATGATCACAATATTATAATAAACGAAAAGTCACATTTATCATGAAAGTTGAAAAAAATAGTAAGAGACGCCCCTCTTGATCAAACGAAATTAATTCAACAAAAGTCTTTTCATTTACTGTTTTTCTGTTAAATTGTATAAAATCAACACAAATTTTTAGCAGGGCTGACACTGTTCAGTGGAGCTTTTTTTCGACCTATTTTTCATTGAAATTCTACTCAGAGTTCAGTTTATGTCGATTTAAGTTCATGCTTCAAAGCAAAAGGTAGATCTTCTTTAAATACATACATATGTTTTCTTGTTACATTGTTATAGGTTTTAATGAAAAGCAAATGTGAATATCACAATTCCAACTCATTACAACATAGCCTTCAGATGCAGCATTTACTGATATGTCATCTATTTCAGACCAGGATGAGAAGGAACCTTGCTGTACCAAAAGGTCCAGATCAACATGTACATTATGTTCTGTTTTACCCTTATTGAATACTTATGTTAACCAAGTCATAACAAAATCAGGAAAAAGGCATATATTATGTTTGTATTGTGCAGTGGAGGCAGCTTGATTTGGTGCATCAGTATTTTTGTACTTACATATGTCCATTCCAAGAAGCTTGTTACCATGACTGCTAAAACAAATCATCAGAGAAAAATGAAATTTAGCTATATGATAATACATATAGAGATGACTTGATTATATTTTCTGGCAATTACAGCCGTTTTAACATTTTTTAAACACATTTTTGAACTTTTGAAGTTGGACTTTTATGACCAAAACCTTGTTAATCATGGTATTATAGTCAGTTTCCAAAGCACCATTTATTGTAAGCTCCATCATGCAACTTAATATGTAGACGTGGCTTGGTATTAAGATCAGTACATGAAAAATAGATCAATGTGACCTATATTTAATTCTTTTCTGACTTCATTAGAGTTGATAAATCAAAGGAAAAGGGTGTGTGGCAGTATCTTATTATGTATGTGTTCTTTTTCCATGCATTTTATAGGTTTTGAAAAAGTTTGAACTCATAAATATCACATTTACTATTCTTTACAGAGATCGAACAAACAGAGCCTGCAAATGCAGACCAGGAAGTGGAACTTTCTCGTAGCAAAAGGGTCAAAATAAGTCGTATTCTTAACACCAGGGAAACAGGTAGGTTTGGGTTATATATTACCTTAGACCAATAGCGTGCATTTTTATATGCTTGTCTATGCCGGTCTGATTTACCTCATCAAAATTTCTGATCCAATTTTGATCAAACCTGGAATAGAATATAGAGTTTATATGATCAGGATCTTTCAAGAGTTTGATAATGAGTGAGATCCACACATATTAATGAGGTAATCTTGCATGTGATTGACTGAATTTTTTTACCACTCTAGAGACTCTATTTTTGATCTGATTTTGACCAAAGTGGGTAAATAGGCTTAAATCATCAAGATCTCGGATGAGTACAGTTATGAACGAGAGCTATGCATATTAATATGTGATCTTACATCTGACTGGCTGAGCTTGTCAACACTTTAGCGACTCTATTTCTGATCAGATTTTATCAAACTTGGTAATATTAGTTACATGTGAGTTTACTGGGGTGAACATACTGTTGTAACCGTCTTGAACCCAATACACCCCAAGTCAAAGGTGTATGGGATCTAAGACGGTCATAAAATTCTTTTCATCCTGTTAAAATATAATCTAATGATTTTATTACTTCATAAACTTAACTCTTTTGGTCAAAATTTCATTATTGGTGTACATTGCGAATCTCTTAGCTGCCATTGTTGGCTATAAATGCCAGATTTGTTGCATGTTGATTTTTATACAGTTTTGTCTACCTGCTGAGAGTATAACGTGATTGGTGACAGTGACAATTGTACAGATACTAACAGCATGAGCCTGGCATTAAATCATATTTTCATTCTATGTTTTCTTTCCAGCACAGCCCTCTGTTCGATGGACCACAAAGGGTACATATATTTTAAGTCAGAAATTCAAGTCTTTCGTGCAGAGATATGGCGAAGGAAACTGGTTTACTTCCAGGTGGTAATTTGTAAATAGCCAAGACATAATGTATAATTAGAGAAAAGTTCGCTATTGCCTTCCCAAGGTAATTTCATGTCTTCAGCTGCTGAAGAGTAGAAACAACTGACTGTGAAATACAATTGCAGGATTAATAGAATCGTTTTATACCATAACAGTGTTAGAATGCATATGCTTTCAGAAACCAAGCATGTTCGTTTGCACGTTTACCAATTTTGTAAACATTTACAGGCAGTAAACTAACTTGAGCCATTTACACATGTAAATGTTGCAGCCTCATTCATTTATTCATCTCAGATCTAATGATTTTTTTTATTCTTACGTGATCAGTTGTTAAAGACACATACTATATAATACGAAAGTTCATTATTTTGCTTAGGTGCGTTGTACAAAGCTTTCAAACTCTTTGCATATACACACCTATGTAATTCTAGCTTTTAAACCAGATAACTATGAGTAACAGCTATTTTGAACACGAAACCTTTCCCCAAGCAGTATGTGAAATTCAAATGTTTGAATGTCATGTCACAAGCATACATGACCTGAAACCAGTTTAAATTGGTATGTTTGGTTTGCTTGTTTTAACGGCCCGTTTAACACATTATTGGTTATAACATGCCGTGGAAACGGGAACTAAGTGCCTTTCCCAAGGACACACCAAGACATCTGACTTAGGCTGGCCTGCGCGGATATCAAAGTCCCTGACCCTTGCATTATGAATCCAACGCTCTACCAGCTGAGTTACTGTGGCTCCCTAAAATTGATATGGAAGAACGTAGCAGTGATTATTCATATTGTCTTATCATTAAGATTCCATGTGAATGTGTTTTCTCCAGGACATGCAAATAGTATTCAGGACTTTACTGATGTTTTGAGTGCTTACTAGTTGAATTAAGCATCAAATTAAATTATTTTTTGACATGGGCTCTATAAGAACACTGATGTGTGATGCTTTTCTTGATTAATAATACAACTAAAGCACTTATCAATTCCAACTCTATTAACATCGGTTACAGAAGTTTTCTGATCGGTATCATGTCTTTTAAAATAACATTGTCTCGTCATGTTCTTCTTTGCTAATGCTGTTTACATTCACAATTAGGGAAGAAGATCTTGATATATTCCAATAGATAAGATCACCGACTTTTTTCAGGCCGACTTGTCAGAGAAAACACAACTGATGTTGAATATAACGTCGGCAACAAATTAGTGGTATGTTGATTTCTTATAAAACCTTTGCACTAAAAATTCAAAATTCCCCTCTAATAACAATATTAGAGAGGGAATTCCTTTACTGTCACATAATTGTGGAGAAAAAACTGTTGATTAAATCATTTAGAGCTCATTTATAAAACAAAAGTTAGATTAATATTTAATAGCTGTTTTCAAATGTCTTTTGACAGGAATGGAAGATGTTATTCAGATTATTGAGAGTGAACACTTACAAGAACTAGCGAACTTGCCAATGAAGGAGAAGATTCATAATTCGAACAAAGATTTGTAGTGAAAGAAAGATGTTTAGAGAAACCATTGCCCAGAAAGTGAAAAAATTACATTAATAAAATGTTGACTTTTTTCAAAAAAGTATTGTTTTATTTTTGAGGAATTCCTGAAATTTAAGAAACTCGCAACTTTTTTCCAAGAATAAAAGTATTGTTAGGTCTAAAGTTTTACGACTAAGTAGTTATTTTTCATCCTGCTTACTATCTCTACATCTGACACAATTCCAAGTATTGTCAGATGTATGAAAAAAGCAAGCTAATCTAAAATCTCCTTTTGACAAGAATTGTTTTAATAAATTCAGTGAAATTGTCACCTGCTGAATTTGCATGTCCACCGTATATACAAGGACCTATTGTAATGGTGCTGCCTGTCTGTCCATCCATGAACTTTGCATGACTTACGATCAGCTTTTAATGGTTATTATATATCGTCATGACACTTTTCCCAAATATGCATCTCTTTTAGTTGTTAAATGAAGTTTGTCCCAGCATCAAAGGTTAAGGTCACAACTAGTTCAGATATTTTTGGATGGAGTAATGCTTTAACATTTTGAGATTTGATGTACCACTTCATTGCTTGTTTCGTATACTTTGCTTTAAAGAAAAGTAGTCTCCTCAAAGTCTCAGCGGAATAATATCAAATCTATCAGTATTGACTTGTTACCAACCTATTTTACAAACTAGTATAAATATCTGCTGGTATTAACTATTCCGAGTTTGAAAGATGTATCAAGTTGAACTTTTACTGAGCCAAACTAAAGCAGTAGAATTGCCTGCTATGGTTACAAGAGTGATAAGTAGAAGGAGATTAGAAGGTGGTTGGTGTAATTATTGTGAATAGAAGCGTATGCATGATCCACATTCGTGTTTTGTTTTCATACCATCTAAAAAACACATCTGATTCAGTTCAGTTGAAGCCCTTTTAAGAATGGAATAGCTTGTTACTGGTATGTTTAACAATACAATAAAACCTGTCTTGAGTGACCTCAGCTGTGAACCACCAGCTGTCATTTACAACCACAAGTGTCATGCATGGATCAATTTTATATAAATGCACTGTTGTGAGTGACCACCTGCAGAATACGACCATCGACCAGGCACAAATTAGCATTTACACACTGCTGTGAACAACAGCATCACAAAACAGGAATTAACACAACTGACCTTTATTTAGTCCTTTTTAACCACGACTGCTTAGAAGGGTCTGCGTGCATGTGCAGATTGTTCTAAACAACACTGCTTTTAACAATTGCATCGCAAAACAGAGATAAACACCACTGACTTTCATTTAGTCCTGTGTAAACGCGACCACTTAGGGTGGTTTGTTCTACACAAAATAAATGTCTGGATACTGGTTTGCTAAAATCTACAGGTCATTCAGGTAGCATCGTATGCTGCAGACCATAAACCAGACTAAAATACATGTCACTAACCGGTATTGAATCGCCGAAATCATGTAAATCCCAACTACGACTAACCATTGCTGCTTTGAAAGGGAGCAGTCAATGACATACACAGTCAATTCAACGATACCTATGGTTTATTTTTCTTTGGCAAAAGCCGCACAACGCTAATAATGGCATAATGAGAAACCATCTTAAAGGGCTTCACTGTAGAGGTCGAGTACGTTATTTTTGTCTTTGGAGACAATCCTTAATGCCTGGGGTAAATGAGGTCTTTGTCTTTGTTATTATTAAGTGATTATCGTTTTCCAGATTTGATTATCATTGTAAAATGTTCGTGTTGTTTGTTGCTTTTTTATGTTACAGTTATTAAACCCACACACCAAGCAGTTATCTGTTCACCATAGTGCAGCTGGTTACACTCTTTGTTTATCTGGTGTGTCCTTGGGCAAGGCACTTTACTTCAATAGCCTCGGCACTAAATAACCTACTTGTGTTGCTGTGACGTAAAGCACAAAACAAAACCAAAACCCTATTATGAAGTTAATCTCTTCATGTCATCGGGGAATTAAGCCTTTGACTTTCGTCTCTCAATAAATTTACTTTGTTTCTGCATGGGTTAATTCTGTTTTGTTTTTTTTTGTTTTGTTTTTTTTGTTGGTTTTTTATTTCATTCAAAAGGAACATAATTAACTGTGCAATTCTTATGCTACAATTGAAATAACTCGGATATTTATCGACATATGAAGGTAACTTATGGACAGGTGAAATAAATGCTACCTTAGTTCATTTTGCAATTCGTATGCAAAATACATGTACACCTGGTCTACAGATATAGATGTGAATGTTTTATGATATATATATATATCTTTATTGCTATATACAATTATTCTGAGATGAAGTTAATGCAATATTTCAACAAGAACTGTCAATAAAGAATAAAATGCATGTACAGTAATTGTGGATATTTTTCCTTCTTAAGGCCTGTTGAATTTCGACCTTGAAAACTGGTCGCCTTGGACAAACCTGTTATGAGAGACCACATGTCTTGACAGACAGCTTTTTGTTTGCAGAAGGGGTGGTCTCTCTAGACGGGTTTTACTGTATCACTAAGTGCAGTTATATTTTTTGATATTCTAATTTGTACAGGGCAATAATATATTTTGCTTTTAAAGTAATTTCCATATACATCATATGTTGATTTGACATATTTCATAATTGTATCTAAAATACCTTTTAATAGTTCACTGATATAGATTATGGGATTTATTTACATATTGACTTACTAGTACAAACTGTCTTATCTTCACACAGTAATACTTTCATTGTGAAAGTAATATCAATATGTATAATATAATAATCCAGATTTTGCTTATGCTATTGCGCATTTGTCATCATTCATTACATTTGGATATTTCCATGGAAAAAAGTTGTAACTTCTATGTACGTAACTCAAAACCTAGTGGACCTATGAACTTGGTACTCATTGTACAGAATTTGATGAAATATAATTATTGAGTTTTCCAAACATTTTATAGTTACTATAAGTTGCCCATTTTAATTAATTTTGAACCACCTGATATGGGGCATATTTCCAGCTTCTCGTCGATATTGTGTAAATAATTACCTTGTTTTAGTTCAGCAAAAGATGTAATGAAAGTCATCAATGTGATATTTGTCCAACAATTTTAGTAATATCTTTGAAAATATCCAACTAATGTTCTGATTGTGTGATAACAGAGACACCACAGAACCAATCTTACTATATTGAACAATAAGATCAGTATATGAAACTCATCATTAATTGGATGGAGATGTAACAGGATGCCATTTTTGCCTTTTAACTAAATATTATGAAACACATTAGATGACTTTAAATGAATAATCAACTTTAAACATTTAAGTTGGCAATTGTTACATCCATGATTTGCAGTTTTATGGAGTTATTATTAATTTGAGTAATTTAAATTTGTGCGTCTTTTGTCACATCCATAACAAGAATTTTTCTTTCCTATTTGGTCATTGGTAGCACCCACCTTCTCATTACATAATCTCTCTGATACAATTAGCATAAGCTGGTTCAATTTTAACCATTTTCTGTTATTCATGCAGATAAGGTATTACCATTCACATTATTTTAGCTCACCTGGCCCTAAGGCATTTGCCCATCAACAATCGCTTGTTACGACTTTGGAGTCCATATTTCTGATTCGATTTCAATCCAACTTGAAGTATGGGTTTACATCATTAAAATCTCAGACAAATTCAACGATGAGCGAGATCCATTCATAAAAATGAGGTGATCTTGCATCTGATTGGTTAACTTTGTTGCCACTAAGGACACCATATTTCTGATCCGATTTTGATCAGACTTGGAACATATGCTTATATTATTAAGGTCTTGAACGAGTTCGATCGAGCCACATATACTAACGAGGTTATCATGCATGTGATCGGTTGAGCTTGTTACCAATCTGGAGGCTACATTTTGATCACATTTTGATCAAGTTGGAATATATGCTTATATCATTAAGATTTGGGAAGAGTTTGATAATGAGTGAGACCAAAGCATACTAATTAGGTGATCTTACCTCTGACTGCCTGGGCTTGTTACCCCTTTGAAAGGCATATTTATGATCCGATTTTTACCCATCTTGGAGTATATGCTTGTATCTTTAAGGTTTTGAATGAATTATGATAATGAGCGATCTTTATGCATAGTAAGGATTCGATGATACATTTGGTTGTTTGAGCATGATACCACTCTAGATTTTCTGAATGTTGTGATTCCATTCAGAGTTACAGTACTAGACATCGCACACATTTAGATGTTTACTATTTTTCTGAAACATTTTTAGCGTCTCTTGGACCTAGACTAGAAAGCATGATTCAATAATGTCTGCCTTTGTGTGTTGTTTGCTAATTGTGCTCGGTTCAAATTGACAGAACGTTATTTCAGACAAACGCAAATTATTTTAGTTATTATAAAGAGAGTGCATATCTGCATATCTATGTTGCATCAGAAAACATTGTATTGTTGAGTAACACTGTCAAAGTCTTTTTCTTTCAAAAGAATACAAATCGGTCATGCAAACTTGGTTCTCTTTTGGTAAACAGATGGAGGAAAATGAATGTTTAAAAATCTTATTCCGACCAACCAATCCAATTTTTGTACTCGTATTTTTCAGGCCTAATAGACAATGTGGCAACTAAGCGCTCCAAAACTTTTCATTACACTCCACAGTTTCACTACATGAATGAATTTGCTTTCAAAATCTTACATTTGTCAGTTACCCAGGTGAGCAATATTAGACCCAAAAGGGCCTCTTGTTTGAAGAAATGTGATCTCGAACTCACTTACACTTTATCCCTCTGTTATACTGTACAGAATAATCTTGGTGTGATTTATCAGATTTATGTGCAACGTGCATGAACCCTATTGTTATGCATATATTGGTGAAACAGCTGAAGGAACTTTGCGAGAAAAAAAAAAAACTTTTTGCAAAATATAATATCAAGCAAAAATGAAATCTTATTTTCTGTAAGTCGTAATTTCTTTTTCATATCTTAACAACTTTTATCACAAAGACTTTGCAATACACGCAAGTTTTCTTGTTTTCACCCACTAAATGTAATAAATGACACTATACTACGGTACTGTGAACTTTGGTACATGTTAAATATCGACTGTCTAATATGAAATCAACTTGATGTTGCTGCTTATGTTGATTAAACGTAATAGCCATCTTGCAGTGTTCCTGTAATAATTACTTTTATGAAAGTATCCCCAAACCAATGGCTACAAATCTGACACAGACGTAATAATGGCTACAAAGTTAGGCACTCTGGACTTGGGTGTATGTTACATCTCAGATATCTAGTATGCCCTTAACAGGATCTTCGTATTGATCGCATCTGACAAATATTATCTCTCTCTTGTTAACTATAAATGACATAAGGACAACTTCAGGTTTTGTTTCTTGAATACTAACGTTTTCTACAGAAGTAACCCCTATTCATGATATCTGATTCTGTATCACATGTCAAACATTTGATAAATTTGTGCCTGTAACTACGATGAATTCTGCATTTATAATGTTTTATGTTTATTTGGCGACAGCCCAAACTAACCCACTATTTTTGTGTGTGTGTGCATATTCTTGATTTACATAAAATGATTAAGAATTTAGTCTATTACTTACATAAATAGGCATAGGCATGAAATGTAAAGACTAATTTTATTTGACATTTATTTCAACTTTTAATTTTTATACACCTGAAACAGCAGAGTTTGGGTTGTCTGTTTATGTGAGTGTGTTCGGGAGGAAGGGGGTTTAGTCTTAGTGTGTGTCTGAAGATAGTGTTGGTTACATTTTTTCCAGCATATGAAAACCAGTAATCGCTTATCTTATTCACTTCATACTTGGAACATATCACTAGATACATAACCTCTCTATACCACTCTTAACCGTGGGTACTGTCCCAGGTCATGAGATCAACAATTACATTCAGTGCATTTCATATTTGGAATATAATATCATGTGATGCTTGCCCTTCTTATGGTATCGCTCCTGCCCATAAATAGTTTCAATACTCAGCAGTATTGAAGAAATGGTCTTATCTTGGATTCCTGGAAATTCTGTTTGGCCAGTACCGCATCAGTTGTTCGAGGGACACCTGTTTTGTTGTAGAATATGTACAATTTTAGCTCTATTATAAATATATACTTGTGCTTTATTTTCAGATGTAAATTTACACCTGTTGTTTGTTCAGATGGATTGATTTTACATGGTTAACATAAAGCTGAAAGTTTAAAACCAGACTTCTGGGTATTATGTTTTGCTCCCACAGCATGTGCACACTCTTATATTGGTTTACATTCTATTTGGATATAAAATGACAACGGACTAAATAAATCGCTGATGCAGATAATGCACAGAGGTTATTTTCCACTTGCAGCAAAGTTGGGAGGGGATATAGCATTTTGCCCATTTGCGTGTTTATTCATTTGTTTGTTCTTCATTCATTCATTGAACATTACCCTCTCAGTATTTCATTACCTCTTTAATTAGTCAAATAAATCAACCCCCAACCTGTATTATTATGTTGTGTGCTTTGGGGTCCGATCTCACTTGTTCATAAAACTGCAAATATGATCACGCTTGAGTGTCTTTTGTATTTTAAGATGTTTGTTTCTTACACCCTCATACCATGGAATATATTTCACTTGCACTTACGAAAACTGGTGAGTAGATACATCTAGATGAAAGTAACTCAACCATACTAAAACAAGGTCACTGTTACCATTGCATACTTGAAGGACTCTTGTAGTTTTATCTGTTTATTCATTACACTCGCAATATCTTGGATTCACTTACTCTTACAAATTTAGTATTAGATTCATCTGGACAAAAATAACTTGACTATATCAAAACTAAGTTAGTCAAACTTAACTTGCACACTTTCAATTTAGTGATGCTCTCGTGCATACAGTCAATTACTAAACCATCTGTATTCATGATAATGTGAGAATATTTATCCATTGTGCAAAATCTCATTAGTATCCATAGTAAAGAAGTATTCTCTCGTAATATTAAGTCTTATAACCTTGAGATTGCAACGTCTTTTGTTCATATTTGTGGAATGCCATCGGTAATGTAAGAAAAAAGTGATACAATGGTCAAAACAATACTTAGTGGAGTATATCGTCGCATACTGGTATGTTAATTGCAAGAAAGAATTCATATTGAAAAAAAGTTTAAAAAAGCAAATAAATAGGCACATAGTTGACTGAAGACATCATGCAGAGTTTATATACATAAGGGTGACATATAGATATATACAGTATGTTATTAGTACGCCATATAAAGAAGTCGCCGTAATGATTGATATATCATAAGTAAACAATAGGGAGACACCATTTAGGAGACATTTTGACTATAATGTTTGGTCAGAGATATATCTGATTCATTGGTGGCTTTAGTGTTCATTTCATTGTATATAAATATGACAACAATTACGTTTTGTTCATAAGATTCCAGGTTTAAATGTTATTGATTATATAAATATTGTCTCCCTAATGATCATGTTTTTATAATGTCTCCAAAAAGAATATATACGTAAGATCTAATCCCTTACGACCTTTCTTATAACCACCCACAATACCGCGCCCCCATATATTTAGCCCCCTATTTCTCGAAATTGGTCAACGACTCTTCCCCAAACTCTTGCTACAGTTGGAACAGATCCCTTACTAGTAGATGTCAAACAGGGGTTGAAATCAAAATTTTCTAAGTAGGGGTTCACGTATTGCAAAATTTAGATAGAATCGTTCCTCAATGTATCGCTATAATATTGCCGGAATCCATAAGGACCCTCATATTTCTTTGATTCCTCTCGACTAACTTCGTCTAAACTTCTTTTGGGAGTAAAATATATTACTAGGTACAAAATATCAACGAAAGATCCACGTCAAAGTCTTTTTTAGGGGTGAACTGTACATATAGACTCAAGGCGTAATCTCCTTGTGGGCTTTGTTATGCCTGCCATATATGTAGCTCCCTATTTCTCCAAATCGACTAGACTAATTTTCGTTGAACTTTTCCTACTGTTGGAGCTAATCCCTACATGGAAAATCTCAAAGAGGAGTTGAAATAAAAATCCTATAAATAGGAGTTCGTTTAGTGCCAATTGTTGTTAGAGTCGATCCAAGTTGTACCTGCATTTCATACCCGGTACCCATAAGTTGTCCCTTATTTCGCTGATTCCTCTCGACCAAATTCGGTACCCATAAGTTGCCCCTTATTTCGCTGATTCCTCTCGACCAACTTCGTCAAGACTTATTTTGTGAAAATATCCCTAGAGAAAAAATCTTGAAGAAGGGTCCATGTCAAAATTCTTCATGGAGGGGATGTTAGGACCCATATGTATACGTAAGATTCAATCCGCTTACGACCTGTATTATACCACCCATATATTTACCCCCTATTTCCCGAAATCGACTGGACGAATGTGTTTTTTAAACTTTTGCTACTGTTGGAACAGATCCTTAACTAGGAACTTTCATACAGGAGTTGAAATCAAAATTCTCTAAGTAGGGGTTCACGCATTGCAAGGTTTGGCTATAATCTGTCCAAAGACTGTAACGGTTTAGTACTGCCGGTACCCATAAATACCCTCATATTTCTCCGATTGCTCTCGACGAACTTCGTCGATACTTCCTATGGGGGTCAAACATATCTCTAGATACAAAATATCAAAGAGCGATCCATGTCAAAATCTTTTTAGCGGTGCTCTGTAGGGTCTATATAAGAACTTAAGTAATCTCCTTGTGTGCTTTGTTATACCATGCATATGTTTAGCTCCTTATATCTCGAAATCGCCTCAACGAATTGTATTTGAACTTTTCCTACTGTTGGAGCAGATCCCCACATGGACCTCTCAAGGAGGCGGTAAAATCAAAATGCTATAAATAGGGGTTCATAAAGTACAAATTGGTGTAAGAGTCCATCCACATTGTACCTGCATTTTATACCCGGAACTCATAAATTGCCCCTTATTTTGATCATTCCTCTCAACGCATTTCATCAAGACTTCTTTTAGTGGTCGATAATATCGCTAGATATAAAATCTTAAAGAACGGTCCACGTCAAGGTTCTCTAAGGAGGGGATGCTAGGGCTCATATGTCTACGTAAGATGGAATCCCCTTCCGGCCTGTGTTATACCAACCATTTATTTAGCTCCCTATTTCTCGAAATCGGCTCAACGAATTTTGTTCTAACTTTTGCTCCTGTTGGAATAGATCCATGACTAGAAACTACCAAAGAGGGGTTGAAATAAAAATTCTCAAAGTTTGGATATAATCGGTCCACACAATACCACTTTAATATTGCCATAAGAACACCCCACCCCCACCCCTATTTTTTCTGATGGCTCTCTACGAACTTCCTCAAAACTTCTTTTCGGGTCAATTCATGCATAGATACAAAATATCAAGGAACAATCCGTGTCAAATTCATTTTTAGGGGTGCACTGTAGGGTCCATATATGGACTAATGGGGTAATCTTCTTGTGGCGTTTGTTATACAAAACCACATATTGAACTCAATATTTGTCGAAATCGACTGGACGGATTTTCCTTTAACTTATCCAACTGTTGGGGTAGATCCCTGACTAGTTTCTGCCAAAAGAAGCGTTGAAATCAAAATTCGTTAAATAGGTGTTCAGATAGTACAAAATGATTGTTTTGGGGGTCAAACATATTCCTAGGTACAAAATATCAAAGAACGATCAATGTCAAAATCATTTTTAGGGGTGGACTGTAAGATCCATATATGGACTTATGGGGAAATGTTGCTTGTGGGTTTTGTTAACATATCTATATATTTAGCTCCCTATTTCTCGAAATCGGCTCGAAGAATTTTCTTTTAACTTTTCCTACTGTTAAACCCAATCCCTACTTAGAAATTGTCAAAGAAGCGTTGAAATCAAAATCCTCAAAATAGGGGTTCAGATATACAAAATATTGATAGAATCAATTCACATTGTACCCGTTTTTCATACCTTGTATCGATAAGTTTCCCCTAATTTTGCTGATTCGTCTCGTCTAAATTCGTGAAGACTTCTTTTGTAGGTCGAAAATATCCCTAGAGGTAAAATGTCAAGGAAAAGTCCGGCTGGACGAATGTTTTCTAAGTTTTCCTACTGGTGGAACAGATCACTAACTAGAAACTGTCAAACACGGGTTGAAATCAAAATTTTATAAGCAGGGGATAACGCATTGCAAAATTTTGTTATATAGTCGAGCAGTTTAATATTGTCGGCATCCATACAGGTCCACCAATTTCTCTGATTGCTGTCAACGAACTTCGTCAATACTTCTTTTTGGGGCCAAACATATTGCTAGGCACAAAATATCAAAGAACGATCCATGTAGAAATCTTTTATGGGGGTGGACTGTTGGGTCATTATATGGATTCAAGGGGTACTCTCTTTGTGGGCTTTGTTGTACCCGCCATATATTTAGCTTCCTATATCTCCAAATCGGCTCAACAAATTTTCGGTAAACTTTTCCTACTGTTGGAGCTAATCCTTACCCTGAAAATCTCAAAGAGGCCTTGAAATCAAAATCCTCTAAATAGAAGTTCAGTTAGTATAAATTGTTGCCAGAGTCGCGCCACACTGTGCCTGCATTTCATACCCGGTCCCCATAAGTTGCCCCTTATTTCGCTGATTCCTCTAGACAAAATTCGTCAAGACTTGTTTCTTGGGTCGAAAATACCATTAGAGATAAAATCTCGAAGAGGGGTTAATGTCAACTTTGTTTAAGGAGGGGATGCTAGGACTCATATGTATATGTAAGTTTTTAATCCCCTTACGGCCTGTGTTTTACTACCATCACCATCCCACCCATTATATTTAGATCCCTATTTCTCAAAATCGGCTTAACCAATTTTTCCAACTTTTGCTATTGTTGGAACAGATCGGAACCTAGGAACTGTAAAACAGGTGTTGAAATTAAAATTGCCTAAGTAGGGGTTCACGCATTGCAAAGTTTGGATATAATCAGTCCATACTATAGCAGTTTAATATTACCAGGATACATAAAGACCCTCCTATCTCTCTGACTGCTCTCGACGAACATCCTCAATACTTCTTTAGGGGGTCAAACATATCCCTAGGTACAAAATATCAAATAACGAACCATGTCAAAACCTTTTGCATTGGTGGACTGTAGGGTCCTACATGTGGAATTTAGGGTAATCTACTTGTGTTCTTTGCTATATCTACCATATATTTAGCTCCCTCTTTCTCCAAGTCGTCTCGACTATTTTTCCTTGAACTTTTCCCACTGGTGGAGCAGATCCCTGCATATAAACTCTCAAAGATGCGTTGAAATCAAAATCCTCTAAATAGGGGTCCAGTTAGTACAAATTGTTGTTAGAATCGATCCACATTGCACCTGCATTTCATACCCTATTCCCATAAGTTTCCGCTTATTTCAGTGATTCCTCTTGACCATATAAGTCAAGACGTCTTTTATGGTCGAGAATATAACTAGAGAGAAAATCTCAAAGAAGGGTTCATGTAAAAATTCTTTAAAGAGGGCTAATTAATACGTAAGATTCAATCCCCTTACGGCCTGTGTTATACCTCCCACGATACATTTAGCCCCCTATTTCTCGAAATCGGCTTGCCGAATTGTTTTCTATCTTTTGCTTTTTTGGAACAGGTCACTATGAACTGTCAAACTGGAGTTTAAATAAAAATTGTCGTAGTAGGGGTTCACGCATTGGAAAGCTAAGTTATATACGATCCATTGCCGGTATCCATAAAGACCCACCTATTTCTCTGATTGCTCTCGACGAATTTCGTTAATACTTCTTTTCTTAGTCAAACATATCCCTAGGCACAAAATATCACAGAACGATAAAATCATTTTCAGGAGTGGACTCTCGGGTTGATAGAATATATTCACGCTGTACCTGCTTTTCATACCCGTTACCCATACGTTGCCCCTTATTTATCAACGATATTCGTCAAGACTTCTTTTGTGGGTCGAAAATATCAATAGAGATCAAATTTCAAATAGAGGTCAATGTCAAAATTCTTTAAAGAGGAGATGTTAGGGCTCATATGCATAAGTTATACCCCCACAGCCCCCAAATGTATATGTTAGATTCAATCGGCTTAGGGCCTGTGTTATACCCACACAGCCCCCATAGATGTAGTCCCCTATTTTTTTCTACCTTCTGCTGCTCTTGGAACAGATCCCTAACTATGAACTGCCAAACAGGAGTTGAAATAAAAATTCCCTAAGTAGGGGTTCACGCATTGCAAAATTTTGGATATAATCGGTCCACACTATAGCACTTTAATATTGCCGGTATCCATATCGACACTCCTATTTCTCTAATTGCTCTCGACAAACTTCCTCAATACTCTTTTAGGGTGTCAAACATATCCCTAGGTACAAAATATCAAAGAACGATCCATTTCAAAATCATTTCAGGGGTGGACTGTAGGGTCCATATAGGAATCTAAGGGCAATATGCTTGTGGGCTTTGTTATACCTTGCATATGTTTATCTCCTATTTCGGGAAATCAGCTCAACGAATTTTCTTTCAACTTTTCCTACTGTTGTAGGCAGATCCTACCTCAAAACTTTCAAAGAGGCGTTGAAATCAAAATCCTCTGAATAAGGGCTTTGTTAGTGCAAATATTTGTTACAGTCGATCACATTGTAACTGCCTTTGATACCCGGTACCCATAAGTTGCCCCTTATTTCGCTGTTTCCTCTCGATCAATTTCATCAAGACTTCTTTTGTGAGTCGAAAAGATCGCTAGAGATAAAATCTCAAAGAAGGGTCCATCTCACAATTCTTTAAGGAATCAATGTTTGGGTTCATATGTACACCGAGCATTTAATACCCTCATGATCCGTGTTATACCTCCTATATATTTATCCCCCTATTTCTCGAAATCGGTTCTACGAATTCTCTTTGAACTTTTCCTACTCTTGGAGTAAATACCTAACTAGAAACTGCCAAAGAGGCGTTGAAATCAAAGTCACAAACGTACAAAGGCACAGATAGTACAAAATGCTGATAGAATCGATCCACATTGAACCTGCATTGCATACCCGGTACCGATTAGTTCCCCCTTTTTCGTTGATTCCCCTAGACGAAGTTCGTCAAGACTTCTTTTGTGGGTCGAAAATATCCCATGAAGTAAAATTTAAAAGAAAGGTAAATGTTAACATTCTAAAACGACGGGATGTTAGGGCCCATATATATACGTAAGATTTAATCCCCTTACGGCCTGTGTTATACCCCAACCACCAGCCCCAACATCCATACATTTATCTGCCTATTTCTCGAAATCGGCTTGACGAATTTTTTTCTGATCTATCCTACTGTTGGAACAGATCACCAACTAAGAACTTTCAAAAAAGGGTTAAGATCAAAATGTTCTATGTAGGGGTTCATGCAATGGAAATTGTGGATATAATCGGTGTGGGTCGAAAATATCCCGAGAGGTAAAATGTCAAGGAAAGGTCCATGTCAAAATTCTTTAAAAAGGCGATGTTAGGGCTCATATGTTTACGTAAATGTAATAATCTTACGTAAAATGTAATCACCATACGACCTGTGTTATACCCACTCACCCCCGATATATTTATCCCCCTATATTTCCAAATCAGCTCGACGAATTTTCCCTAAACTTATGCTGCTGCTGGAACAGATGCCTAACTGGAAACATGCAAATATTGGTTTAAATTGATTTTCTTTAACAAGCAGTTCACGTATTGCATAATTGTAATATAGTCGGTCTTCACTGTATCGGTTTTATATTGCCGGTGGCATAAAGACCATCCTATTTCTTTGATTACTCTTGAGGAACTTCTTCAATATCTTGTTTTTGGTAGAACATATCCCTAGATACAAAATCTCAAAGAAGGATCCATGTCAAAATGATTTGAGGAGGGGATGTTTGCGTTAATTCGTGGACCTAACATTTTATCCACTTACAGGTTTTTTTATGGCTTGTATTTATTTAGCCCCCTCTTTCTCGAAATCGGCTCAAGAATTGTTTTTTTCTAAACTTTTCGTACTGTTGGAGCAGATCCCTAACAAGAAACTGTCAAAGAGTGGTTGAAATAAAAATCCTCTAAGTAGTGGTTCAATTAGTGGAAATTGTTGATAGAATCGGTTCACTATGGACATCCTTTGCAAAGCCCCCACTTATAAGGACACACCTATCTCTGTGATTACTCAGTATGAATTTCGTCAAGATTTGTTTTTTGGTCGAAAATAACCTTAGCGATCTAAATCTCAAATATGGGTCCAAGTGAAGGTCATTTAAGGAGGGGATGTTCAATATGTGGAATTGATAGGTATATTTATATAGCTATATCTCGCAATCGGCTCGACGAAATTTTTCTTAACTTTTCCTTCTTTTGGAGCAGATCTCTAACTATAAACTGTCAAAGAGAGGTTCAGATGAAAATACCTTAAAGAAGGTTTTACGTCATTAAAAATTTTAAACGAATCGGTCATCTCACTGTATCCAGCTTTCTATAGCTGGTACCAATAAGAACACTCCTATTTCTCCTATTGGGCTAGACTAATTCTTTCGTCTCAGCATACTATAGGGGTCGACGTGGACCTAAAGCTATGAATGCCCTGAAGAGCGTTAAAATGTGTAGAATTTTTAAATCGGCAATAAGGAATAAGTAACCAACTCGATGTGAACATTTTTGAATCGGTAATCCTTAATGAATAGGTAACTGATTACTTATTCCTTAGCGAATCGGGAACGAGGAAGAAGGAATAAGTAACCAACTTGATTTAAGTGGACTATACTCATTACAACTAGAAGCAGAAGCAAAACTGGCTAGATCAGTTTAGGGTATTTCTCAATCAGCTATTATATGCTTTAATCTTATTGCTAGACACAATAAATAAATAAAAAAATTAATAATACAAACTATTCATGGCATATCTTAGCTCAAAAAAGAGGCGCGTGCTAGTTTTCTCATGCCGTTAATTTATGCCTGAATACTAATTATACACTGGTCTACAGCCAAAATGCTTCCGCAATAAATGTTGTCAACCTTTACTAATTCTATGTCACTGAGAACGAAAATGATGCTTACAATTGTTGATTGGCTCTAGTTTTAAAGATATTACACTGGGTCAGTATATACGACCCTTGACTTGGGAATGGCTGAGGATATGTGAGTTATAAAGGGAAGAAATGACTAAAATACATCTTGGACTGGATCTATGAATAAATCTATGACTGGGTTTGGAGAGTACTTGCTTTTTAGGCAAAACAATGAATGATGCAATCTGAAGCTGGTATTGCGTCATACATGATATAAAGTGCATCATGTTATTGCTAGAAGTCATGGATGATGCAATCATAACTAAGCTTACATCACTCTGCTGAAGAAATTGCCCTATATCAGCTCTACAAATCATATAGTGTCGTGCTCTCATATTTGTAAGTGTTTGATTTTCCAAAGGGACACATTTCTGTTTAGCCAAAGTGAGCAGAGATGCCGCGTACTTGTGTGAACAATGCAGATAACTTCTGCTATGTTTGTGGTGAAGTGACTTTTGCATCACAAAAGCACAGTATAGCCATTATGGTTAAGAAAGCCTATCACCTTTATTTTGGCTGCAAAATTGGAGATAAGGACAGGATGTGGGCACCACACATATGCTGCAACACTTGTGCAACAAATCTTCGCTAGTGGTTGAACAGGAAAAGGAAATCTATACCTTTTGCAGTGCCAATGATTTGGAGAGAGCCAACAGATCATATCAGCAATTGTTACTTCTGCATGGTGCCTCCAGTTGGGAAAGGTGTGTCAAAGAAGAAAAAGTGGACTGTGCATTATCCAAACATTCCATCAGCTATACGTCCAGTACCCCACGGAGAAGGACTGCCGGTTCCTGATGCACCAGAATCATTCTCAATTGAGTCAGACGAGGAAGAGGAAGAGGATGAAACTGCAAGTGTTGAACCATCAATGTCACATGACCCATATTTTCTAAACATCCTCCTCCTCTGAACCACACCTCATAACACAAGGTGAACTGAATGACCTTGTCAGGGATTTGGAACTAGCCAAGAGTAAGGCAGAGCTGTTGGGCTCCAGACTACAGCAGTGGAATCTCCTGGCAGGTGATGTTAGGGTTTCCATGTTCCGTGACCGTCAAAAGGATCTTGTCCCATTCTTCTTCATGGAAGGTGATCTTGTAGCCTGCAACAACATCGATGGTGTGATGGCAGCCCTCAACATCGTTCATGATCCAAATGAGTGGAGACTGTTCATTGAGTCATCGAAGAGGAGTCTTAAAGCTGTTTTGCTGCATAATGGTAGTGTTTTGGCATCAATTCCAGTTGGCATGCAGTCCATATGAAGGAAACCTATGAAAATATGAAACAACTTTTGAGGTGCATAAACTATGACCAACATCAGTGGCAGCTTTGTGGCGATTTCAAGGTTCTTGCTCTCGCTACCTTAGTCTGCAGACTGGATACACAAAGTACTGCTGTGTTCTCTGCGAATGGGATAGTAGTGCGAGAGATTCCCACTAGACCAAGAGAGATTGGCCACTCCGACAGTCATTGGAGAATGGGATGAAAAGTGTTCAGCATCCACCACTTGTTGAATCAAGGAAGATTTTGTTACCACCCTTGCACATCAAGCTGGGTCTGATGAAGAACTTTGTCAAGGCCATGGACAAAACACAAACAGCTTTCAAGTACCTCTGTAGAAAATGTCCAAGGTTAAGTGAAGCTAAGATAAAGGAAGGTGTCTTTGTTGGTCCTCAGATTCCTGAACTTCTTCGAGATGATGCATTTCACCGTGCACTGCATGGCAAAGAAAAGACGGCATGGAAAGCCTTCCAGTTAGTGGCAACACATTTTCTCGGAAACAACAAGGCAGACAACTATAGGGAGTTGGTGGAAAACCTCCTCAAGGCATACAAAAACCTTGGTTGCAACATGTCACTAAAGATACATTTTTTGCACTCTCATCTAGTTTTTTTTTCCACCGAACTGCGGAGCAGTGAGCGACGAGCACGGCGAGCGATTTCACCAGGACATTGCAACAATGGAGAAACGCTATCTTGACAAATGGAGCCCACCAATGCTTGCAGACTATTGTTGGACAGTGACAAGAGATGCTCCATTTAATGAATACAAGAGACAAGACAAGAAGCGCCGAGTAGACACTGAATAAGGACTAAACTATGTACTTATATATATATATATATATATAATAATTTTTTTTACTTTTGTTTCAATATATTTTTTATTTATATAACCCTTTTGCTGCTTTTTAAAAGTGTTACATAAACAGGACAGGTGAAATATTATCATGTAAAGCAACATTAAACACAGGAAAAACCTAGGTTTACAATTTACAATTAAAACTCTACTATGTACACAATATACATAGACTTACAATGTAATAACTTTAGTATCTTGTAAACAGTAGTCAATCAGTTGTTTTAACTGTCATATTTGAATTCAGCACATCAAAATCCGTAATAAATATCACATTTTATCTCTGAAGCAGACGACTTCTAAAAAATTGTAGACCAGTGTTATTAGAACAAGTAGTTAACAAATCTCTCTCTCTCTCTCTCTCTCTCTCTCTCTCTCTCTCTCTCTCTCTCTCTCTCTCTCTCTCTCTCTCTTTTAAAAGACGTTATATAACAGCACAACAGACAACTGAACTTGGCAGGGTCGACACACAGAAATTAAGAAAGATACTTAGATACACAGCTAGATAAGCAAACATATTGAGAGATAAAATGTATAACAAGTCAGAACTAGATATGTGTTTGTAAAATACGTATAACCCCCACTGCAGACTTTTGACAAAAAAAGGTCAAATCCCCATAAGTAAAAAATCTAATTTTTAACAATTCTTATAAAGTCTTAAAATCCAACCAGATCATCTACTTGTGTACACAATTATTTCTATTAAATTGTATTTGTCTATGTTTCGTGGTTTGGCTAACAAGTTTTTCACAAGAAATATTTTAAATCCAGAAACTTGGAAAATTCATTAAAAAGTGAAATATCCCATGAATGGCCTAAAAGTATAATTAGCTACAATACAAACGTATGCAAATATTTGAAAAGATTTAATAATTCTATTTTGTTTAGTTTGTGACCAAATCTTGCTAACAAAGTTTTTCTGAGAAAATTTCAATCCATAAACTTAAAAAACTCATTAAAAAATGTGAATAATTGTTACACTGGCATTAAAATCTAATGAGGTCATGTACACATAAACATGTTTACTAAATTTCATTTGTCCACAATCAGCGGGTTTGTGCAATTGTGGTTAGAAGAAGCTTCACTGGACTGACGTAACGACATAAGACGGACGGACGGACATGGCCAAATCTAGATGCTGTCGCTGCACTAGTAATTGGGGCCTAAAAACAGAGATATATAGAGTAGAAATTGAAAGTTAATAGACAAAATCAACCGTTATCTAATATGGTTCTTGAGACGTTATAAGCACAAAGTTTTCTCTACTTAAAAGCATATTAATTAACCTGTAAAAATGAAACACTTATATGCGTATGCATTTTATTTTATTTTTATATTTCACAAGAAATTTCGCATTCTTTTAGTTTCAAGTAATTGTGGTTGAATACCAAATTTTCATAAGAACTAGATCAATAACCCTGGAGATATTGGTATGTAAAGTTACTATTGATTTTAATTCAAAACCCACTGAAGCGCACGACAGTACAACTTTAGGAACGTGAATTTCTAGTATTGGTAATCAATGACAAAGTTTGATTCGTTAATATATAACTCTTGTGGGGAGAGCGGACAAGTCAACTGAATTTTACAAAGCCAGAAAAGGAATATGAAAAAGAAAGAAAAATCAAGTTAAGAAAGAAAAGCGGTTGGATATATATTATGGGAAGAAACATGAAATGTCACTGAAGAATAATATCCATGGATACATTCTTTATTTAGACACAAATGAGGAACAATACGACAAGTAGCATCGGACCTATTGCAAACTGACCTGCTGTCAAATGCCAAGCACTTGGAGCAGATGCTATACCAGCAGAAGTCTACAACGTCGGAGACTTGTGTATGGTTCAGCAACTGACTGAACTCTTCCAGTCAATGTGGATTCAAGGAAATATATTCCAGCAGTACAAGGATGCATCCATCGTCCACTTGTAAAAGCGCAAAGGCAATAGACAATCATTGTTGTCAATGGCCCGCAAAATCCTCGTCATAAGTCTGATGAATCGCCTCGTGCATCACATCGATTAAGATTTCCTGCCTGAGAGTCAGTGCGGCTTCAGAAAAGGACGAGGGACCATTGACATTGTGTTTGCAGTTCGTCAACTCCATGAGAAATGCAAGGATCAGAACTCCAACCTGTAGACGCTTTTCGTCGACTTGACAAAAGCTTTTGACACAGTCAGTAGCGAGGGCCTCTGAAAGATAATGGTAAAATTTGTCTTCCCAGAGCCATTCATCGTAGTTGTTAGGTCATTTGATAACGGCATGCTTGCTTGTGTCCTGGATGACGGTGGGTCATCTGAATCATTCCCAGTCACCAATGAAGTCAAGCAAGGTTGTGAGTTGGCCCAAACCCTCTTCAGTATGATGTTCTCTGGCATGTTTAAAGATCTCTTCCGTGGCTTTAACACTGGGATCGACGTGAGATACCGGACTGATGGCAAGCTCTTTAATTGAGGAGATCACGGGCAAAGATGAAGTTACCGGAAGTAATTGTTCATGATCTCCTATTTGCTGACGACTGTTACGTGAATACTAAATCCGAGTATCACATCCAACAGAGTATGGACCATTTCTCTTCACCTTGTGACAATTTTGGTCTCGCAATCAGTATCAAAAAGATAGAAGCGATGCACCAACCTGCATCAGGAAAGCCTTACGTAGAGCCTACCATCAAAGCGAATGGACAATTATCCATGCAGTGGACATGTTAATCTACCTCGGCAGTACACTTTTACATGCAGTCCACATCGACGACGAAACCAACGCCAGAATAATCAAAGTAAGCGTGTCCTTCGGCAGACTACCCACAAATGTATTACCGACCTTGCTTTATGCATGCAACACCTGGACAGTATACAGACGCCATGCCAAGAAACTGAAGCATTTGCACATAGGCCGCCTGAAGAAACTGATGAGGATAAGATGGCATAACAAGGTTCCAGAGGTTGAGGTTACTATTACTCCAAGCATCCACACTCTGCTGATGAAATCATGGCTGAGATGGCCAGGCCACATCACCAAGATGTTAAACGAGCGACTACCGCGAGCTGAAGGAAGGAAATCGAACTCAAGGAGGTCAGAAGAAATGCTTAAAATACTGACGTAATTCATCTATGAAACACTTCAACATTTGACCATGAGCCTTGGGAAGATCTCGCACAAGATCGTTCTACCCGGTGTAGTCTCATCCGTAGTGAAGCTACAGACTATGAGTTGAGGAGAACCGCAGAGGCAGTGCAGAAGCACGAGCAGCATAACTCTCAAAACTATAGTGCGTGCTCTGTTGATGAAGCAACCTAAAGCGGCATCTCCTGTCCAGTGTGCCACAAAATGTTCAGAGCACAAATTGACCTGATCAGCCAATCTTGTGTTCATAGAAACTGAACCAGTTAATGATGTCATGGCCATCTTCAAACTCAATGGGCGAACAACAACACACAGTTATCGGTATAAGTCTCTGCATATATATTCATAATGAGATATTTAAAATGTATTAGTGGGAGAAAATTGAAATCATCGATATTGCCACAGTGGAATCACACTTTTATCGCCACAGTGGGGATATCACTTTTGGAACTACTTTCTTTTTCCATTCATGAAATATATCAGTAAGCTATTTCAACTCATATTTCCATATTTAGGCGTATTTCATTCTTCTTTTTCTTCTTCTTCTTCTTCTCTCTCTCTCTCTCTCTCTCTCTCTCTCTCTCTCTCTCTCTCTCTCTCTCTCTCTCTCTCTCTCTCTCTCTCTCTCTCTCAGGATGAACAGATCTTAAAAAAATGTCAAGACTGTAGATTTATGTAAGCAATGAGGATGTGCCATAAAAAAAATGCCTAAAAAGAACTCCAAACAACATATGTAGGTTTCAAGTATTAATTTTTTTAAAATAGTTTTCCACATAAATCGTGTAAATTGTCAGTGATTGAACTTGACCTATTTCTATTTGATATTGTGTCACCCATACAGTAGACTACCTGCTACACTTTACGACAAACGGTACAAGATTTTAGGGAAAAACTATTGATTCAATATAATACAAAACTTCTTTGACTAGCGATTTTAACTCTCATTAAACTCCTAATCATGTTTGAAAGAGATGAAGAAATCGGATATAGATGAGTTTTGATTGCAAAACTAAATTAAATGATAATCAAAGTTTGAGTTTGATGCTGAATTTGACTGCAAGTTTGTCAAGGTCACACAATACACGTTCGAAAGCAGAAGTAAACAAAATAAAAAATTAAAAAACAAAATCATTATAGGTAAACTCACAGTCTTTGAAATATTTTGCTTAAAGACGTTACGCTCTGAAGTCTGACCAATACGACCGCATTGATGATTCTACTGTACCCACTCCCCAACAATATTCACTGTATCAATCCACGCAAGAAATTTTAGCAGACTGTATATTTTCTATGAGCAAACTTGTTTTCAAAATATCATCGTGGAGCAAGGTTGCGCTGATAGCTAAAAATTAAAAATTCACGAGTTTTACTGTCTACGTAGCGTTTAGCGTTAGCATTTTTCTTGCTGTCGCACTGTTTTTACCTGAGTCTCGCACTCCGAGCATATCAATATAATTGCAGTTTCCACAGCATTTTATTATATTCCTACCAGTAATGTACTCAAAATATTTAGAAGAAACAACAAAGACGAGATTTTAAACAATCTTAATAATTTCTTTGTTACATTCTTTATCCTTTCAAACTTTTACCTTGTTTTGTGCACATAGCTCAATTTTTGGGAGTGGCGCCAGCGAGGAAATCTGAGAAAAGTAAACAGAAAATGAGCGGCGTCTATAATACGTAACATTGTATTGCTTAACGTGATTGAACATTGCCAATTTATCACAAAATGGATGCCATAAGTAATAGGAACATAAGTAGATTATTGTTGTTTACAAATAAAGTATAACAAAAGGATTTAACGTTTTATATTCAGTTATGTTATGAGACGACCCATCATGTGGGGAAATTAAATAACATATGGTTGACTCTACTGTAGTGCATTTCTTCACACACACACACACACACACACACACACACGAAAATACTACTTGCTACTATCAGTTGAGTAAGGTCAAAGCCAAAATACTTTTAAGAAAAATTAATGTTGTCGATGTTTCGTCAAGTTTTAACAGTATTAACGTTAAAAAAATGGGCCTGCACTGTACGGTACTGCCGTGGAGTACACTAGAAAAAGATTGTTTTAAAATTAAGAATTTAGAGAAAAATATTACAATGGTCAGTTAAAAAAGGTAATTTTTGAACAGAAGTACACCTCAACTTCAGCCTAGACAGTGTGAGCCAATATATCCGTTGATCCTAAAATTTGGTAAAGCGTTCGACAGCCACACGGTAGAACCAGGTTCTAATTTCTGATGGGTGTTTGTTTGTCTTTTTTTTTTTTTTTTTTTTTTTTGGTTTATTTTACTAACCTTTAGAATGTAACAAAAAAATAGATGATAGTAATAAAGTTCTTTTGGGGTTTTTTTCCCCTTTTTTTAACTGCGCTTCTAGCACATTATTGGCAATATGGAACTCGCGATACCCGCTCAGACCTGCCTCAATTGTGTCCTTGTGAAAGGCATTTAGCTTCCATTTCCTCGGCATGATTTAGCAAATAATGCGTTAAAAGTGCCGTTAAAAGCAACAACAGCAAAAAGAACCCGATCTTTATTACAACGCTAATACTTTATCTGGCATGGCGCTCGTGCATCAAATAGGAATATATATCTTCGACAAATTCTAAATTGAACCCGTAGTATCTGCAATAATCTTTACCTGTAGATGCATCAATAAAATACATGTAACTCTGTTTGGATAAAATATGATTGTTTCATAAATATCGATATTTCAGCTTTCCAACAGTCCTGAAAAAGCTACAATATTTGTTACATTACATAATTATAAGTGAATTTCATGCCCCTCTAATCATAGAAGCAGAATTCTTAATGTTTACTGAACTCTCTCTCTCTCTCTCTCTCTCTCTCTCTCTCTCTCTCTCTCTCTCTCTCTCTCAGTAGTGATAAAATAAAGGTGATCTGTGCTGTTTAACACCTCATTTTGCAAGGGTTTTAAGTTAAAGGTGTACTCATGCTGTCGAAAATGAAGACTAAGATTTTTTCCCGGGCAAGTTCTATTGCTTCGTCCACACAATTAAGAATTTTTAAGTAGATTCGGCTCCATAAAATAGGTGTGGGGTTGGATATCGGTAATGTTTTGTACTCTGCACATTAGATTGGAGATTTGGACCTGTCTAGATATGATTAGATATCAAGTGCACCTGGAAACCAGCACTACTTGCAGGTGAAAGATTACAAGTAGATCCTTAATGTACGGTATTTATCTTTCATGTGATATATTATTACGTATTTCGGTTCTCACGTAAAACATTTAAAGATTACTGTGTCACATGGCATGTATTGGGATACTAGTACTTGTTTCATTTTATTTTATTTATCAGACTTAGAGTCCTTTTAATGTTCCACATTAAACCTAAATCAAAATGGCTTGTTTTTCTGATTATAATACAGACTACAGAAAATCAAAGAAGACTAGTCCCCGTATTTTTGAAACTTGTTAAGCAAGACACCCAAGAATAAGCCCAAAACACCAAACTCAGATATTATACGTGGAGGAAATCATTGTAATCGAAATTTAGCAGGCTAATAGAGCAATTGAAGTTTAGAAGATCATGGCAGACAAATTATCCTGCTTTGGTTTTCAAATACAATAATATATATCTAACGTTATCAGCTGCTCAGATCGAGTAGCTGATCAAGTTAGATATATATGATCTGAACCTAGCAAAATATCAATTTACTGAACCACATCTCATGTAGGCCTTATAAGTGGCAGACAAATTATAGGTGATCAGATACTCAACCGGTAGCACGTCTGTGAACGTAGGGTCAGCTGTGTCATATAGAATCCACTCGCTGATAATTTTGTTCTTTGTTTGTTTGAAATGTATTTCCAGTGAAATTTGTCTGGTGGCGGTGGGTGGGTGGGTCGGTGGGTGAGTCGGAGGGCACATAATTTTCTTTCGATTTTGTTTCTTTTACCTCAACATAATATTTTGCTTTAACGAGCATAATGGATATAATAGGTTCTTTTTCTCAATAAATCAGAGCAAGAATATATTTTTCAAACAATTTGAGGGCCGGATATTTTTGCTTTAAAAATCAAATGCCTGCCCCCACCCCCCTCCACCCGCCGCCCCGCCGCTCAAAAAATAAATTAAATTGAAATGTTCGGTGACTGATTTTTCTACCAAAATTTAGTTTGGATTCATTATGAATTGATAATATATTTGTAAAAAACGGACATTTGATGAATGACCTTATTTAAGTTTGTCATATACGAACCATTTCCTACGTGATCAGTTATAGATACTGATCCTCTTGGAGAGTATGCAAACACTATGAGTATATTTGCTTTGTTCGAAAGATCACATGGAAGCAAAGTTTCTTGAATTTTACTTTTATGCGTTGGAATGATCAGCTATAATGTTTCTATCAATATGATTATATTACTCATATCTTTTAAATAAAAAATGTTGTTCTTGTTTCTGTAATTTAACTTATAACATTCTGTTCTCGTCTTTTTCATGGCAATAGATATCCGCATATGTTGAAGGGATGACATTTTTGCATTCTAAGATGTGAAAGAAAATTCATTCAACACCAGAAAAAGACGTGCAAACACAGCCAGATAGTATGTATATTTTAAATACGATGATATTAATTTATACCAAACCAAGGGCACCAGTCAATCTGCTATTTAAAGCAGTTTACCAAAGGTCAAAAGGTACATTGAAAAAAATAAGTACTTCTACTTCAGTCAGTACATTGAACGAAATAATTACTTCTACTTCAGTCAGTACATCTTTACATGCAAACATTTGTCAAAATCGATTACATTTTAAACGACTTTAGCTGCATTAGATTCATTGTGTGCAAAATTGTTCACACATTTCATATGACAAGCCAACAAGTAGTTTGCGTGATTGGTCTGCTTTTCTCAGTTTTGATTTTTTTTAACCATATGTTAATACTGAAGACGAAATCAGTAAAATTAAATTAAGGAACCCGACAAGTACTGACAGAACGGCTGCCAATGGTTATATCAATGCACTCAACCTTCGTGTGCACTGTAATTAGAGACGCAATAAAACATTGTGTTTTAAGGCAGAAGAATAAATTCAAAATAGTCGTAATTGAACCTCAGCAATGATTTTCGAAGCACTAGCTCGAGAAAGAGAGCGTTTGACCAAATGACGGAACTGGTTGTTGTTGTTGTTGTTATTACACTGGTCTAAAACATTTTCGAAGCCGTCTGCTTCAGAGACAAAATGTGCTATTTATTAGGATTTTGATGTGCTGAATTCAAATATGACAGTTAAAACAACTGATTGACTGCTGTTTACAAGATACTAAAGTTATTACATTGTAAGTCTATGTATATTGTGTACATAGTAGAGTTTTAATCGTAAATTGTAAACCTAGGTTTTTCCTGTGTTTAATGTTGCTTTACATGATAATATTTCACCTGTCCTGTTTATGTAACACTTTTAAAAAGCAGCAAAAGGGTTATATAAATAAAAAATATATTGAAACAAAAGTAAAAAAAAACTATTATATATATATATAAGTACATAGTTTAGTCCTTATTCAGTGTCTACTCGGCGCTTCTTGTCTTGTCTCTTGTATTCATTAAATGGAGCATCTCTTGTCACTGTCCAACAATAGTCTGCAAGCATTGGTGGGCTCCATTTGTCAAGATAGCGTTTCTCCATTGTTGCAATGTCCTGGTGAAATCGCTCGCCGTGCTCGTCGCTCACTGCTCCGCAGTTCGGTGGAAAAAAAAACTAGATGAGAGTGCAAAAAATGTATCTTTAGTGACATGTTGCAACCAAGGTTTTTGTATGCCTTGAGGAGGTTTTCCACCAACTCCCTATAGTTGTCTGCCTTGTTGTTTCCGAGAAAATGTGTTGCCACTAACTGGAAGGCTTTCCATGCCGTCTTTTCTTTGCCATGCAGTGCACGGTGAAATGCATCATCTCGAAGAAGTTCAGGAATCTGAGGACCAACAAAGACACCTTCCTTTATCTTAGCTTCACTTAACCTTGGACATTTTCTACAGAGGTACTTGAAAGCTGTTTGTGTTTTGTCCATGGCCTTGACAAAGTTCTTCATCAGACCCAGCTTGATGTGCAAGGGTGGTAACAAAATCTTCCTTGATTCAACAAGTGGTGGATGCTGAACACTTTTCATCCCATTCTCCAATGACTGTCGGAGTGGCCAATCTCTCTTGGTCTAGTGGGAATCTCTCGCACTACTATCCCATTCGCAGAGAACACAGCAGTACTTTGTGTATCCAGTCTGCAGACTAAGGTAGCGAGAGCAAGAACCTTGAAATCGCCACAAAGCTGCCACTGATGTTGGTCATAGTTTATGCACCTCAAAAGTTGTTTCATATTTTCATAGGTTTCCTTCATATGGACTGCATGCCAACTGGAATTGATGCCAAAACACTACCATTATGCAGCAAAACAGCTTTAAGACTCCTCTTCGATGACTCAATGAACAGTCTCCACTCATTTGGATCATGAACGATGTTGAGGGCTGCCATCACACCATCGATGTTGTTGCAGGCTACAAGATCACCTTCCATGAAGAAGAATGGGACAAGATCCTTTTGACGGTCACGGAACATGGAAACCCTAACATCACCTGCCAGGAGATTCCACTGCTGTAGTCTGGAGCCCAACAGCTCTGCCTTACTCTTGGCTAGTTCCAAATCCCTGACAAGGTCATTCAGTTCACCTTGTGTTATGAGGTGTGGTTCAGAGGAGGAGGATGTTTAGAAAATATGGGTCATGTGACATTGATGGTTCAGCACTAGCAGTTTCATCCTCTTCCTCTTCCTCGTCTGACTCAATTGAGAATGATTCTGGTGCATCAGGAACCGGCAGTCCTTCTCCGTGGGGTACTGGACGTATAGCTGATGGAATGTTTGGATAATGCACAGTCCACTTTTTCTTCTTTGACACACCTTTCCCAACTGGAGGCACCATGCAGAAGTAACAATTGCTGATATGATCTGTTGGCTCTCTCCAAATCATTGGCACTGCAAAAGGTATAGATTTCCTTTTCCTGTTCAACCACTAGCGAAGATTTGTTGCACAAGTGTTGCAGCATATGTGTGGTGCCCACATCCTGTCCTTATCTCCAATTTTGCAGCCAAAATAAAGGTGATAGGCTTTCTTAACCATAATGGCTATACTGTGCTTTTGTGATGCAAAAGTCACTTCACCACAAACATAGCAGAAGTTATCTGCATTGTTCACACAAGTACGCGGCATCTCTGCTCACTTTGGCTAAACAGAAATGTGTCCCTTTGGAAAATCAAACACTTACAAATATGAGAGCACGACACTATATGATTTGTAGAGCTGATATAGGGCAATTTCTTCAGCAGAGTGATGTAAGCTTAGTTATGACTGCATCATCCATGACTTCTAGGAATAACATGATGCAATTCATATCATGTATGACGCAATACCAGCTTCAGATTGCATCATTCATTGTTTTGCCTAAAAAGCAAGTACTCTCCAAACCCAGTCATAGATTTATTTTTAGTTCCAGTCCAAGATGTATTTTAGTCATTTCTGGTTTAAATTGAGATCCCTTTATAACTCACTTATCCTCTGAAATTCCCAAGTCAAGAGTCGTATATACTGACCCAATATATTATCTTTAAAACTAGAGCCAATCAACAATTTTAGCATCATTTTCGTTCTCAGTGACCCAGAATCAGTAAAGTTTGACAACATTTATTGCGGAAGAATTTTGGCTGTAGACCAGAGTTAATAGTAGCATTAGTAGTAGTATCAAAGGCGATTGAGATCGTAAGCACAGATAGACTTTAGTATATGTTTCCCAAAAGATCTTAATTTGAAATGATACACCAAGTCGGCAGCAGAATCTCGAGATTCATCGAACACAATGTCGCACTATATTACGTATTATATTAAACGTTTGTCTCTGTCATTAATGCCGTGTTGCTTTTCAGAACAGTCATTAATAATAACAAACTTCCATTTGCATATGCCTAATCAGGAATCATATCGAAAGTGAAGTTATAAAGCATTTTAAGTTATGTTAGGGTTTTCACATTTAAATTTCTAAGTAAAGTACAATTTAAATTAGATTTTGTTTTATCAACAAAATATAATGGTATTTGCTGAGTATGGTATACAATTTAAGAAACAATTTGATCAATCAAGATCACATACATTTCTAGCCTTTGTCTGTTTCAAACTATTTGTAGAATAAACAGGAGTTTTTACAGCTGTGATACCATTTGCGCTTTATTACCATGGTTGACAAATGTGAAAAGTGCTTGAAATACTAATGTCAAATAATATATTTTAGGCATGAAGATAGGCAGCAATAGAAAATTCTCAGAGTTGTTTGCGGCATCAGGTTAAAGATCATTTTTGTCCAACAAAGAAAATCTACTGCAAAGGCTATCCAGCAAACAATATTGGGAACAGTTGGACTCGCCAAACAGGACAACATCAATTCCGACTAACTGTATACGTCATAAGGTTAAAGACCATTTTTCCTGTCCAGCAAGACAAAATCTCTATACTTGCATAGACTAGTCAAAAATGGTTACTGAGGAATGTTGTACTATGTATGTCATAATGGCAAAAGTAATTTTTTATTATCAGACAAGACAAAAGTTAAATGACTGTATATCAGACAACAGGAGCATTAAATGGGTTACAGTAAATGTATACGTCAATTCCATTCTTCCTGTCCAGGAAGAAAAAATCCCCATGAACGTATACCAGACGACAAGTACTTTTAAGTTCCCACATTAACTGTATACGACATAAGGTTAAAGGACATTTTTTTATGATCAACAAGACTAGATCTCTGTCTATGTATCTAGCTAATCGGTAAACAGTACTGAGAGCAGTTGCACTGTTTACGCCATATGGTTCATTGTATCTTTTCTTGCGAGCAAGCATTTATTAGTGCCTGTATCACACACAACCATGTGAATATATTTTTAAATTTCAGAACATGGAAATAAAGGAATAATTAGAAGAATTCGCAAGTTCTCTAATTAAGTTCATAGAAAATATAAAACTAAGGATAGCAGCAGAGGATCAACATATGTTTTATCAACATATTCTAGAGCTACAAAAATGTATGGAGATAGGTGAAATATTCCAAGAAGTAAAATGCAAGGAATAAGCTGACCACAATCGAATTGGCTAAATTTGAATGAGAAACATTTGTGTGGGAAGAGACCAACATATGGAAATAGATATGAATCAAGAACAGATAGTGGATAATTATATTGGAAAATTAAGTTAAATTGACAGGCAGCAAAACGACCTTCAATCTAAAATAATTCGTTCGTCATTTGTCTTTTCGGGGTATGGTGGAAGTTGTTGGTTGTTTGGATTTTAATGGCACTGGGATGAATTAGCAAACTGAAAGCCATTAGTGGTAAAAAAGGGCTTGTTGGCGTTAAAAATGTTGTTGGCTATGATATATCATACACATATTCGTATTGAAGTTCAGCCAACGTTTTCAGTATTGCAGTAAGATAGTATTCTCAAACTTCAATCTTGAATTTTTCAGAAAAAAATTAAATTTATTAAAGAAACAATTAAGAGTGAGAACGATCTACAGATGAAAATATTAGACTTTTCATGCTAGTGTGTAGCAAATAAAGGAATCAATGGATTGTTACAGTAATCAAGGTTGACTTTGTCAAATATTTAATGTGTTTCTGATATTTTTAGTGAATATTGTATAGTTTTTCGAGATTGACATTTTATTTTTTCTCAGCTATCACATAAGCATTTTCTTTTTCTTCTTATTATCTTTTCCACCTAAGAACAGATACAAAAACTGCAGACATCCATTTTCTCCATGCCCATCCAAGATAATGCAAAAAAAAAGTGCAATATATATTGAAATATTTTCTATTAAATCAATCAAAATGAACAGATCAATAATTGATGAGGCAATACCAAAACAAATATGAACAAAATTACAACCACATTCAAAACGTTTTTCAACTAGAAAAAAATCAGACGTATAACTAGACAGAAACTTACACAGAATCATAACGAAACGACTCAGAGATTCATTTAAAGAAATTTTAATCAGTGCTGATTGTTTTGGCGGTAACAATCAAAGACTTAAAGGTCAAACTTCTTCAACGATCGACGACAGGTATAATTCAAGAAATAAATAAAATTGAATATATACATTTGTATAACAGAATAAGGCCTCTTAATATAATAAACCAACGTGAAATGGATAGTATCATTGAACTTTTATTACATATCAAATTTGGACATAAAATGAGCAAAAGTACATCATGGACATTTCATAGGATATAATATTTAGCAATGCACATATGTATATATCAACTGCTCACGGGCAGACCACATATTGGCTTACCTGAAGAACTTAAGGACAAAAATGCTTGTATGAACGCAGAAACTACAGATGATAAATGATTATTTTATGCAGCTCAATCAATTTTGTATACTCGTGGAAACAATGCACAGAGTCAATCAAACTAAACTTTTGACAGACGCAGTTACTGGTCTAAACGCTATCCGGTAAAATATAGAGAATATTAGAAACTTTTAAATGAATTTGATATATATATATAAAGGTTTATAAAGTTGTTGAACCATGTTACATAAAATCATTACTGAATTACTGAAATGGAAGCAAAAGGACACGTTAACATATTAATCATATTTCAGCATGGTGAGCTTCATAACTAGACAGATAGAAGGTATCACTATGTTGGAATAAAAAGAAAAAAAACAACAAGATTATTGTCATCACAGGTAAACAGACATCATGATAGAAACATATATGTAAAAAAATGCTTGTTTTTCTATATCAGAGAAAAATTATCAGAACACAAAGACTATGTAACAATATAGATAACTCTACAAATATAATGCCTGAAAAATTTACAGCTGTCAATTTGAAAAACTGTCAACAGCAATTAAAAGTTCCTTATGTTATTTATTGTGATTTTGAAAATATCTTTGTACCAGAGATGTAAACTTGTAAAGCAAGATAAGAAATAAAAGTTATAAGTGGACAATGAGGTTTGTACATAGCATTAAATTCATGGTATAGTCAACAGAACAGCTGCCACAAAATGAAATAGAAAAATAGTGGTAATATAACAAACTATGGTGAGTGAGAAAGGTCAGAGTCAACGTCATTCATTATGTACCCATATCCTAACAGCATCTAGCCGTGTGCCATAAACCACAAAATTAAATATCATGCATGCTTTAACACCTTCGTGTTCTAATGCACCATACGTTTTACAATATTCACATTCTAGAAACTCACCTTTTAAGAAAAAGTCCCGAACGTTTTCATGCTCTTTACGACTGCTATTTATAAATTGTGCTTCCTCTATTTATTGTAATGGCATAATGTTTTCAGCTGGTTCCCAACTGTAAAATGAGTCATCATAACCTTTCCATACATTTTACCATTTATTGTTTTGGCCTTTAAAAATTGTCACCTTTGAATATGTCATCATGTTTGTCATGCAGAATTATGTTCGTAAACTTTTCTAGATTATGAAAGAATTTCACTTTTTGCAATACTCACCAGCTGCGCTAAGCATCTATGTCTGTTTGCTTTAGAGCATGTGCATCTATTGGTTTCTTTAGGAAAAATTTGAAATGCATCAATAATTAACGGGAGAAGTGTAAAATTGTAACTGTAATTAATATTGTTAATTAAATATTTTACAAATGTGAGTTAAAGAACAATATCGATACTACTGTTCTTATAAGAGACGACTAAAGTGTATATTTCTAGCAAATTATTAACGAATAAAGTCAAACAAGGAAGATAATGCGATGAAGATAACATTACTTGTTAAAATGACATAAAATCTTTGCTATCAAAATATGACACGAAGATTAGAAATTAAACGCATTTTTTTGTTTCCATTGTTCCAATTAATCTGATCGCCCACGTTCAGCATATTTACTGCCGATAACATGAACTTGTGTCAACATTTCCTGACCTATATTTAATAAATATAGCGAAGTTAGATGCACAGTGTTAATTACAACGCAAGTGGTATAATTTAAGTAAATGTATTGTTTATAAGTGTGATCATACAAACCAATTGTTTGAGGGATAGTTTTGGTGTAAATATATCCTCTCTTTTCATATTATGGTGCGGAATTCTTACACCATTTCGGATTCAAAAATTCACTTTATCCTATACTGTGGTTGCACTATGGCTGGAGATCTTAATGATTAATGCGCTTTGGAACTAATGCTTTGATATGAAAAACTACCTCCTTCGTGGCTAGAAAAACCGTTACGGAACAGATTCAGTGAAGCCTTTTTACCCGTAAACTATTAAACTAGTAACCGGGCGAAGCAAGCGTTTCTTGGAAACTTAATGTCATGGAAGTCACGACCGACAATCAGACAGCTGCTGAACTTAATGAAAAGATGGCAAACTTTTTACTACCATTTAACATATTCATGGGATCGATCGTGGCTTTAGACATTCCAGGGAATTTGCTTGTGTTGTATGTTTATGGATATCACTACCCTAAGAGTAGCTTCAGGTATTTTGTTCTTTCTTGTGGTACAATCGATCTTACCAGCTGCCTACTAGTTATACCAGGAGAAATATACAAACAGATCCGTTGGTTTGTATACGAAAATTCCATTGTCTGCAGTATCACGTCATACCTTAACACGGTTGCGGTGTACGCGTCCATTTGGACGTTCTTCCTGATAGCCGTTCACAGGTACAGAAAAGTGTGTAAACCATTAAGCTGGCAAATACCAGTTCGTATTGCAAAAAGGTGTTCATTTGGAGTACTTCAACTACTGTTTGCAAGCCCGGTTATTTTCTTGTGGGGTAGAAATACCGAACTTGCCAAACTCAACAACAATACCAATATAACAACAACATTGTCTACATGCGAGAAAGCTGACAAGTACAGACACAATATGGCCATCTGTGTTTATTCAATATTGTTACATGTTGCTGAAAGGCCATTTTGACCGCTGTGACATTCATATTGTACATCCTAATCGCTGCAAAACGTTTATCTATAAGATGAAATTTACCACTGGAGATTCTGATGATGTCTATTCTTACCGTAATCTTTTTAGTAACCATTACCATATACTACGTCCACATTTCGAAAATATCCGATTCCAATCAAGTGTTCGAAAGAATGACCAATAGCAATTTGGTTCTCTTTCTCATCTTTCTCCGTGTCTGCTATATCAACTGCGTCATCAACCTTGTCTTGTATGGAATCTTGGAATCAAGATTTCGGGAAATGCTATAAAAAAATGTGGTATCTCCTCTATGAACTTGATCAGAAGAAATAAATAAACTAGGTACATGACTGTCTTGTTCCTTAAGAGGGACTTTTCACTGAAGAACTAATTTCTTCGACAGTGGAAGGTGGCTATGTTAGCAAAGCCAGTAAGTGGTAGATTGGAAACTATCATTCAGAACATTAGTTCTAAACATGAGATCCTTTGAACAAAGCTGAGGTTGAGATATGGTATAAATAGTAATATACGTACTAACTTTGAACTTTACTAGTTCTTAAGTGGGTACTCTGCTGAAATACTGTCATCCTGTCGTATTCAGATCTAAGGACATCAAGGTCACCTAGGTTCTTTCTGTCGCTACTATCCTAATCGAGTCTGTACATAGTGAGAAATTTAGCATTGGTTAATATCCATTGATGCAAGCATGACCACATTGTTCTATCAGAGGAGTCCCAATGGATAATAAGTTTATATTTATACAAGTCTGAAGGCCTGTATTATATACATGCAAAATACATACAATGGGTTTAATTAAAGGTTATGGACTATCTTTATGGCTTTATGGCTTGGAATGGTATTGCCTAGGATAGGGGTTGCTCTGGCTGTGAATTCAAAGGATCAGATTAGTTGTGCCTGGGAAACGCTATATGAATAGAAGGGCCTTTAAGTGCTGCTTGTGTAAAATAAACTGGCGCAATTCATTCAAAGAAATCAACTCTATAAAAAATGAGATGGTCAGTAATAAGTCGCCCCTGGCGTCTATGGGTTCAAACGCTGTCCCAGAGTAGGGAAATAAGATGATATACTTTTATTCTTTTGTTGCAGACTAAGAAATGCGCGAAAATTATCTTTATCAATGATTGCAACTAATGTTCCTCCTGAGTGAACTATGTGGTAGTCTATGGATCTCGTGGTCTTTTCCAGAGGTTGACAAAAAAGGAGTATAAAAGTGTTTTGATGAAATTAAATACAAATTAAATTAAATTAGATTAAATTAGGTCAAACGTATAAAACGTCTAATGAAGTTATTGAAGGTTCATGCTAATTTCAATGTTATTCTGGGGTTTTTCAGATTATATTTTTTCTATGCCATTTATAACTATCTTCTCTAAATCTTGGGTACGGAATAACACACACACACACACACACACACACACACACATAAATATATAAACACTTGAATTTGATTACAGATTTAGACAAATAATATATGTTCTTATTTGCACTTAACTTGTCAGCGGGGGAGCTAAACGAACGTTTGGGGCCACGTTAAGATGAGACGTATTTGAAAACGAAGCCAGAGGTACCCACGTAAGTAATAATAGATACAGGAGATCCAAACACAAGGGGATATTTTTACCATTTTTGCAGAGCATTCAGATTTATTGTACCTTCAAGTACAGCCAATTATGCATTTCAAAAAGATGATCTTAAATAATGCTACTCTGCAACTAGGAACTCCAATATCTATTACTACTATCTGACTTTTAGACTGGTTGCTGGGTTTGTGAACATTTGTACATTTAATTAAATAAGAAAATGTAGTCTTTATATTCTAAAAAAACTGAAAAGTGCAAAACCTTATCATTGTCTTACAAATATAATACACAGAAGACGATCATTTTACGTACAACCCATTACACATTTTTGATAAATACACTTTCAGATTTGAAAATGATGACTCTGTTAATAGATACAGGGCACCGTTTAATTGAAAATTTTTGGCAGAATCAATTAACTTGGGAAGTATGGATGGCAAGAACTGGATGTGGAATATTATATTGGCATTTATCAGACTAAAGTGTACCAGAGCTAGTAAAATCAGTATATATTTTTCATATTTACTTTCAGATACAAAACTTTTGTCTGAATGATCAGTACCATTATTTAATTATCAAGCTTTCAATCCAACCAACAACAAGATAGATTTAAAACAATCTAACATAATGTACAAGTATTTTAACATTCCTCCTCGTCATTATTGGAGATACATACAAGAAACACATCAACTAGCGACGAATTATAATTTCTTTTGGAAAAGTTAAATGGGTGTAACAGATGAAGAAAATAATCATGTCACAGATAATCAAAATAAAGATTGGGGATATTGATTTGATAATTTAAACAAAGTTACAAATATTCCAAGGTAAATATTAGTGCAAACGAAACTACTGGATGGACTTATTTGCTTTTTCCAAGATAGTAACGGATTGATAAAAAAATGTATTACAAGGTTAAATCAAAGTATGAGATCATATACAAGGTGTATTGTAGGTGCTTAAGTTGAACATAGGACACAGTATATTTCCACTGTTCAAGACTGTAAAAAAATGTTGCTTGAGAACTTAATTTTAGGTGCACAATGCTGTGACTTATATCAAAACGTGAGCATATGCTTTCAGCAACATATTTCAGATTCAAAAAGTTAGACTACATTCTGAAGTTGCTCAAGAAACGTTCATATTACCTGACAACATGGTGATGAAATTAAGTAACACAGCAGGCTACAATAATAATTTAAAAAAGGCAGGAACAAGTGTTAAACTAGAACTAAATGTTAGCCTACATACCGACGTGGCAAAGAATTAAATTCCAGTACGTGATAATCAGTTTATGATAACTTTTCAAAAGATAGACAACAAAATAAAAGAAGAGAAAGTGACTAATACAATTATGTAGACAAAAAAGGTGAAAATCTTGTACCCGTAAAAGCAGATCAACAAAGTGAATTAAACGAAAATAAAGATCATGAAATAAACAAAGAGTCAGCGTTTTTGCTGTGATGATAGCTTGAGCTCGTTTAACTTACATTTTCAAGTATTTATGATCCTTCCTGATGCAGTGTTAACACCTTTGATAGTAACTGTAAATAATATCCCATACAAACTAATGCTAAAACAAGTAAAATGACACAGTTAGGTATAAAAGGTACAACCTGAGCTACTGTCTTAAGTAACCAACTTATTATACTACAATTGCTACAACTATTGCACCTTTTTATTTGAGGAGTAATTTCAGTCTTTCGTCTAATGGTAACTTTTCTACAACTTGTAAATTTATGTTGTTGATATCTTCTCTCAGGTTATTCTCTAAATATTTTGAATGTCCAACTCCAAGTGTTCTGTTTTTGCTTTTAAAACTTTCCAAATGTTCTTGCAATTTAACTTTATTGCTTAAATCGGTTTCTTAGCTGTTTCTTTGCTGGTATATTGTTTCTCTTACTTTCTGCGGAACGTTTTTCTATTAAAGTATCTATGTCTTTAACTTGTTGGTTAAATGGTTCACTTCTATTAATTAATTGCACTTCTATTTTCTCATAAATGTGTACTCTTTGTCTTCGAGTAGGTTTTACTGGATATTCAGGTTGTGTTACTTGAAAAACTATATTATCATCTTCGTGTATATTTTCACAAAAAGGTTTGCCCTTTCCGGCTTACATTTAAGCCTATGGCTTTTCCCTTGATTCAATTATTTAAGAATTCTATTTTTCCATTTCTTATGGTACTCCTTCATATAGTGTTTGCAATAACTACACGTTCATTTAAACTCAGTAACAAAACATTCGCATTTTTGCATTGTATACACTTCTTTGATTTTCTTTATCCGTACTACTTTATTTTCTATGAACTCTGTACTACTCAAATTATGCTATTGTTATCTTGCAACATAAATTCAAGTCAGTACTAAGTCAACGCAAAAGTTACTAAAAATATGGTGCTGGTTACATTCCATTTATTTGCAAATACTCTTAAAATGATACTTGTATTTGTAATTTTTTTGCAAATTAATTGGAAGATAACCAAAAGATAATCAAAGCGGAAACAAAGGCTACTTTACAAATAACTTCACGAAAAGAGAGAAATCCACTTAGAGATAAACCTGTAAAACAACTTGAACAAAGTTGACCGGAATTTTCAAAAGTGAAAGCTACAAGACTAAGACAGGAAAAAGAGAAATCAACGTTGTCTGAAAGTCATGTTATTGTTTGGGTAGTGGAGTAATTCTTTTATATGTAGCGTTAATGTACTACAAATATGCCTCTGTTCCAAACTCTGTTAAAGAGCAACCAATTAAATTAGTTACTGTTCTAGAAGAACAACCAGATCCCATTCCAGAAATGCCCTGAAATTTCTCCGTAATTATCCACTGTAAGAAATGATTGAGAGAAACAACATACTTTAACACTGTTTATCATGCATCTATAAATTCAATTTATACAGTTGGTCACGGCTTGATTCCAACAAAGTTCATAGAGTTTAGAGTAGGTTGAACATCCTAAGTAAATAAATAAGACTGATCATTCCAGTGTCATATAATGCAATTTACCATTTACTACCTTTTAGCACGCGGACTTTTATATTACAGAAGTAATTCAAGGTAAATAAATGAGTGCTAGTTCACCAAAGCATAATTAACTTTCAACATTAAGATTAACAAACCTATAAAACTTGTTAAATTTAACGAGCCAACTCATAGACCAACAGAGAAACAAAGAGTAAGACCTAATCCTAAGCCTAAGTCTAGTCAATCTGTTTCATGCATATCGATGGGCAAGATTATAATAATACTTCCAGCTGTACCACCTTTATATCCAATAATTCAAACAGATATGGTTAATAGTTTTAGATTTAACAAATAATGAAATTAAAATTGATTTAATCAGAGTGATAGAACACTAAAGAAGAGTTACAAAGAAATAGCATAGGAGCATACGCGTTGTTATATTGGATATAGGTTAGTATGACCATTGCTTTAGATGGGATGGATATCACACCTGCTAGTTTATCAGTTGCATAAATAGCTACAGAATTGATAATATATGTTGTGTTTAGTGATTTTTGTTTCACTGTATAAGGTAACGATTTGTTTCACCGTATCAGGTAACGATTGCACGATATAACATACACTATTTGGTCTGGTAATTTGTATAAATATTATTTTTAATGCTTAAGTCTGTACCGTATTATATCGAGAGTTTGTATAAATTTATTGTGTGTGTGTGATTGATCTCTACAATGAGCACTTTATTTTAAGTTGAATATCATGTTCAAGATTTGCTTGTACAATCTGGTATTACTTGTGTTGATTACTGTTTTTCATCCAATTCGTTTTACGCCACCTCCTTCCCTCCTCCCGTTCTGGAATCGTATATTGAATTTGTTGAATCTAGCATGATTCAAACAAAGTGTCTAGAAGTATCTTCAGCAATCGACTACACATACATATTATAGATTAAAAGGTGGAGGATGGGGCCATGATACATATCAATATTACCCCTCTCTTCCTTTTTGGAATACTCGATTTGAGCAGCTGATCAAGTTAGATATATATTATTGTATTCGAAGACCAAAGCATTAGATGGTGTCAATGTGCGTAAATGAAGTGCTCGATTTTCTAATGGTAAACAAATATTGTGTATGTGTGTCTACTGCTGTTGATAAAGCCGTGGCAAATTCCATTAAACTTTTGCACAATAATGTCATTTCTAATAACAGAGAGAAGACTCTTGCTTTTGTTTATGGTTCTTCCTGATTAATGGGACGAGTCGAATAATAAGCCTTGTCGAAGAGTGAATCACGGCTATGGGGTCTTTATTTGTCAATTGATGTTAAAACAAGCAAGTAAATGATATATACTTCCTTCCACGCTGGTTTTAAATCCGTCTCTAATTCATATTATAAACCCCATGATCCGTATCTAACGAAATATCAGTTTACTGAACCACATATCCTGTAGGCCTTATAAGTGGCAGACAAGTTATAAGTGATCAGATGCTCAACTGGTAGCACGGCTCTGAACGTAGGGTCAGCGGTGTCAGTTCGACTCCACTCGCTGATCATTTTGTTCTTTGTTTGTTTGAAATGCGTTTCCAGTGAAATTTGTCTGTTGGCGGTGGTGGGTGGGTGAGTAGGAGGGCACATAATTTTCTTTCGATTTTCTTTCTTTTACTTCAAGATAATTTTTTGCTATATAATAGTTCTATAAAATGGACATTTGATGAATGAGCTCTTTAAATTTGTCATATACATACAATTTCCGACGTGCCCAGTTATAGATACTTATCCTTTTGGATAGTATGCAGACACTATGAGTGTATTTGCTGTGTTCGAAAGATTACGTGCAAGCTAAGTTTCATAAACTTTACTTTTTGCGTTGGAATGATCAGCTATAATTTTTCTATCAATATGATTATATTACTGATATCTTTTAAATAAAAACAATACATTTGAAATGTGACAAATGTCTTCACATGTTGTTCTTGTTTCTGTGATTCAACACCTGCGATACAATTTTTAAAATTCTTTTCTCGTCTTTTTCATGACAGGAGATATCCGCATAAGTTGAAAGGATGACATTTTTGCATTCTAAAATGTGAAAGAAAATTCAATAAACAGCTGGAAAAGAGGTGCAGACACAACCAAATAGTATGTATATTTGAAATACGATGATATTAATTTATACCAAACCAAGGGCACCAGTCAATCTGCTATTTAAAGCAGTTTACCTTAAGAAAAGTGAAAAAGTACAATTAAATAAATAATAACTTCGACTTCAGTCGGTACATCTTTATGTGCAAAGATTTTTCAAAATCGAGTACATTTTAAACGAGTACCGCTGCATTAGATTCATTGTGTGTAAAATTGTTCACACATTTTCATATGAAAAGCCTACAACGAGTTTACGTCATTAGTCTGGTTTTCTCAATTTTGATTGTTTTAACCATATGTTGATACTGAAGACGAAATCAGTCAATTTAAATTAAGGAACCCGACAAGTACTAGCAGAGAGGATGCCAATGGTTATATCAATGCACTCAACCTTTCGTCTGCTGTAATTAGAGACGCAATAAATCATTGTGTTTGAAGCCAGAAGAATAAGTTAAAAATAGTCCTGATTGAACGTCAGTTATGATATTTGAAGAACTAGATCGAGAAAGGGAGCGTTTGACCAAATGAAAAAACTTGGTTTCTGGTTGTAATTGTTGTTATTATTAGTAGTAGTGGTTGTTTTAGTAGTAGTATCAAAGGCGATTGAGATCATAAGCACAGATAGACTTTAGTATATGTTTCACAAAAGATCTTAATTTGAAATGATACACCAAGTCGGCAGAATATCGCGAGTTATCGAACACAGTGTCGCACTATATCAAGTTTTATATTACATTTTAATCTCAGTCATTAGTGACGTGTTGATTTTCAGAACAGTCTGTAACAATAATAAACTTCCATTTGCATCTGCCTAATCATGAATCATTTCGAAAGTCAAGTTCTACAGAATTTTAAGTTTATACGAGGGTTTTCACATTTAAATTTCAAAAAAAAAGACAATTTAAATTAAATTTTCTTTTTATCCACAAATTAGGATGGTATTTGCTGAGTATGGTATACAATTAAAGAAACAATTTGATGAATCAAGATCACATACATTTCTGGCCTTTGTCTGCTTCACGCTATGTGTCGAATAAACAGGAGTTTTTACAGCTGTGATACCATTTGCGCTTTATTATCATGGTTGAAAAATCTGAAAAGTGCTTGAAATACTAATGTCAAATAATATATTTTAGGTATGAAGATAGGCAGCAATAGATAATTCTCATTGTTGGATGCGGCATGAGGTTAAAGATCGTTTTTGTCCAACAAGAAAAATCTTCTGCAAAGGCTATCCAGCAAATAATATTGGGAACAGTTGGACTCGCGAAACAGGACATCAATGACGATAAACTGTATACATTAAAAGGTTAAAGACCATATTTCCTGTCCAGCAATACAAAAGCTCTATACATGCATAGACTAATCGACAACGGATACAAAGAACAGTTGTACCGTATATGTCATAAGGGCAAATGTCATTTTTTTGTCAGAGAAGACAAAAGTTCCATGACTGTATATCAGCCAACAGGAGCAATAATGGAGCTACAGTAAATGTATACCGCATATGGTCAAGGCCATTCTTCCTGTCCAGCAAGACAAAATCCGCATGAACGTATACCAGACGACAAGTGCATCTTTAGCTCCCACATTAACTGTATACGACATAATGTTAAATGACATTTGTTTATGTTCAGCAAGACTAGAGATATCTATGTATCCAGCTAATCGGTAAACAGTACTGAGAGCAGTTGCACTGTTTACGCCATAAGGTTAATTGTATCTTTTCTTGTGAGCAAGCATTTATTAGTGCGTGTATCACACACAAGCAAGTGAATATATTTTTAAATTTCAGAACATGAAAATAAAGGACATTTTAAAAGAATTCGCAAGTTCCCTAATTAAGTTCATAGACAATATAGAACTAAGGATAACAGCAGAGGATCAACATATGTTTTATCAACATATTCTAGCGCTACAAAAATGTGTGTGAGATAGATGAAATATTCCGAATTGGCTAAATTTGAATGAAAAAATATTTCTATGGGACGAGACCAACATATAGAAATAGATACGAATCAAGGACAGACAGCGGGTAAGTCTAATCGAAAATTAAATTTAATTGACAAGCAACAAAACGGGCTTCAATCTAAAATAATTCGTTCGTCATTTGTCTTTTCGGGGTGGGGTGGGGGTTGGTGGGGGTTTGGATTTTAATGGAACTGGGGATGAATTAGCAAACTGAAAGCCATTAGTGGTAAAAACAGGCTTGTTGACTTTAAAAATGTTGTTGGCTATGATAAGTCATACACATATTTGTATTGAAGTTCATCCAACATTGTCAGTATTGCTATAAGATAGTATACTCAACCTTGAATGTTGAATTTTTTAGAACAAAAATAATTTAATTAAAGAAACAATTAAGAATGAGAACGATTTATAGATGAAAATATTAGACTTCTCACGCTATTATGGAGTAAACAAAGGAATAAATGGATTGTTATAGTAATCACGGTTGACTTTGTCAAATATTTAATGTAGGTTTCTCGTATTTTTAATGAATATTGTATAGTTTTCGAGATTGACATTTTATTTTGTCTCAGCTATCACATAAGCATTTACTTTTTCTTCTTATTATCTTTTCCACCTAAGAACAGATGCAAAAACTAATGACATCCCTTTTCTCTATGCCCATCCACAATAAATGTTAAAAAGTGAAATATATATTGAAATATTTTCGGTTAAATCAATCAAGAAATGAAGACATCAATAATTGATGAACCAATACCAAAACAAAAATAATTACAAAATTACCACCCCATTCAAAATGTCTTTCAACTAGAAAAGAATTCAGACATGTACCAGGCAGAACTTACACAGAATCATAAGAAAAAGACATTTTAATCAGTGCTGATTTTTCGGCGGTAACAATCTAATACTTAAAGATCAAACTTCTGCAACGACCGACGACAGGCATAATTCAAGAAAGAAATAAAAATGAAAATAGACTTTTGTATAACAGAATAAGGCCTTTTAATATAATGAACCGACGTGAAATGGATAGTATCAATGAACATTTATTAGACATTATTACATATCAAATTTGGACATAAAATGAGCAAAGGTACATCATGGACATTTCATAGGATAGAATATTTAACAATGCACATAGAGATGTATCAATTGCTCAGAGGCGTGTCACATATAGGCTTACCTGAAGAACTTAAGGGCAAAAATGATTGTATGAACGCAGAAACTACAGACGATAAATGATTCTTTCATGCTGCTCAATCAATTTTGTGAACTTGTGGAAACAATGCACAGAGACAATCAAAATAAACTTTGGACTGACACAGTTACTGGTTTAAACGATATCCGGTAAAATATAGAGAATATTAGAAACGTTTAAATGAATTTGATATATCTATATAGGTTTATAAAGTTGTTGAACCATGTTACATATAATCGTTTAGAATTACTGAAATGGTAGTAGAAAGACACGTTGACATATTAATCATAGTTTAGTATGGTGACACTAATAACTAGACAGATGGAAAGTATCACTATGTTGGAATAGAACAAAAAAAAAACAAGATTGTTGTCATCACAGGTAAATCGACATCATGGGCACAAACATATATGCAAAAAATGCTTGTTTTTCTATATGCGAGAAAAAATTATCAGAACACAAAAGACTATGTAACTATATAGATAACTCTGTAATGCTTGAAAAAGTTCAGTTGTAAATTTTAAAAACTGTCAACATCAATTAAATGTTCTGTGTGTTATTTATTGTAATTTTGAAAGTATCTTTGTACCAGAGTTGCAAACTTGTAAAGCAAGAAAAGAAATAAATGTTATAAGGTAACAATGAGGTTTAGATTCATGGTATAGTCAATAGAAAAGCTGGCACAAAATGGAATAAAAAGATAATGGTAATATAACAATCTATGGTGAGTGAGAAAGGTTAAAGTCAACGTCAATCATTATGTACCCATATCCTAACAACCTCTAGGCGTTTGCCATAAGTCACAAAATTAAATATCATGCATGCTTTAACACCTTCATATTCTAATGCACCATTCGTTTTACATCATTCACATTCTAGAAACTCACCTTTTAAGAAAAAGTCCCGAACGTTTTCATGCTCTTTAAGACTGCTATTTATACATTGTGCTTCCTCTATTTATTGTAATGGCACAATGTTTTCAGCTGGTTCCCAACTTTAAAATGAGTCATCATAAACTTTCCATTTAAAGAGTTCAAAAATTTTACCATTCATTGTTTAGGCCTTTAAATACGTGTCACCTTTGAATATGTCATCATGTTTGTCATGCAGATATAACTCTTGTTCGTACAACTTGTCTAGATTACGAAACAATTTCACTTTTCGCAATACTCACCAGCTGCGCTAAGCATCTAAGTCTGTTTGCTTTAGAGCATGTGCATCTATTGGATTCTTTAGGAAAAATTTTGAAATGCATCAATAATTAACGGGAGAAGTGTATATTTTAACTGTAATTAATATTGTTAATTAAATATTTTACAAATGTGAGTGAAAGGGCAATATCGATATAACTGTTCTTATAAGAGACGACTAAAGTGTATATTTCTAGCAAATTATTAACGAATAAAGTCAAATAAGGAAGATAATTCGATGAAGATAACATTACTTGTGAATATGGCATAAAATCTTTGCTATCAAAAGATGACACGAAGATTAGAAATTAAACGCATCCCTTTGTTTCCATTGTCCCAATTAATCTGATCGCCCACGTTCAGCATATTTACTGCCGATAAAATGAACTTGTGTCAACATTTCTTTACCTATATTTAATAAATATAGCGAAGTTAGATACACAGTGTTAATTACAACGCAAGTGGTATAATTTAAGTAAATGTATTGGTTATAAGTGTGATCATACAAACCAATTGTCTGAGGGATAGTTTTTGTATAAATATATCCTCTCTTTTCATGTTATGGTGCGGAATTCTTACACCATTTCGGATTCAAAAAGTTCTTGAAAGACATTCACTTTATCCTATACTGTGGTTGCACTATGGCTGGAGATCTTAATGATTAATGCGCTTTGGAACTAATGCTTTGATGTGAAAAACTACATCCTTCTTGGCTAGAAAAACCGTCACGGAACAGATTCAGTGAAGCCTTTTTACCCGTAAACTATTAAACTAGTAACCATGCGAACCAAGCGTTTCTTGGAAACCTAATGTCATGGAAGTCACGACCGACAATCAGACAGCTGCTGAACTTAATGAAAAGATGGCCAACCTTTTGCTCCCATTTAACATATTCATGGAATCGATCGTGGCTTTAGGCATTCCAGGGAATTTGCTTGTGTTGTATGTTTATGGATATCACTACCCTAAGACAAGCTTCAGGTATTTTGTTCTTACTTGTGGTACAATCGATCTTACCAGCTGCCTACTAGTTATACCAGGAGAAATATACATACAGATCCGTTGGTTTGTGTACGAAAATTCCATCTTCTGCAATATCAAGTCATACCTTAACGCGGCTGCGGTGTACGCGTCCATTTGGACGTTCTTCCTGATAGCCGTTCACAGGTACAGAAAAGTGTGTAAACCATTAAGATGGCAAATATCAGTTCGTATTGCAAAGAGGTGTGCATTTGGAGTTATAGTGCTTCCACTGCTGTTTGCAAGCCCCATTACTTTCTTGTGGGGCAGACATACCGAACTTGCCAAACTCAACAACAATACCAATATGACAACAACCCTGTCTACATGCGAGAAAGCTGACAAGTACAAAGACACAATATGGCCATCTGTGTTCATTCAATACTGTTACATGTTGCCGAACGTCATTTTAACCGCTGTGACATTCATATTGTATGTCCTAATCGCTGCAAAACTTCTATCTATAAGACGAAATGTACACACTTCCAGTGTCCTTAACAGTGATGAAGCCGGCTCTAAGAGGGTGAAAAAGACTCTGATGATGTTCATTCTTACCGTAATCTTTGTAGTAACCATTATCATATACTACGTCCACATTTCCAAAATATCACGTTCCGATCAAGTGTTCAAGAGAATAACCAATAGCAATTTGGCTCTTTTTCTCATCTTTCTCCGTGTCTACTATATCAACTGCTTCATCAATCCTGTCTTGTATGGAATCTTCGACTGCAGTTTTCGAGAACAGCTCAAAGGTTTTAGTGTTTCCTTTATCAACTCGATCAGAAGAAATAAATAAAGGGATCTTCCTACTAGGCACATGACTGACTTGTTGTTCCTTAAGAGGGACTTTTCAGTGCAGATCTCATTTCGTCGACAGTGGAAAGTGGCCTTGTTAGCAAAGCCAGTAAGTGGTAAATTGGAAACTATCATTCAGAATATTAGTTCTAAAAATGAGATCCTTTGAACAAAGTTGAGGTTGAGACATGTTATAAGGAGTATTATACATACTAACTTTGAACTTTACTGGTTATTAAGTGGGTACTCTGCTTAAATACTGTCATCCTGTCGTATTCAGATCTAGAGACATCAAGGTTACTTTGGTTCCTTCTGTCGTTGCTATCCTAATCGACTGCAAATTCTGCACCTGTATCAGTTTCATAAAGAAAATATGTGCGTACAGTAGTCTGTATATAGTGAAAAATTTAGCATTGACAAATCGAGACACTAAAAATCTTCTTACATGAATTTGTACTTATATTCCGCTTTTCTAATAATCTATATGTTATAATGAATTGACATTAATGTAGTATCATAGCAAATCGTTGGTAACTAGGCTGATAGAGATGCATTGATTTATTTTACAAGTTGTCAATTATATCAGGGTCTAACATGCACCATTTGGTCTGGTAGTTTTGTATGAATTTTATTTTTTATGACTTAAGTCTGTAACATATTATATCGAAAGTTTGTAACAAATTTATTGTGTGTGTTTGTGTGATTGATCTCTACAACGAGAACTTTCTTTTAAGTCGAATATCATTCTTTTCAATATCTGCTTGTACAATCTGGCATTACTTGTGTTGATTACTTGATTACTGTTTTTCACCCAATTCGTTTTACGACACCTCTGTCCCACCTCCTATTCTGGAATCGTATATTGAATTTGTTGAATCTAGTATAATTCAAACAAAGTCTATAAAATTATCTTCAGCACTCGACTACACATACATATTATAGATTTAAAGGTTTATGTTGGGACCATGATACATTTCAATATTACCCCTCTCGTCCATTTTGGTATACTCGATCTGAGCAGATTTATTGTATTTGAAGACCAAAGCATTAGATGGTGTCAATGTGCGTAAATGAATTGTTCGATTTTCTAGCAGGAAACAAATATTGTGTATGGGTGTCTACTGCTGTTGATGAAGCCGTGGCAACTTCCATTAAACGTTCGCACAATAATTACATAGAGACAAGACTGTTGCTTGTGTTTATAGTTCTTGCTGATTAATGGGACGAGTCGAGTCATACGCCTTGTCGAGTAGTGAATCACGGCAATGGGATATTTATTTGTCAATTGATGTAAAGATAGCAAGTAAATGATATCTACTTCCTTCCACTCTGGTTTTAAATCCGTCTCTAATTCATATTATAAACCCTATGATCCGAACCTAGCGAAATATCAGTTTACTGAACTACATCTCATGTAGGCCTTATCAGATGTTCAACCGGTAGCACGTCTCTGAACGTAGGGTCAGCGGTGTCAGTTTGAATTCACTCGCTAAGCAGTTTGTTCTTTGTTTGTTTGAAATGTGTTTCCAGTGACATTTGTCTGGTGGCGGTGGGTGGGGGTGTGTGTAGGGGTCATAGAATTTTCTTTCGATTTTGTTTCTTTTAATATAATTTTTTGTTTCAACTAACATAACAGATATAATAGGTTCTTTTTCTCAATAAATCAGAGCAAGAATATATTTTCGAGTTATTTGACAGCCGGACATTTTTTGTTGTTGTTTTTTTTTTTTTTTTAAATCTAATCCACTCCCCCGCCCTCCGTCCTAAAATAAAATTAAATTGAACTGGTCGGTCACTTATCTTCTAGCAAAATTTAGTTTGTATTCATTATGTATTGATAATATAATTCTATAAAATGGACATTTGTTGTATAAGCTCTTTAAATATGTCATATACATACTATTGTTTATTTGCCCAGTTATACATATAGATCATTTTAGATAGTATGCAAACACTATGAGTATATTGGCTTTGTTCGAAAGATTACGTGCAAGCTGAGTTTCATAAACTTTACTTTTATACGTTGGAATGATCATCTATAATTTTTCTATCAACATGATTATGTTATTGATATCTTTCAAATTAAAACTGCTGCATTTGAAATGTGAGAAAAGTGTTCACATGTTGTTCTTGTTTCTGTGATTTAACTTCCGCGATATATTTTTTTAACATTCTTTTCTCGTCTTTTTCATGACAGTATATATCCGCATAAGTTGAAGATATGACATTTTTGCATTCTAAAATGTAAACGAAAATTTATTATATAGCTGGAAAAGAGGTGGCGATACAGCCAAATAGTATGTATATTTGAAATACGATGATAATAATTTATAACAAAACTAAGGGCACCAGTCAATCTTCTTTTCAAATTAGTTTACCTAAGAAAAGTGAAATGGTACATTGAAATAAATAATAACTTCGACTTCAGTCAGTACATCTTTACATGCAAACATATGACATAATCGAGTACATTTTAAAGCATTAGATTCATTGTGTGCAAAATTGTTCGCACATTTTCATATGAAAAGCCGACAAGAAGTTTACGTGATTAGTCTGGTTTTCTCAGTTTTGATTTTTTTAACAATATGTTGATACTGAAGACTAAATCAGTAAAATTAAATTAAGGAACCCGACAAGTACTGGTAGAAAGATTGCCAGTGGTTATATCAATGCACTTAACCTTCGTCTGCTGTAATTAGAGACACAGTCAATCATTACTTTTTAAACCAGAACAATAAGTTCAAAATAGTCGTGATTGAACGTCAACTATGCTTTTTGAAGCACTAAATTGAAAAAGGGAGCTTTTGAACAAATGAAGGAACTTGGTTTATGTCTGTTGCTGTTGTTGTTATTATTATTATTATTAGTAGTAGTAGTAGTAATAGTAGTGGTAGTATAAAAGGCGATTGAGATCATAAGTATAGGTAGACCTATAGTATATGTTCCCCACAAGATCTTAATTTGAAATGATACATCAAGTCGGCTGTAGAATCTCGAGATTGTTCGAACACAGTGTAGCACTATGCCAAGTGTTATGCTACATTTTAATCTCTGTTATTAGTGACGTGTTGCTTTTCAGAACAGTCTGTAACAATAATAAACTTCCAATTTGCACCTGCCTAATCAGGAAACATAAATTTAAGTAGGGTTGTCACATCTAACTTTGTAAGTGCAAGACAATTTAAATTAGATTTATATTTTAGGAATGAAGAAAGGCAGTAATAGATAATTTTCATCTTTGCATGCGGCATAAGGTTAAAGGTCATTTTTGCTCCAAGAAGAACAGTCTACTACAAAGGCTATCCAGCAAACATTAGTGGGAAAAGTTGGACTCGCCGAACAGGACAACATCAATGACGACCAACTGTATATGTCATAAGGCTAAACGCCATTTTTCCTGTCCAGCAAGACAAAATCTCTATACATGCATAGACTAGTCGACAACGGTACTGAAAACAGTTGTCCTGTATACGTCATAACATTAAAGGTAATTTTTCTTGTAGGAGAAGACAAACGTTCTATGAGTGTATATCAGAGAACATGAGACATTAAAGGAGCTACAGTAAATGTATACGTCATAACGTCAAGGTCATTCTTCACGTCAAGCAAGACAAGATTCCAATCAACGTATACCAGATGGTAAGAGCATTTCAGCTCCAACATTAACTGTATACGTCATAATGTTAAAGGACATCTGTTTATGTTCAACAAGACTATTTCACTGTCCATGTATCAAACTAATCGCTAAACAGTACTGAGAGCAGTTGCATCATATACGCCATATGGTTCATTGTATCGGTTTTGTTCTGGCAAGCAAGCATTTATTAGCGCGTGTATCACACACAACCATGTGAATATATTTTTAAATTTCAGAACACGGAGATAAAGGACTAATTAGAAGAATTCGCAAGTTCTCTCATTAAGTTCATAGAAAATATAAAACTAAGGATAGCAGCAGAGGATCAACATATGTTTTATCAACATATTCTAGAGCTACAAAAATGCATGGAGATAGGTGTAAGAAGTAAAATGCAAGGAATAACCTGCCCACAGTCGAATTGGCCTAATTTGAATGAAAAACGTTTGTATGGGAAGAGACCCACATATGGAAATAGATACGAATCAAGAACAGACAGTGGATAATTATATTGGAAAATTAAATTTAATTGACAAGCAACAAAACGGGCTTCAATCTAAAATAATTCGTTCGTCATTTGTCTTTTCGGGGTCGGGTGGAGGTTGTTGGGGGTTTGGATTTTAATGGAACTGGGGATGATCAAATTAGCAAACTAAAAGCCGTTAGTGATAAAAACAGGCTTGTTGACGTTAAAAATTTTGCTGGCTGTGATAAGTCATACACATATTTGTATTGAAGTTCAGCCAACTTTTCAGCATTGCAATAAGATAGTTTACTCAACCTTGAATGTTGAATTTTTTCAGAAAAAATTAAATTAAATAAAAAAAACAATTAAGAGTGAGAACGATTTATAGATGAAAATATTAGACTTTTCACGCTAGTATGGAGCAAACAAAGGAATAAATGGATTCTTATAGTAATCAAGGTTGACTTTGTTAAATATTTAATTTATGTTTATGATATTTTTTAATGAATATTGTATAGTTGTTCGAGATTTACATTTTATTCTGTCTCAGCTATCACATAAGCATTTACTTTTTCTTCTTGTTATCTTTTCCACATGGAAACAGATACAAAATTACAGACATCCCTTTTCCATATGCCCATCCAAGATAAATGCAAAAAAATGGAATATATGTTGAAATATTTTAGGTTAAATCGATCAAGAAATGAAAACATCCATAATTGATGATCCAATACCAAAACAAATAACTACAAAATAACAAATTCAAAACGTCTTTCAACTAGAAAAGAATTCAGAAGTATAACTAGGCAGAACTTCCATAGAATCATAAGAAAAAGACTCAGAAATTCAATCACAGAAATTTTAATCAGTGGTAATTTTTCGGCGGTAACAATCTAATACTTAAAGATCAAACTTCTGCAACGACCGACGACAGGCATAATTCAAGAAATAAATAAAATTGGAAATAGACTTTTGTATCACAGAATAAGGCCTCTTAATATAAGGAAATGGATTGTATCATTGAACCATTTTCTCCGTTGCGCTTCGCATCCACATTTCTCAATATTCAGCAGCTGCACTAGCCATCTTAGTCTGTTTGATCTAGAATAAGTGCATATATTGGGGCTTTTAGGAAAATTTGAAATGCATTAATAAATAACGGAAGAAGTATTTATTGTAATTGTAATTAATATGTTAATTAAATATTTTACAAATGTGAGTGAAAGAACAATATCTATTCTTCTGTTCTTATAAACGACGACTAAAGTGTATAATTCTAACAAATTTCTAACAAATTAAGTCAAATAAGGAAGATAATTGCATGAAGATAACATTACTTCTTAATATGTCAAATCTTTGCCATCAAAACATGACACGAGGATTAGAGACTAAACGCATCCCTTTGCTTCCATGGTCAAATTAATTTGATCGCCCATGTTCAGCATATTTACTGCCGATAAAATGAACAGTTCACAGGTGTCAACATTTCTTGAGATATGTTTAATAAATATAGCGAAGTTAGATTCAGTGTTTGTTACGACGCAAGTGGTTTTAATTTAAGTCAATGTATTCTTTATCTCGTGAACATCAGCAAGACAAAGTTCATGAAAATGAATCAGAGAGCAAATATTAACGCCGAGACCTTCCAAAACAAGTCTCAGCGGAGGATCCTTTAAATCGACTGGCCAAGGAAAATCGCAAACAGTGAGCTGCACATAGGACAAGTGCAAAACCAGTTGTCCAAACAGTGAAAAGGAGGAGATGTACATGGCTTGGGCGTGTGTGTCGAATGCCATCAGACGCACTAGATAGAATAGCCTTACGCTGGACACTAGACGGAAAGCGTAAAAGGGGTCGGCCCATGGAGACACGACGAAGGACAATTGAGAAGGAGAAGAAGGCATGTGGCCTGAAATGGGAAACCATCATTAGACAGGTCGCAGACTGGCAGCAGTGGCACTCTCTCGTGGAAGCCTTTTGTGCCACCTGAGGCACGAAGAGGATTGATTGAGTGAATCAATGCATTATTTTATCTCCTTGTTGTCTATATTACGGGATTGGGGGTGGAGGGGCACTCACTATATAAGTGGTAGTAGTATGGATGTTCTGACAGACGGTGGTAGGAGTTCAAGATCTGTCTGAAGGGAGGTTAGTAAGAACATTCTGGATAGCAAGTTTCTGTTTTTATGTCTGTCACGGGATACAAATTACAACTATATCGTATTTTTACAAAGTAAATGGAAGCCAGAAATGACAAAAATGTGGAGAAAGGAGATAAGACACTTATGGTGACAATATTAATTCCACTAATAATTGTCCGCGGTGTTCTTCTCGGCTTTGTTCAAACGTCACTGACAAGGCGTATTCAAAATCAAATCATCTGTCTGTAGGGGTGTGACGGACGGACTGACGGACAGAACAATATGCGCTTCTTTTAACAGAGCCATGCAATGTCCGGGAATGGTTTAAATTGCGGTCATGCTTTAGGTAGTGTTTTATCAGGGCTATCAGTTGTATAGCTTAATATAATTTTAATATTGACTCACTGCATAGCATTAGCATTCTCAGAACGATGATAGGTGATATTCCTCGCGGACTTTGAAACATTTATATTCGGCAGATTAATAAGCACATGATCAGCCGCATGTATCTTGATGTTATAAGTTGAGATTTTATATTGACTTCTTAATTCAAAATCAGGGATTCATACTTGTAAGGTTATAATCAGCTTGCTTAGAACCGTGCCACTGGAAGCTTACAAGTGTGATCATACAAACCAGTTCATTGACGGACAGTTTTGGCGTAAATATTTCCTCTCTTTTCATATTATGGTGCGGAATTTTTACACCATTTCGGATTCAAAAAGTTCTTGAAAGACATTCTCTTTATCCTATACTGTGATTCCACTATGGCTGGAGATCCTAATGATTAATGCGCTTTGGAACTAATGCTTTGATGTGAAAAACTACCTCCTTCTTGGCTAGAAAAACCGTCACGGAACAGATTCAGTGAAGTCTTTTTAAGGGTAATCTATTAAACTAGTAACCAGGCGAAGCAAGCGTTTCTTGGAAACTTAATGTCCTTGAAATAACGACCGACAATCAGACAGCTGCTTAAACTGATGAAAAGATGGCCAACCTTTTGCTCCCATTTAACATATTCATGGGAATGATCGTGTCTTTAGGCATTCCGGGGAATTTGTTTGTGTTTTATATTATGGATATCGCTACTCTAAGTGCAACTTCAGCTAGTTTGTCCTTTGTTGCGGGACAATTAATCTTACCAGCTGCCTACTGGTTATAAAAGCAGAAATATACACACAAATCCGTTGGTTTTTGTACGAAAATTCTATTGTCTGCAGTATCAAGTCATACTTTAACACGGTTGCGGTGTACGCGTCCGTTTGGACGTTCTTCCTGATAGCCGTTCACAGGTACAGAAAATTGTGTACACCATTGAGATGGCAAATATCAGTTCGTATTGCAAAGAGGTGTGCATTTGGAGTTATAGTGCTTCCACTGCTGTTTGCAAGCCCCATTACTTTCTTGTGGGGCAGACATACCGAACTTGCCAAACTCAACAACAATACCAATATGATAACAAGCCTGTCTACATGCGAGAAAGCTGACAAGTAGAAGGACACAAAATGTCCATCTGTGTTCAATCGTAACGTTACATGTTGCCGAACGCCATTTAACCGCTGTGACATTCATATTGTATGTCCTAATCGCTGCAAAACTTTTATCTCTAAGACGAAAATTACCCTCTGCCAGTGTCCTTAACAGTGATGAAGCCGGCTCTAAGAGGGTGAAAAAGACTCTGATGATGTTCATTCTTACCGTAATCTTTGTAGTAACCATTACCATATACTACGTCTACATTTCGAAATTATCCGGTTCCAATCAAGTGTTCGAAAGAATGACCAATAGCAATTTGGCTCTATTTCTCATCTTTCTCCGTGTCTACTATATCAACTGCGTCATCAACCCTGTCTTGTATGGAATCTTGGACTTAAGATTTCGGGAAATGCTCAAATAAATGTGGTATTTCCTCTGTGAACTCGATCAGAAGAAATAAATAAATGATATTCCTACTAGTTACATGACTGTCTTGTTCCTTGAGAGGGACTTTTCATTGCAGAACTCATTTATTCGACACTGGAAGGTGGCCTTGTTAGCAAAGCCAATAAGTGCTAGATTTTAAACTATCATTCAGAATATTAGTTCTAAACATGAGATCCTTTGAACAAAGTTGAGGTTGAGACATGGTATAAAGAGTATTATACGTACTAACTTTGAACTTTACTGGATCTTAAGTGGGTACTCTGCTGAAATACTGTCATCCTGTCGTATTCAGATCTAAAGGCATCAAGCTCACCTTGGTTCCTTCCGTCGTAACTATCCTAATTGAGTCTGTATATAGTGAGAAATTTAGCATTGGTTAACATCCATTGATGCAAGCATGACCAAATTGTGTTATCAGAGGAGTCCCAATGGGTAAGGGGATTATATTTATACAAGTCTGACGACCTATATTATATACATGCAAAATACATACAATGGGTTTAATTAAAGGTTATGGACTATCTTTATGGCTTGGAATGGTATTGCCTGGGGAAGTGAAATAGGGGTTGCTCTTAGTTGTGCCTGGAAAACTCTATATGAATAGAAGGGCCGTGTGTAAAATCAACTGGCGCAATTCATTCAGAGAAGGCAACTCTATAAAAATGAGATGGTCAGTAATAAGTCGCCCCTGGCGTATATGGGTTCAAACGCTGTCACAGAGTAGGGAAATAAGATGATATCAGTTTGTTATTTTGTTGCAGACTCTGAAATGCGCGAAAATTATCTTTATCAATGATTGCAACTAATGTTCCTCCAGAGTGAAGTATGTGGTTGTCCATAGATCTTGGGGTCTTTTCCAGAGGTTGACAAAAAAGGAGTATAAAATTGTTTTATGAAATTAAATACAAATTAAATTAAATTAGATTAAATTAGGTCAAAAGTTTATAAAAAGTCAAATGAAATTATTGAAGGTTCATGCTAATTTCAATGTTATTCTGGGGGTTTTTCTGATTATATGTTTTCTATGCCAAGTATCGTCCCACACCCTATTTTGACGCAGTGTCATAAACTCCCCGTTTTCGAGAGAACGCATCTTTCAATCACGTCACAACCACAACATTAATGTAGATTGATCAACATCGAGTCACACAGACAGAAAAATTTGTAGAAAATCCTATCCTTATCGGTTGTGAAATGAAACAAAGACACAAACCATGAAAAAAACACCATTTCACTAATTCTCTTTTTTTCAACCAGCAAATCCTCATAAAAATCCTTACTAACTATTCTGACGGGGCTAATCAACTTCCCGCCATAATAGGCATCCAGTCTGCTACTCAACATGTGTTAGCAACGAGACTCACAGCTGATAACTACATTAGTTACACTGTTTATAACGGTGTAAAATGTTATACAGTTTCTTGTGGATGTGTCATAACTGATTTTCAGAGGTGGTTATTTGTTATTATAATTTGTGGAAATTTACAAAAAGCATATACTTTTACGATATATTTAATAATTAAATTAGTATCCTTTACATTTTTGCTTATTTAAATCAATTATTAGGATTTTTATCTGATAATTAAGCAATTTTACTTTAACAGTAAATTTTCAATAATCTTTTAAGACATTCTTGATCTTTAACTTGTTTTGACCAATTTATTTCTTTAAGATTTGTTTGATAATGGCACGAATGATAAATAATGAAAATAAAACCTTCTCCTGTAATTTTATGTCTTCTGTCTTTGATTATTTGCATTCTGGATAAATAAGTTGTGAAGGATGCAAAACAGTTTAGATGTTCCAAAAACAGTACATACAAAGATTGAGGTTCTGCATGTTCACAATGCTAATTAAGTATTGGGAAAAAGGTCACATGCTGAATCTAATTATTTTATAATTATAACTACACAATTTTATAATAATACCATCATGATTTTTCCAAATTTGATTATTTTTCCTTTCAAGAAAAAATCTGTACCAAAACCAGATTAATGATAAATGTAAGAAAAGTTTAGTAATGTCAAGTTAAATTTCTGTCTGTAATTTTTCCCATAAACTTGAGTTTTCTATGTCCTATTGATATTCCTCTGTAATATAGTTTTTTCCCCCCGCATATGTACAATGGTGTCACTACTAGAATATACTTCTGTGAAGTGCGTCATTAAGGGTGACGTAATACACAAACTTTCCGACGAGGGGTCGTCTGGTTGAAAGCATGCAAGGAAGAGTATTAGGGAATATATCATTGTCATTTTTCATGCATGCTTTGCTAAAATAACTAATGTTTCTATACTAATGAGAGGCATCACTATGAAAGGAGTATATTTCTGAAAAGGTGAAAGTAAGTTCTTGAGTGCGTCAAAATAGGGTAGTCCAGGATATAACTATCGTCTCTAAATCTTGGGTACGGAATAACACACACACACACACATAAATATATAAACACTTGAGTTTGATTACAGATTTAGACAAAAAATATATGCTCTTATTTGCACTTAACTTGGTCAGCGGGGGAGCTAAACGATCGTTTGGGGCGTATTTGAAAACGAAGCCAGAGGTACCCACGTAAGTAATAATAGATACAGGAGATCCAAACACAAGGGGATATTTTTGCCATTTTTGCAGAGCATTCAGATTTATTGTACCTTCAAGTACAGCCAATTATGCATTTCAAAAAGATGATCTTAAATAATGCTACTCTGCAACTAGGAACTCCAATATCTATAGCTACTATCTGACTTTTAGACTGGTTGCTGGGTTTGTGAACATTTGTACATTTAATTAAATAAAGAAAATGTAGACTTTACATTCTAAAAACTGATAAGTGCAAAATCTTATCATTGTCTTACAAATATAATACACAGAAGACAACTATTTTACGTACAAACCATTTCACGTTTTTGAAAAATACACTTTCAGATTTGAAAATGATGACTCTGTTAATAGATACAGGGCACCGTGTGATCTAAAATATTTGGCAGAATCAATTAACTTGGGAAGTATGGATGGCAAGAACTGGATGTGGAATATTCTATTGGCATTTATCAGACTAAAGTGTACCAGAGTTAGTAAAATCAGTATATATTTTTCATTTTTACTTTCAGATACAAAAACTTTTGTCTGAATGATCAGTACCATTACTTGATTATCAAGCTTTCAATCCAACCAACAACAAGATAGATTTAAAACAATCTAACATAATATACAAGTATTTTAACATTCCTCCTGGTCATTATTGGAGATATATACAAGACAAAAATCAACTAGCGATGAATGATAATTTCTTTTGGAAAAGTTAAATGGGTGTAACAGATGAAGAAAATAATCATGTCACAGATAATCAAAATGAAGATTGGGGATATTGATTTGATACTTTAAACAAAGTTACAAATATTCCAAGGTAAATATTAGTGCAAACGAAACTACTGGATGGACTTATTTGCTTTTTCCAAGATAGTAACGGATTGATAAAAAAAATGTATTACAAGGTTAAATCAAAGTATGAGATCATATACAAGGTGTATTGTAGGTGCTTAAATTGAACATAGGACACAGTATATTTCCACTGTTCAAGACTGTAAAAAAATGTTGTTTGAGAACTTAATTTTAGGTGCACAATGCTGTGACTTATATCAAAACGTGAGCATATGCTTTCAGCAACATATTTCAGATTCAAAAAGTTAGACTACATTCTGAAGTTGCTCAAGAAACGTTCATATTACCTGACAACATGGTGATGAAATTAAGTAACACAGCAGGCTACAATAATAATTTTAAAAAGGCAGGAACAAGTGTTAAACTAGAACTAAATGTTAGCCTACATACCGTCGTGGCAAAGAATTAAATTCCAGTACGTGATAATCAGTTTATGATAACTTTTCAAAAGATAGACAACAAAATAAAAGAAGAGAAAGTGACTAATACAATTATGTAGACAAAAAAGGTGAAAATCTTGTACCCGTAAAAGCAGATCAACAAAGTGAATTAAACGAAAATAACGATCATTAAATAAACAAAGAATCAGCGTTTTTGCTGTGATGATAGCTTGAGCTCGTTTAACTTACATTTTCAAGTATTTATGATCCTTCTTGATGCAGTGTTAACACCTTTGATAGTAACTGTAAATAATATCCCATACAAACTAATGCTAAAACAAGTAAAATGACACAGTTAGGTATAAAAGGTACAACCTGAGCTACTGTCTTAAGTAACCAACTTATTATACTACCATTGCTACAACTATTGCACCTTTTTCTTTGAGGAATAATTCCAGTCTTTCGCCTAATGGTAACTTTTCTACAACTTGTAAATTTATGTTGTTGATATCTTCTCTCAGGTTATTCTCTAAATCTGCTGAATGTCCAACTCCACGTGTTCTATTTTTGCTTTTAAGACTTTCTAACTGTTCTTGCAATTTAACTTTATTGCTTAAATCGGTTTCTTAGCTGTTTCTTTGCTGGTATCTTTTTTATCTTACTTTCTGCCGAACGTTTATCTATTAAAGCATCTATGTCTTTAACTTGTTGGTTAAATGGTTCACGTCTATTAATTAATTTCATTTCTAGTTTCTCATAGATGTGTAATCTTTGTCTTCGAGTAGGTTTTACTGGATATTCAGGTTGTGTTACTTGAAAAACTATATTATCATCTTCATGTATAGGTTCACAAAAGGTTTACCCTTTCCGGCTTACATTTAAGCCTATGGCTTTTCCCTTGATTCAATTATTTAAGAATTCTATTTTTCCATTTGTTATGGTACTCCTTCATTTAGTGTTTGCAATAACTAAACGTTCCTTTAAACTCAGTAACAAAGCATTTTCAATTTTACATTGTATACACTTCTTTGATTTCCTTTATCCATACTACTTTATTTTCTATGAACTTTGTACTACTCCAATTATACTATTGTTATCTTGCAACATAAATTCAAGTCAGTACTAAGTCAACACAAGAGCTACTAAAAATATGGTGTTGGTTACATTCCATTTATTTACAAATACTCTTAAAATGATACTTGTATTTGTCATTTTGTTGCAAATTAATTGGAAGATAACCAAGAGATAATCAAAGCGGAAACAAAGGCTGCTTGACATATAACTTCACAAAAAAGAGAGATCAACTTGGAGATAAACTTGTAAAACAACTTGAACAACGTTGACCAGAATTTCAAAAAGTCAAAGACAGGAGAGAGAGAAATCAACGTTGTCTGAAAGTCATGTTATTGTTTGGGTAGTGGGATAATTCTTTTATATGCAGCCTTAATGTACTACAAATATGCCTCTGTTCCAAACTCTGTTAAAGAGCAACCAATTAAATTAGTTACAGTTCTAGAAGAACAACCAGATCCCATTCCAAAAATTCTCTGAAATTTCCTCGTAATTATACACTATAATAAATGATTGAGAGAAACAACATACTTTAACACTGTTTATCATGCATCTATAAATTCAAGTTTTACAGTCGGTCACGGCTTGATTATGACAAAGCTCATAAAGTTTAAAGTAGGCTCAACATCCTAAGTAAATAAATAAGACTGATCATTCAAGTGTCATTCAAGCAACTTACCATTGACTACCTGTTAGGACACATACTTCTATCTTACAGAAGTAGTTCAAGGTAAATAAATGAGTGCTAGTTCACCAAAGCATAATTAACTCTCAATGTTAAGATTAACAAACTATACAAACCTGTTAAATTTAACGAGTCAACTCATAGACCAACAGAGAAACAAAGAGTAAGACCTAATCCTAAGCCTAAGTCTAGTATATCTGTTTCATGCATATCTATGGGCAAGAATATAATAATGCTTCCAGATGTACCACCTTTATATCCAATAATTCAAACTGATATGACTAATAGTTTTAGATCTAACAAATAATGAAATTAAGAATGATTTAATCAAAGTGATAGAACACTAAAGAAGAGGTACAAGGAAATAACATAGGAGCATACGCGTTGTTAAATTGGATAGAGATTAGTATGACTACTGCTTTAGATGGCAAGGACATCGCACCTGCTAGTTTACGAGTTAAAGGAATAGCTACAGAATTGATAATTTATGTAGCATTTAGTGATTTTTGTTTCACAGTGTCAGGCGTTGTAGCTAAAGCTAAGATATTAAAAAACATGATAGATACTGCTGTTATTAGTAAGCTAAACATCAAAGATGATCTGGTAGGTAAAGCAATACCTGATAATAGCATTAATCATGATGAATTTAATTTAATAATTACAGAGTATAACAGATAAAAGAAAATGAATAATGCAATAATAAATAAAGTGAAATCCCATAGAATTATAATATCCAAGAACAGATTTTGTTGTCGGATATTACAATATTTCAAATGAACTAAACAATTGAAATCAATATCTTTTGCAACTTTAGCGATGTCATTAAACTAAAATGCATAAATACATGTTGGTCTCTATAACCTAGAAATGTATATGAAGGGAGTTAATCAAGGAATGATAGCAAATATCGACAATGTAGAAAGTATTAATGTCGTGTGGCAAAACATAACTCTCAACTATTGGTTACTCCTAACAATAAATAGAGAGTTTATGTAAACAATAGCAATACTAAATTGTCAGTCTTTAATAGCCAGAGCTCAATATTAACATCTACCGAAGTGGATGCAGTCTGGATGTTCCTGAAACATTCAAATTTGCATGTATTTCTTCGTCCACTAAATTACACCAAAAAGTGTTATAATGGGTACTATTTCATTTTCCTTGAGTCTCTGCCTGTCAAAAATGTTTTCCATGGAGGATGTATTTCTTACTCTGTTAATGATCATTACAACCATTTACAAATAGATACCATAAATAGATTAAACATAAGCATTAAAGATGGAAAAGTAATAGACTTTCATGGTATGACTTACGTTTGTTCTTCACGTCTTGTGAATTGCGTTACACTATGACTGAGATATCTTTAACATACCCTCAAGAATTTAGTTGTAAATCTCGAGAGAAAACAGATAAGAAAGATATATTGGGAGGCCTTGTGCAACGGCAATCATTAAACAATGATTTCAACTTGAAAGAAACAACAAATTTAGTGATCCAGTAAAATAACATGATACAGCTTCTAAATAATTTGTAAATACACGCATTAGTAATCCAATACGTAACACTTTAGGGGATACTAATTTGTAATTACACACATTAGTAATCCAATATGTAAGACTTTAGGGGATAATAATTTGTAAATACAAGCATTAGTAATCCAATATGTAAGACTTTAGAAGATATTAATTTGTAAATACACTCATTAGTAATCCATACTAATTTGCAAATACACGCATTAGTAATCCAATATGTAAGACTTTAGGGGATTCTAATTTGAAAGATATTAAAACATGTCGAGAAGAAGTTGATAGTAAATTAACAGTTGTGGAACAGAGTATCACAAAAAGGACTATTACAATTGATGAGTTAGAAAATAGATTGATGATAACAAGCAGATGATTTTAGATGCACAGGATTTGTTTAAGCAGACATTAAATACAGTCTGTCTAATGGTACAAAAGCATTTACAACTGTAAGAGAAAAACGAGGAGAAACACCTAACATTCAACAATAAATGTAAATATATTGAACGGATAATATATTTAGAAATTAATGCATTAGAAAGTGATGTGGAAACAATATAGAAATCTTTGGAAGACTATGGACTTGTACAGTCTGAACGTGAGCACTTAAAGAAAGATTTAAATACTGAAATCAAAAAAAAAAGATCACGAGAATACAAACTTAATTAGTGACTTTAAAAGGGCTGTAATAAAACTGGAACATAAAATAACAGCTAACAGTAAACACTTTGTCACAGTTACAAACAAGATATGATTTAAAAGAAATAACCAAAACGTTAGATGACAATGAGAATAAAATAAACGTAAATGAAAGTATGATCAGATCTATGAGAACGACTGGTGACTTACATATTACTGATTATAGCGATAAAATCAAAATTATACATGATCAAATTTTAATAACTATAAAAAAACGAACAAACTTTCTGCCTAAAAAGAAAAATCAAAAGCAGACACCAAAGAATGTGCTGATCTAGGACTAGTTAATAATATATCCGTAGTACAAGGAAGTATTGACCAATTAGATCAAAAGTGTGCTATGATTAAGAAAAGACTTAAATTATATGGAGCAAATGTTTACAGCAATAACAGGTGGATTTAAAGCAGATCACAATTTTAAAAAGCAGTATATTGATAACTTATAAACGTAAATAGAGGAAAACATAGAGACATTTAAAACAACTGAACACGGAATGAGTATAACGAGTATTCAATGAATACTATAATGGATTAATTAAAACCGGATAAACAAGGAGTTGGATGAAAATAAAAAAACAAAAACAATTATAACCCCATTCAATACGTATTTAAATTAGAAAAGAATTCAGACGTATAACTAGGCAGAACCTAAGCAGAATCATACCGAAAAGACTTAGAGATTCATTTAAAGAAACTGTAATCAGTGCTGATTTTTCGGCGGTAACAATCTAGATTTGTATTGTTCTTTAATATAATTTTTCGGCCATTTGCTTCTGAAGAAATTCAGAATTAAAGATCACATTTCTGAAACAACCGACGACAGGCATAATTTAAGAAATAAATAAAATTGAATATAGACATTTGTATAACAGAATAAGACCTCTCAGTATAGGGAACCCACGTGAAATGGATAGTATCATTGAACATTTCATAGAATAGAATATTTAACAATGCACATATATATGTATCAACTGCTCAGAGGCAGGCCACATATAGGCTTACCTGAAGAACTTTAGGACAACAATGATTGTATAAATACAGAAACTACAGATGATAAATGATTATTTTATGCAGCTAAATCGATTTTGTATACTCCTGCAAAAAATGCACAGAGACCATCATAATGAAATTTGGACAGACAAAGTTACTGGTTTAAACGATATCAGATAAAAAGAGAGGATAATATAGAAAATTTTAATTGAATTTGATATATCTTTAAAGGTTTATAAAGTTGTTGAATCATGTTACATAAAATCGTTTAGAATTACTGAAATGGAAGTAGAAAGACACGTTGACATATTAATCATATTTCAGTATGGTGACCTTAATAACTGGACAGATGGAAGGTATCACTGTTTTGGAATAGAAAGAAACATGATTCTTGTCATCACAGGTAAACAGATTGGCACAAACATATATGTAAAAAAATGCTTGTTTTTCTATATTCGAGAAAAATTATCAGAACATAAAGACTATGTAACAATGTAGATAACTCTGTAAATATAACGCCTGAAAAATGTACTGTTGTAAATTTCAAAAACTGTCAACAGCCATTAAAAGTTTTAATTTTAAAACAATATTCTGAATGAAAGTTTCAAATCTAGCACAAACATATATCGAGACAATTGAAATAATCCAAGAAGTAAAATGCAATGAATAAGGTGACCACAGTCGAACTGGCTAAATTTGAATGAAAAACATTTCTGTAGGAAGAGACCAACATATGGAAATAGATACGAATCTAGTACAGACAGCGGCTAGGTATACTGGAAAATTAAATTTAATTGACAAGCAGCAAAACGTGCTTAAACCTAAAACAATTCGTTCGTCCTTTGTCTTTTCGGGGTAGGGTGGAGGTTGTTGGCTGTTGAGTTTTTAATAGCACTGGGGATGATCAAATTAGCAAACTGAAAGCCATTAGTGGTAAAAACAGGCTTGTTGGCGTTAAAAATATAGTTGGCTTTGATAAGTCATACACATATTTGTATTGAAGTTCAGCCAACTTTTTCAGTATTGCAATAAGATAGTGTACTCCACTTTTAATGTTGAATTATTTTCAGAAAAAAAACTAAATTAATTAAAGAAACAATTAAGAGTGAGAATCATTTGTGGATAACAATATTATACTTTTCACGCTAGTATGGAGCAAACAAAGGAAAAAATGGATTGCTATAGTAATCGAGGTTGATCTTGTCAAATAATTAATGTTTATTTTTAATGAATATTGTATAGTTTTTCGAGATTGACATTTTATTTTGTCTCAGCAACAACATAAGCATTTATTTCTTCTTCCTGCTATCTTTTCCACCTATAAACAGATACAAAAACTACTGACATCCCTTTTCTCTCTGCCGATGCAACATAACTGCATAAAAGTGAAATATATATATTGAAATAAAATGAAAATATCAATAATTGATGAGCCAATACCAAAACAAATAAGACCAAAATTACAGCCCCATTCAAAACGTCTTTCAACTAGAAAAAGATGAGACGTATAACAAGACAGAAACCTTCACAGAATCATAACGAAAAGACTCAGAGATCTGATTTTAAAAAATGTAATCAGTGCTGGTTTTTCGGCGGTAACAGTGTCGATTTGTATATATTTTTAATATAATTTTAACTAGTGAACTGAACTATCTACAACTTGTTTCGACCATTATTCCACTTTTCTTGATTTCGTATAACCTATTTTTGAGCTGGAATATGGCCACTGTATATACACAAACCGACGTAATTAGTGGGAGAACATTATCTGACCATTTTATACTCCTTGGCAAACTTTTCGTGAGACCAGTTATTGATACACCACTAATTCATTTTGGCATTGAAATTAATGTTAATATTTTACAAAATAAAAATAAATTCTTCACTAGCTTGGCACACAGACCACACATGAATCCATTCATCACAGTCAGAGAAATAATTTTCAGCCTCGAGTAACAGGTGCTTCGCAGCATGTTTTCGAGTCTCTTGATGCTATACAGGGCGGGGGGGGGGGGGGGGGCTCCCAGGTACACACCTAATAACATAGCCTTGTACCAAGACTGGTTCCCTGGCTGTGAAAAAATCAGTGGTCCGATACCTTTAGTCGAGGACTATTGTACGTCACGTGTTCGATACTTTTCAATGTTTAGTTGAGCCGCCATTTAGAATATTCTTTATGATGCTTTCTTTATAATAACGAAATGTCGGAGTTGTTTGGAAAACTACACAACTTTCAGGGGCTGACAATAGGTGGAAATAGCCTGATTACCATGACAGATACAGACCTCAAATTTGAAATATAACTAGAGAATTGAATTATATACAACTTGTTTTGACCATGATTCTACTTTTCTTGACTTCGTATAACCTTTTTTTAAACTGGAATTTGGCCAGTATATATACACAAACCGACGTAATTAGTGAGAACGTTATATGTCAGATAACCATTTTATACTCCTTGGCAAACTTTTCGTGGGCCCATTTAGTCGAGGACTATTGTGGGTCACGTGTTCGGAGAAAGATATATGTCAGATGACTAGTTTTTACTATTCTGGAAACATTTTGTGGATGAACGTAGCCACGGACTATAGTGGATCACTTGTTTAGTACATTTGAATGTTTGGTGGTGCCACTATTTTGAATTGTGCATGATATTTTCTTAGTTATAAAGCAATTTCATAGTTGGTTGGAAAACTACAAAGCTATGAGGTTGTGAATGTAAACTGTAACATCTTCAATACCTTTACAGATACAGACCTCAAATTTGAAATATGAATAGAGAATTGAATTATCTACAACTTTTGTAAACTATTATTCACTTTTCTTCACTTCTTATACCCTCTTTTCGAGCTGTAATTTGGCCAATGTATTTACACAAACGGACGGAATTAGTAGGAAAAGTTATATTTTAGATGGCCAGTTTTTACTATTTTGAAAAATTTTTGTGGATGAACGTAGTTACGAACTATAATGGATCATTTGTTCTGTACATTGAATATCTTATGGTGCCGCCATATGAACTTTTTATGATAATTTCTTAGTGACAGAGAAATTTCGTAGTTTGTTAGAAAACTACAACGCTATGAGGGCGTGAATGTAAACTGTAACATCTTCAATACAGTTACAGATACAGACCTCAAATTTGAAGCATGAATAGAGAATTCCATTATCTACAACTTTTGTACACCATTATTCCACTTTTATGACTTCTTATATCCTCTTTTTGAGCTGGTATTTGGCCAATGTATGTACACAAACGGACGTAATTAGTAGGAAAAGTTATATTTCAGATGGCCAGTTTTTACTATTTTGAAAACTTTTTGTTTTTAACAATACAAAGTTATGAGGGGGTGAATTCAAAAAAGAACATCTTAAATACCCTTATAGATACAGACCTCAAGTTTGACATCGCAGTAAAAGATCGAATTATCGAGAACTCTTCATGACATTTTGTACCCGATGTTTGAGTTAGAATTTGGCCAATCTATTGAAACAGAGCCTCGCATTTACTAAGAGAAAGTTATACGTCAGCTGAGCACTTTGCACCCTTTCTGTGGGTAAGCTTAGTTGCTGGCTATTGTGGGCCACTGGGTTATTTGTAGTAGAATATTTTGGTGTGCCGTCATTTTCAACCTTTTATGATAACGTTTTTGATATTAAAGAAAAATGGGGATTCTTTGCAAAACTACAAAGCATTCACATTAGAACAGCTTTAATACCCTTACAGTTACGTACCTCAAATTTGAAATCGGAATAGAAAATGGAATTAACTACATCTCTTCTGGACACCTCTGCCACTTTTGATGACTTTGTGTGCCCGACTTTTTAATTCGAATTAGGCCAATCTATTCAGAGAAAGGATCGCATTTACTAAGAGAAAGTTATACGTCAGCTGAGTATTTTGCACACTTTCAGTGAGTAAAATTAGTCACTGGATATTGTATTATACTGGATTAGTACACTAGCATGCTTAGGTATGCCGCCATGTTTAACTTCTTATGATAACGTTTCTTAATCTTAAAGGAAAATGGAAATTCTATGGGAAACTACAAAGTTGTGAGTGGATGTATTCACAGTAGGACAGCTTGAATACCCTTACAGATACAGACCTAAAATTCGAAATTGGAATAGAACATGGAATCATCTACATCTCTTCTAACAACTCTACCATATTTGATGACTTCTTGTACCCGATGTTTAAGCTCGAATCTGGCCAATCTATTGAAACAGAGCCTCGCATTTACTAAGAGAAAGTTATACGTCAACTGAGTATTTTGCACACTTTCTCTGGGTAAACTTAGTCGCTGGCTATCATGGGACACTGAGTTAGTATGGTAGAATTCTTTGGTGTGCCGCCATTTTTAAATTTTTATGTTAAGGTTTCTTAATACTAAAGAAAAGTGGGAATTGTTCGGAAAACTACAAAACTGTGGAGGGAAGAATTCACATTAGAATAGCTTGAATACCCTTACAGTTACACACCTCAAATTTGAAATTGGTATAAAAAATGGAATTAACTACATTTCTTCTCGTCAACTCTGTCACTTTTGATGACTTCTTATGCCCGATTTTTTAGCTCGAATTTGACTAATCTATTCAAACAAAGGCTCGCAGTTACCAAGAGAAAGTTATACGTCAGCTAAATATAGTGCACACTTTCGGTGGGTAAGCTCATTCCATGGCTATTGTGGGCCACTGGATTAGTGTAGTAGAATACTGTGGTGTGCCGCCATTTTAAAATTATTATAATAACGTTTCTTGATATTAAAGAAAAATGGAAATTGTTTGTAAAACTACAAAGCTGTGAGGAGATGCATTCACATTAGAACAGCTTGAATACCCTTACAGTTGCGGACCTCAAATTTTAAATCGAAATAGAACATGGAATTAACTACATCTCTTCTGGACATCTATGCCCCTTTTGCTGACCTTATATGCCCGATTTCTTAGCTCGAATTCGGCCAATCTATTGAAAGAAAGGCTCGGCTTTACTAAGAGAAAGTTATACGTCAGCTGAGTATTTTGCACACTTTCGATGGGTACGCTTAGTCGCTGGACATTTAATGTCACTGGACTAGTACACTAGAATGCTTAGGTGTGCCGCCATTTTTAACATTTTATGATAACGTTTCTTGATATTAAAGAAAAATGGGAATTGTTTGGGAAACTACAAAGATGTGAGTGGATGTATTCCCATTAGCAGGGTTTAAATACCCTTACAGATACAGACCTCAAATTCGAGATCGGAATAGAACATGGAATAATCTCCATCTCTTCTGGACAACTTTCCCACTTTGATGACTTCTTGTGCCCGACTTGCAGCTCATTAAAACAAACGCTCGCATTTACTGTGCAAGAGTTAAATGTCACCTCAGTATTTGGCACAGTTTCGGTGGGTAAGCTTAGTCGCTGGCTATTATGGGTCACTGGGTTAGTACACTAGAATACTTATGTATGACGCCATCTTGAATTTTTTATGAGAAAGTTCCTGAATATTAAAGCAAAATCGGAATTCTTTCGAAAACTACAAAGCTGTGAGTGGGTGAATTCACATTAGAACAGACCTCAAATTCGAAATTGGAATGTAAAATATATTTGTCTATATCTCTTCTGAACAATTCGGATTTAGTAAGAGAAAGTTATAAGTCAGCTGAGTATTTTACACACTTTCGGTGGGTAACGTTTGTCGCTGGATATTGTATGTCACTGTGTTAGTACACTAGAGTATTTAGGTATCCCATCAGTTGTCACCTTTTATGATAACGTTTCTTAATATTAAAGAAAAATGGGAATTGTTTGGAAAACTACGACGCTGTGAGGGGATGTATTCACATTAGAACAGCTTGAATACCCTTACAGATACAGACCTCAAATTCGAAATCAGAATTGAAAATGGAATTATCTACATCTCTTCTGGACAACTCTGCTCCTTTTGATTACTTTTTGTACTCGATTGTTTCAGCTCGAATTTAGCCAATCTCTTGAAACAAAGGCTAAAATTACTAAGAGAGAGTTGTAGGTCCGCTTAGTATTTTGCACACTTTCGGTGGGTAAGCTTAGTCACTGAGTTAGAACACTAAAAGCCTTACGTGTGCCGCCATTTTTAAGTTTTTATGATAATGTTTTTAACATTAAGTACAAATGGTAATTGTATGGAAAACGACAAAGTTGTGATGAGGTGAATTCAAATTAGAACTGGCTGAATAACCTTACAGATACAGACCACAAATTCGAAATCGGAATACAAAATGGAATATCTACATCTCTTCTGGACAACCCAGCAACTTCTAACGACTTATTGTAAGCGATTTTGAGCTCGATTTTCGCCAATCTATTGAAACAAAGGCTCACATTTACTACCAGAGAGTTATACGTCGGCTGAGTATTTTACACACTTTCGGTAGGTAAGCTTAGTCTCTGATTATTGTGGGTCACTGGCTTAGTACACTAGAATGCTTAGGTGTGCCGCCATTGTGAATGATAATGTTTGTTATCATTAGAGACAAATGGTAATTGAAAGGAAAACTACAAAGTTGTGATGAGGTGAATTCAAATTAAAACATCTTGAATACCCTTACAGATACAGACCTCAGGTTTGAAATCGGATTAGAAAATGTGATTATCTACATGTCTTCTAGACAAATCTGCCACTTTTGATGACTTCTTGTGCCCGATTGTGAGCTTGAATTTCGCGATTCTATTGAAACAGTAGCTCGGCTTTACTAAGAGAAAGTTATACGTCAGCTGAGTATACACTTTCGGTGGCTAAGGTTAGTCGCTGGATATTGTATGTCACTGGGTTGGTACACTAGAATCCTGAGGTATGCCGCCATTTTTAACATTTTATGATAAAGTTTCTTAATATTAAAGAAAATTGGGAATTGTTTGGGAAACTACATAGATGTGAGGGGATGTATTCACATTATCAGAGCTTAAATACGCTTAGAGATACAGACCTCGAATTCGAGATTGGAATAGAAAATGGAATAATATACATCTCTTCTGGACAACTCTGCCACTTTTGATGACTGTTTGTGCCCGATTTTCGAGCTCGAATTTGGCCAATCAATTGAAACAAAAGCTCGCATTTTCTAGGAGAAAGTTATACGTCAGCTGAGTATTTTGCACACTGTCAGTGGGTACGTTTAGTTGTGGCTATTGTGGGTTACTAAGTTATTATAATAAAATGCTTAGGTGTGCGGCCATTGAGTAATTTCTTATGACATCGTTTCATAATATTAACGCAAAATGAGAATTGTTATTAAAACTACAAAGCTGTAAAGCGGTGGGTTCAAATTAGAACAGCTTGAATACTTTTAAAGATACAGACCTCGACTTTGAAATCGGAATAGAAAATGGAATTATCTACAACTCTTCGGGACAACTCTGCCATTTTTGATGACTTCTTGTACCGAATGTATGCGCTCGAATTTGACCAGCCTATTGAAACAGAGCCTTGCATTTGCTGAGAGAAAGCTATACGTCAGCTGAGTATTTTGCACACTTTCGATGGGTAAGCTTAGTCGCTTGCTATTGTGAGTCACTGGGTTAGTACACTAGAATGCTTAGGTGTGCCGCCTTCTTAAAATTTTATAATAACGTTTCTTAATCTTAAAGGAAAATAGGAATTATTTTTAACAATAAAGGCTCTGACGGGGTGAAATCAAATAAGGACATCTTGAATATCCTTACATATACAGACCTCAAATTCGAAATCGGAATAGAAAATCGAATTATCTACACCTCTTCTGGACAACTCTGCCGCTTTGGTGACTTCTTGTGCCCGATGTTTGAGCTGAGCTCAAATTTGGCCAATAGATTGTAACAAAAGCTCGTATCTATCAAAAGAAATGTATACGTCGGCTGAATATTTTGCACTTCAGTTGGAAAGCTCAGTTGCTGGCTATTGTGGGTCACTGGGTTAGTATAGTAGAATGCTTTGGTGTGCCGTCATATTCAACTTTTTATGATAACGTTTCTTAAAACTAAAGAAAAATGGGGATTCTTTACAAAACTACAAAGACGTGAGGGGATGCATTCACATTAGAACAACTTTAATACCCTTACAGTTACGTACCTCAAATTTTAAATCGGAATAGAAAATGGAATTAACTACATCTCTTCTGGACACCTCTGCCACTTTTGATGACTTTGTGTGCCCGACTTTTTAATTCGAATTAGGCCAATCTATTCAGAGAAAGAATCGCATTTACTAAGAGAAAGTTATACGTCAGCTGAGTATTTTGCACACTTTCAGTGAGTAAAATTAGTCACTGGATATTGTATTATACTGGATTAGTACACTAGCATGCTTAGGTATGCCGCCATATTTAACTTCTTATAACGTTTCTTAATCTTAAAGCAAAATGGAAATTCTGTGAGAAACTACAAAGTTGTGAGTGGATGTATTCACAGTAGGACAGCTTGAATACCCTTACAGATACAGACCTAAAATTCGAAATTGGAATAGAACATGGAATCAACTACATCTCTTCTAACAACTCTACCATATTTGATGACTTCTTGTACCCGATGTTTAAGCTCGAATCTGGCCAATCTATTGAAACAGAGCCTCGCATTTACTAAGAGAAAGTTATACGTCAGCTGAGTATTTTGCACACTTTCTCTGGGTAAACTTAGTCGCTGGCTATCATGGGACACTGGGTTAGTACGGTAGAATTCTTTGGTATGCCGCCATTTTAAATTTGTATGCTAAGGTTTCTTAATGCTGAAAAAATGGGAATTGTTTGAAAAACTACAAAATCTATTGAAACAGAAGCTCGGATTTAGTAAGAAAAAGTTATAAGTCAGCTGAGTATTTTACACACATTCGGTAACGTTAGTCGCTAGATATTGTATGTCACTGTGTTAGTACACTAGAGTATTAAGGTATCCCGTCAGTTGTCACCTTTTATGATAACGTTTCTTAATATTAAAGAAAAATGGGAATTGTTTGGAAAACTACGACGCTGTGAGGGGATGTATTCACATTAGAACAGCTTGAATACCCTTACAGATACAGACCTCAAATTCGAAATCAGAATTGAAAATGGAATTATCTACATCTCTTCTGGACAACTCTGCTCCTTTTGATTACTTTTTGTGCTCGATTGTTTCAGCTCGAATTTAGCCAATCTATTGAAACAAAGGCTCGCATTGCTAAGAAAGAGTTATACGTCAGCTGAGTATTTTGCACACTTTCGGCGAGTAAGCTTAGTCGGTGGCTATTGGGGTCACTGGGTTAATACACTAAAAGTCTTACGTGTGCTGCCATTTTTAAGTTTTTATGATAATGTTTGCTAACATTAAGTACAAATGGTAATTGTATGGAAAACTGCAAAGCTGTGAGGGGATGAATTGACATTAGAACAGACTGAGTAGCTTTACAGATACAGACCTCAAATTTTAAATCGGAATAGAAAATGGGGTTATCCACGTGTCTTCTAAACAACTCTGCCATTTCTGATGACTTCTTGCACCCGGTTTTCGAGCTCGACTTTGGCCAATCTATTGAAACAAAGACCCGCATTTACTCAGAGAAATTTATACGTCAGCTGAGTATTGTCCACACTTTCGGTGGGTTAGCGTAGTCGCTGGCTATTATGAGTCACTTGGTTTGTACACAAGAATGCTTAGGTGTGTCGCCAGTTTTACTTTTTATGATAATGATTCTTCACATTCACAAATGGTAATTCTTTTAAAAACTACAAAGTTATGTTGAGGTGAATTCAAATTAGAACATCTCTTCTGGACAACTCAGCAACGTTTCATGAGTTTTTGAGCCCATTTTTTTGCTCGAAGTTAGACAATCTTACAAAACAGCCTCGCATTTCCTAAGAGTAAGTTATACGTCAGCTGAGTATTTTGCAAACTTTCGGTGGGTAAGCTTAGTTGCTGGTTAATGTTGATCACTGCGATGGTACACTAGAATGCTTAGGTGTGCCCCCATTGTAAAGTTTGTATGATAATGTGATAATGTTTTTAACATTATGGACAAATGATAATTGTATGGAAAACAACAAAGTTATGATGAGGTGAATTCAAATTAAGAGAGCTTGAATATCCTTGCATATACAGACCTTGGATTTGACACCGGAATCGAAACTGGTCATATCTATATCTCTTCTAGACAACTCTGTAACTTTTGATCACTTCTTGTACCCGATTTTTTTTAGCACAATTTGGCCAATCTATTGAAAGAAAGGCTCGGATTTAGTTAGAGAAAGGTATACGTCAGTTGAATATTTTGCACGCTTTAGATGGGTGGGGTTAGTTGCTGGCTGTTGTGAGTCACTGAGTTAGTATACTTGAATGCTTAGGTATGCTGCTATTTTTAACGTTTCATGATAACGTTTCTTAATATCAAAGAAATATGAGAATTGTTTGGAAAATTACAAAGCTGTGAGGAAATCTTTTCACATTGGAACAGCTTGAATACCCTTACAGTACAGACCTCAAATTTGAAGTCAGAATAGAAAATGGAATTATCTACATCTCTTCTGAACAATTCTGCTCCTTTTGTTACCTTCTTGTACCCGATTTTGTAGCTCAAATTTGGACAATCTATTGAAACAGATGCTCGGATTTAGTACGAGAAAGTTATATATCACCTGAGTATTTTGTATGTTTTCGGTGGGTAAGCTTAGTCGCCGGTTATTTTGGGTCATTGGGTTAGTACACTAGAATGCTTAGGTGTGTCGACATTAGTAACTTTAATATTCCTGTCTCAGACCGGGTGATAGCCCTGCTGAATATTTTAGTTCCTCGGCAGCTGAGGAACGGCTTCGATGGCTCGTAACCTAACTTCCTGACAACTTGGGTTAGTCGTCTTTACATCGTAAGTTAGGTCATCACATGACAGGTCGTTAAGTTATATCAGTGTGCCTCATCAAAATATAAATATCAAGACAGAGTGGTTATTGATGTGCATCTTTTCAGATACACAGTCAAGACCTTGTTTTGGTTGGGCAGAGCCCGTTGCAGCTTCTTAAGTTTTTAACTTCCCCAAATCTTCAACACCCAATTCCACCTTACTTACTTATATGGACCCAGATATAACAATTCTTAGAGACCTTCAGACAAGCCTCACCATGAAGTCGTCCGTAAAGTTGTAAGACCGAGTGGCCGACTGTATTGTATACCTGTCTTTCTATAACTTACACTACATAAAATTCTCTTTGTTAAAAGATTATACCATAATACGCTGACAAGTTTACGGTTAATCAATCTTGCATATTTGACTGTTACTAAAAATAGAATGCAGTCAAGGAAAGCAACTCATGTACGCCATGTAAGGGGAGGTAACTCATGTCCGTAGTCAAAGAATGTAACTCGTGTGCACCAAATATTTCATAAGGCAAGGGAAATAACCCCCTTCCCAAATATTTTGCTGAAGCTCTTTGGCAAGCATCATTTTTGTGTAAAATCATTATGCAGAGGGTAAGAGGACGCAATAAGTTTTTGCCTACAATCAAAAAGTTAGTGTAGTATGATAAGATGAGTGAATAGGAACACTTTTTGATCGAGCAGGACCTTGAACGAGCAAAGCGAGTTCAGGAATTGAGAGATCACAAAAAGTTGTCCCATATCTCCATCTTATACAACTTTCATAAACTTTGCATTAAATATAGTTTACCTTGTTAAATGTTCTTCAAGTGTTACGTTAACATTTACAAATGCATGCTCGAGTAACTGTATCATTGCTCTCCATCAAACAGTCTTTTCATTAAACCTATGTCATACTGTAAATTATACTATCCTGAGAACACTCACACGCACTAAAGATTATATATATATATATATATATATATATATATATATATATATATATATATATATATATATATATATATATATATATATATTCCTAAAACCTTCATCACTAACACCCCTTGTGTTACCGTATACATCAATGGATTTCTATCCCGTACCCAGTGTGTTCAGTTCAAAGATGGAAAGTGTTTTAGAAAAGTTAATACATGTTAAAGAGTATACGTTTGCATGAGGCATTGGTGATACATATGTAGACAGTCATAACAATCTAGACAGTTATAGTATGTTATAGAAATGTAGCAGTAGTAGCAGCAGCAGTAGCGGTAGTAGTTGTACATATATCATCATAATCTTCATATCCAGTTTTTATACTGTATAATAAAGGTCTCTGGTGTCAGTGTTGGCAGAGACAGTCGTTCAGATGATGGATGTTTGGTCAAAAAGTAGAAATATGAAGAAGGGTCAAAGTGCATTGATCAAGGTAAATTCGACTGATATGGATTCTATTAACACTTGTGCCAGTAGGTGATTAACTTTTGTCACCCGTTTAGTCACCACTGCTCATTGATTGACAAGTTGATTACGTTGGCTTGCAAGAAAATGCTTTGATCGGACATGTTATCAGTCTTTCATCTTGATCGATTAACTTGTGGTTTCTGTATGACAAATTTCATGTTGTCATAGTGGCACTCGCTTACCGACAATCGCGATTAAGTATTAAAGTCCTCTCTCTCTCTCTCTCTCTCTCTCTCTCCTAATTACATTTTGTTTTACTTTAAAAAGATAATTTACTTATTTATAATACCATTAATATTATAATTGTGTGAGATTATATTCAATCGTATTTGTTTCTGACTTATACAAAGCAGTTCTGTGTTGGAGTCGTGATTGGGAATTTATTTTCTTGTATTTATAGATACATGTTCGTTGTAATAAGTATAAAATAATTGTCAGACACGGTAGTAGTCCATATGAATGAATAATCCAGATAATCGACATAAATGTATTAGTTTAGGATACCCTGTTACAAATCATTTAATTCACATATTGCAGAAATTACATAGAAAGTAACAATGAAAAGGTAAGGAAGACAACGAATGTAACGCAAACCTCATTTGAAAACCTAACCTAATGGACAAAAACTGCATTTATTTCGATTCTCCCCTTATTTATAATAAGTACTAACAAGCAGTTGGATAGCTTTTTGGGGTTTAACGACACATCAGCACATGAAAGCTTTATTTCGTCATAGGACAATGAGAGTAAAGTGCCTTGTCTAGATACATAACACGACAGACGCACCGAGTTTGTTTGAGCAGGGTTCGAACATGCAACCTATTGAATGTGAATCCCGGGCACACTAGCACACTAACAACTGAGCCGCAGTAGCTCCACTTGTAATAAGTGACAAGAGTTCCAGGGAATAGTGTGTCTTGCGTACAGATGGCATTGTAAAGAATGCCATGCCGATTTGAAAAGAAAAAAATTTAAACAAATATATAAACACAAAACTTTACCATCACATTTTAAAATTGTTGACAACGACGGTGGCGGTACCGTCGACGATGACGGAAAGAAACGGTCCCTTTGTCCAGTTATATACTGCCGCACTAAATGTCTCGCAACCATTTCGCATGCGCGTAGCGGTACAGATATGCATGAAATAATAACAAAACACACACATTTCAGGTCATGCTCAGTTATTGTTCAATCTCGATCGTATGTGGGCGAATTAGGTGGTAACACGCATTGTAATGACTCATCCACCTGTATAAATGTGCGGTCATAAACTTACCATATCACTTTTTTTTACTTTAATTTTCCACCGATTTTAAAAGCGCCATAGCGTCAATATAACAAACTTTTTACTGTCGTTTTATGGATGCATTAAAAGTTCAATTCTTCATTAAAGAGATTTTTCTTGATCTGTTAGATTTCATCTGTGTGAAATACTTTTTTCATTAGTCACTGGATACGCACAATAATACCCTAGTGTCTGACATCTCAACCCTGATGGTTGTTCTTGTTGATCGACAACAATAACAACCCCAATCAGAACACATCGCAGCTTGTCTACAAATTTCCATCTCGAAATACTTCCATGGAGTGATGTAGTGTAACAAAGGGAAAATCGCAGGAAAATGACGGAGAACTCAGTCACAATCTAAAGCATACTATTAACAGTCGGTTACCTCCCTTGGGTAGGATAATGCCAGACCCACAACGCTGATAATTATGTGGTAAAACACTACCTCGAGAAAACCGTACGCTTTGATAACTGCATCACTCTCAGTTTAGACTGCATAAAAGGTGACCTTTCCTTTGCAGTGGCTTTAGTGCATAAAATGGGAAGATTTTGTCAAATATGTAGAAATGGAAAGTCAAGAAGTCTTTACTTGTAGTGATAGAGCACAGGTCAGACGATGTTACAAGGCAGCACTCGGCAGACGTCACAATATACAGATGACGTCACAATAAAGCATATCTGAGCCGCCATATATAGTCGGGTTTTTTTTTATTGATCCAATGGTCAAAACAGCCATACGGCAGCGATATAGACCTATCCAGTGGACAGTTCTTCCATAGTTACCTCTCCCTATCCGCTACGTGTCACTACACGCGACAGCCATTAAGGTACTGATTACACATACTGATTATATATATATGCCTGACACGAGAAAGATTGAATAATACAGGATACGCCGCAAATACGTACACATTTTTTATTGATATAATTCAACTATATTTCCGTCGGAAACCTTCGAATGTGTACTCTCAAACACTAGAGTAAACAGTTACATCAAAATATTAGTAAAAAGAAATACACATGAATGAAAACACTTGTGTTCACAAAATTAAGGGCCTTCTTTCTGAAAAAAATTATTGCACACGAAAATTATGCAATTACCGTTCATTTAGCTTAAATGGAGCAAGAAATTTCATTTAAAAGAAGTTGTCAAATTTTAACTTACATAGGAATTTGAAATTTGACAAATTATCTGTAAAAGAAAAAGAGACCGAAATGCCCAAGTAATTCGAAATTTTGATACATTTGATGGTTTCATTGTTTAACTCTTTGATATATAATCACAAACTAGAATATATATATATATATATATATATATATATATATATATATATATATATATATATATATATATATAGATAGATAGATAGATAGATAGATAGATAGATAGATACTTAAGGGCATCATGATTAACTTTTCTCCTTTTCTTGAAAACTGAAATAAGCACTTAATATAATAGAAAATTAACGACAAAAATATCTTTAACAAGTCGGTTTATTTTTACGATTTTGTAATATAAGTACTTTCTTTCATAATGTTTATGATAAGTAAATAAGTAAATAATCACATTTATAATTACT